>QAOC01034829.1:23068-40642 GCA_003255005.1 Begonia fuchsioides | reverse complement strand
TTTCTCGAGAAGATTTCATTGAAAATCATTGCCCATAAAGCTTTTGAATGATCAAGCATGTCTTCTCATTCTTATTTAAGTGGAGGTTTAACAAATTAAAATTATGTCTTGTGAATTACTCTCTCATAAAACTTTATGTAACTAAAATACTCCTTTTGACAGGGTTAATGGTACAATAGATTTAAATTTCTATTAGCTAGTTAATTGTGTGTAGTGATCGAAACAAAAAAATGAAAATAGAATAAGTTTGAGAACTAACTATGAAAATAGAAAAATATATAGATGCCAAATTAAATGTCTTTATAATAATCCACATAATTCTTCTAACCAGAGTTCAGATTATGATATGAAATATCTAATAAAATAAAATAATTTTTTGATGAAAATTTTTAATAAGACCCGTAAAATTAACCAAAATAAAATTATATACGAAACATTTATAATCATGTGCTCCAAACCGAAACATGCAAAATCTTCTTCCAAAAAGAGCCAACTCCATCAACATACGAGCCAGAGCAGACTAGTTTCCACTAAAATGACGAAAAAACAAGACCAAACACGTTACATCGCGAGCGAGCAAGCGAGAAGCAAAGACAAAGCCGAGGAGATCGCTCAATCATTCAAGTGGAAATCAGAAACAACGCAGAAGAACCAATCCATCTGGTGTGGAACCCACTGGTAGCCCGGCAGGAGAAAACGAGCAAAAACGAGGCACGTTCCACTGTCCAAATCAGCGGAAGCACGGCGGAAGGGGTGACATACCAGGTTGCTTAGTTTTCATTAATTTCAGCGAATGACAAGCATTGAATTGCATGTTTTGGTGCAGGTGTTTTATGTTCACTTTCGCATGTGCGTTTGTGGTTTGGCTCATGTGATTCCCACATGTTTCCCATACCTTTCTTCACTCCCATCATCAGAACCTATTAGCTATTACTTCTCCTGTCCAACAGATTCAGTTTCCGTTTTTTTTTTGTTCCGGTTACTTATGTTAGCCTTGCCGACGATGATTGTAATTCTTCGATATATATTCATTTCGAGATTTATGCATTGCACGAATCAATGATAATCGAAAATAAATATACGTTAATGTTGATTTTCTCACTAAGTTAAGTTCTTTTCTTACTTATATGATGTTTATGTTAGTTGTCGGTTATTTTTTAAACTTAAGGGGAAATTTTAAAAAATTCTATGTCACGATATTTGACTACCACACTGCAAAAGAATTTTGGAAAAAAAAAGTTGAATTCAACTCTTATACGGGCGAGTCGAATTCTTAATTTGCTTGGATTTTACAACTCTAAGCGGTGACTAAAAATTGATTTCAAAAAACATAATAAACTTTTTTTTATCAAACTGCATAATTCGTAAATGTAACAGGAGAAGGCCAACAGGACTTATGCAAAAATCCAACGATGCAACACAGAAAAATGTTGGTCTAACGACATAGTTTTCTAGATTTTTATCAAAAAAGCTAAATTGAAATATCAAAAGATATTTTTTAGGGCCCAAAACGTGGACAAAGCACCTTTGGGCGTCATAAAATCGACATATTATGCATCTAAATTAGAACTTCGAGCGTGAAGTTATGGCCCTCTAAAGTTTTAACATAAAGTCATATAATGTTTTTAATAACCGCAACTTATAATTACTTTTGATTTGAAAGTTTCTAAGATCATTTCAAAACTTCAAAAAAAAATAGTATATGACTTGATCTTGGAAGTTGAAGAATTTTATAAAATTTTAATGAATTGTTTTATTTTATACATTTAGAAAATTATAATAAATTGTACAGTTGTTAAAAATTCACAAAAAACTATCATATATTATCTTATATTGTTGCTAATGTGTTGTAAAAATTTCAAACTATTCTGATAGTATATTATTAGTAAAAATCAATCGTTGGGTGGAGCGGCCGTCCACGGAAGATTCATTTTTTGGCCATTTGACCAACATTGAAGGTCAAGTGGGTATTTTATCAAAACTATAATGGAGCATAAAATCTTAAAAAATAATCGTTTCCCACTCTCCAACAAAAAAAGCCACAGAAAAATTGAAGACTGGCATGAAAAAATGGATGATAGAGCTTTAATTTCTTCAATACTTAGAAACAACTTGGAATAGGCTGGACCCCTCTATTTGTGTCATGTTCTAGCCAATTTGACATTGCTCATAGGGCACCAGTGTCGTTTTTATGTCAAAGATTCGGAACATAACCATTGGACTGATGTGACTATTTCTAAACTATAGTCAATAATAATAAATGTATTTTCGAACACTACTTAAAATATTGATTTGTGTTTCAATTTGCTCGGGACTTCTTCGTTGTCTCCTATACTAGACTCCTCTTCAGTGACTGGTCCCGTCCATTGGCACCTCTTAGAGATGGTGCACTTTCATTTGAATCTCCATTTAGGGTTTCAGTTTAAGGCTTTCTACATTGATCTTGAGATGCGTAATTCTTTTTTATCATAATTTATTTTAGTAGGTGTTTCAATGCAAATCTCTTTAATGACCATGGCAAAACCTTTAATTTATTAATTATTATTGAATTTTTTATCTCTATTTGGAATGATTTACTACAGCGTTGCATTCAAAAGTTTAGTTTGGTCAGGTCAATTCTAAATTAAATGTTATGCTTGATTCAGAAAATTCATCTATATGTTGATTTTGATAATTATTTTTTTATTTAATTATCAAAATCAATAAATTATGTTGAATATAAATTATGTTGATTTTGAATATAATTTAGCATGCTTGGTCTACTAATCTTTTTTATTTAATTCAGCATGATTATGTTGCGAATATAATTAATATCACTTGGCAACTAAGAAATTTTGGTCTGTAAAGATGCGAGATAGGCTTACTCGGTTAGACGATGGACTATCAAAATTCATCGAAATTCGAGTGAAGAGGAGAAAATTCGCAAAGATAAGACAAACTTAATGTTTGGTTGATGAAGCCATTTGATAAATGAGTGGTAGTGTTAACAAACATGTAAGCAACTGTCAGACATTCTAGATTAGACTAAAATTAACTGTAAACAGCATGTTTCATTCACCATTCAATATGACATAATTGTGTGATGATTCTTCAACGAAGAAATTTTGGTAGGACGGAAGAACTCAGAAGAATGATGATCAATTATTGTCACTTCTAATCCTCGTGGGATCGAGTGCACTTTTCTACGTTGATGAAAAAAGGGAATATTACCCCAAACAATTGTCCAAGTTGGGGAATGTATTCACACCAGGCTACCGTTCGTCGTGATCGCGGCGGCGATCGTGAACGGCTAGCCGGAAAACCCACTTGGTCAGTATGTTTTTCTTCTCGTTCTTCGAAGACCGGTGGTTGAAATTTTCTGATTGACCGGCTACAAAAGCATTCAATCTCCGCATGGCGAGCTTTAGAGTTTCTTCAGACAAATTTGCGAAGCAAACTCTAAACCAACCTGGCTCCGAGCAATGGCACGACGATCCCGGCGAAATATTTAGCCGGACGTCGTAAACAATTTTCTTCCATAATTCCATTTCGGATTCGAAAGTGTTGGACTGCAGAAGATGCCTCATGTCGACCCAGCAGAACAAACCGGCGTTGCTCTTCAGGCAGCCGATTCCGGCTTTCTGAAGGCCAGAAACCAGCATTTTCTGTCTTTGTTTAAGCCTTTTCTGATTCTCCGATGAGTAAGTGTTGGTGAATTTCTTATCGGAAAGCACGGCGGAGAGAAGATATTGAGTTTGCGAGGAAACCAAACCGAAGCTCGACATTTTAGTGGCATCGGCCACAACCATCTCATCGTTAGAATAAATCGCTCCGACGCGAAAACCAGGCAGTCCCAGATCTTTAGAAAGACTGTAAACTACGTGAACTCGTTTCCAGACTTCATCATTTGGGTCAACGTTTCTCTCCTTGAGAATTTCCATGACGCTTACGAAGTGCGGCGAGCTAAAAACGGTGCCGGAGTAGATTTCGTCGCTTACCAAGTGAATCTCTTTCTCCGATACGAAATCGATGAGACTGTTCATTTCTTTGCGGCTCAAAGTCGTGCCTAATGGGTTCGATGGATTGGTTACTAACACCCCTTTCACTCTTAGATTACGGTTTTCTGCTTCCTTGTAAGCTTCTTCCAGAGCTGAATCAGTGATTTGGAAGCCATTGGAGCTACTGCAATGAATTGGTACTATCTCAACTCCTGTTCGCCATTTGAGATCTCTATCGAATCTGCAAGTAGAAGAAACAAGAAACTTAGGAAACACGACCAAATCTAAACTTTCATCAATTCACGGGATTACCACGTACCCTGGATAGTATGGAGTTGGAAGAAGGAAGGCTTCGTTTGGTTCTTCTGCCAGGCAGAACATAAGAGTTTCATTGGCTGAAGTTGCACCAGCAGTAAGAACAATATTGTTTGGATCAAAGGATACTCTTTTTCCTCTAATGTCCGCCATAAAATCAGCCAGTGCCTGAGAAATCATCACCGTACAAAACGTTTAGCTCGAAGAAGAAGAAGATGAAGAGAGGGACGAGATAAGGTTATTAATCTACCTTCTTGAAAGCGGGGAGACCATGGTAGTCCTGAAAAAGAGCAAGCTCTCTGAAAATGGATTTTCCATCTCTTTTAAAGCTGGCTGCATCGGGATTCTTATCAAGCCAAGATTCAAGAAGATCAAAGGATAGCTGCAGAAGAAATTGACACCAGAATTAGAAATAGTTCTGAAGGAAAATAATACCAATAATAATCACAGAAAGAAGATGAAACATGGGCCAGATTTCTAACCTGATTCTCTGCCAGACCCATCTGAATAATCCCTTTAGGATTCGTAGTCTCATCGTATGGATTCTTCTCATATTCCTGCCATCCTAGGAAGTAAGAAGAATCTTGGCCGTGAGAATTGCACGTAGACTTTTTCGACAACATTCTCATTTTTGTTATCCGTATCTCTGCTGTAATCCCCCCTTGACTTAATTCTATCTGCAGAATGAGATCTCTAGAGAGAGAAGATGAAGATAGTTCAGATGTTTTGGGGTGGAGACGCCTACTGCCACCATAGCTCCATATTTATATAAGCTCAACTGGACAAAAACAACGACAGTGGAATTAATTATGCAACAATACTCTCCACAAAAAACCTAATATATTTTCCTCCGTATTACAAAAACTATTTTTTTAAATAATTCCGACTTCATTCCAAAAACATAAAGTCCAGCTCAAATCCCCATAATTTCTCATTCTAAATTATATTTAACTACCCTTTTGACCATAATATTGATGGCTTTGGGATTAAAGTTTGAAGTATAGTTTATTAAAGAGATTATTTTGTTAATCGAGATCATTCGTGAAAGACAAGGACCATTAATAATGATGGTTAAGCAGAAATTAGAGACAACAAATCTTGGAAGCAACGGGAGAGAGACCCACATCTGCTCGTAAAATCAGACGTCGACTGTGCTTTTGGGTCCATATTGTCTCTTACTGGCTACAGCTCCATTCTAGTCTGGTCGGCCATTCTCTCCTCTCATAAAGGTCTCCACTAGGATTTGTTTCTTCTCAAGATTTATGCTTGTAGCCAATTCCAAACAAGTTTTTACATTAGAGTCAACGAAAAGCTGCCTAATGGGAACAAATCGAAGTTTCTACTGTTCCAATGGCATCTTGTGGTGGTCGGGTTATTTTTCAAACAAAGACAGTACGAGAAATGATTCTGTTGCTCTACTCTAGCGTGCGGGATTCGTTCTAAGTATGAGATGAAATTTAAGATTGCAGCGAAACTTATACAAATCTGACTCAGTTTTTTTCACTATGCACACAAAGTTAAAAAGCTTAATTATTCAATTATTTTTCATCAGCATATGCTGAATTTATCGAATATGAAACCATCAGTCTTATTAAAACTTCAAATAATAGAGAAAGTAAATAAAATGAGTAGTTTTTCATTAAAGGTTCAAGCACAAATAAAAAAAAAAAAAAGAATAAATCGCTGCTTTTAGTCTAACACGCTTTCGAAGGTTATAGTCAATCCCCTCGAACGGATGGATATAAGCAATCATTTTTGGATAATCAGAGACGATGAGATCAAACAAAAAAAGAAAAAAAAAGTTCATAGTGTATTCAGTAATTAATAGAAAAAATAAGCATGGAAGAGAGATGACGAGGACCAGTGTAGGTTTGGTGGGTGGTGATGCGTCACTCCGCTCCCTGATTTGGTGGCCTTTCTCTTTCTATTTTTCATCTTAAGCACGGTTCGCTTTGTTCTTCAAACACCTTTAGCAAAAGTCGTAAATAAAAAACAAAGAAATGAGCACAAAAATAGAGTTACAGCTCATGATTCCTTGCCTCTTTTTTCATCCTTTCTGCGGTATAAAGTGGATGTGGGTCAGGGTATGCCAAATATGAAACTTCCTTGAAGTTACCATTTCAAGAAGGGGACCATATCTCTCTCTTCCTCTCTTTCAAGGCTACGAGTTTGAATACAAGTCAAAGTAAGCCTGCGGCATCCAACGAAGTAAGTGTTTTAAATGAGTCATTATCGAGTAAGAACCAGCTAAGATCTTTGAAATTGAAAGACTCCAATTTTCTTTATTGCTTTCGATCGGACAAATAATAATTTAGAATGAGGTAGCTTATCATTTGCGGGCAAGTTAAAACTCAAGATCGTATCTATTGTGCGACACAACTTTCATCTGTGGTACTACATGGTTCCGTGTACATTGAATTAGTGCTTATAAAGTATTTTACAATTAGAGTTTTCTTCCTTATCAAGTACAACATATTATGAAATAACATCATAAATGAACGTTTTTGAACTTTAATCTTGAAACAGACAACATTGAAAGAAAAACTTTATTTATAATCAAGTGTAAGCTATTGTACACACTCTTTCAACTTGGAAACTACTGCAATCCAAGAGCATGACTATGCCCAATCAAGGCTAGAGTCAACTTTAGGCACGGTCGTGCTTGACTTGACTCTGGTTACAAAGTTGGTTCATAATTATCTCGATAGTCAGACTTACATGGTCTTGATCTCATACCAATTCTCTTAGGATAGAATCAATTCAGTGCGTTGATGACCCAAAATAATTATGATATTGGTTGAACTCTCACAATTACATGATATTTGATTTGTTTTATCTTTTATTCGCATGGTGGCTCTTACGTGCCATAATCTACTCTCTTGGAACAATTTCATGCGACTTACTAGTGGATTCAAGTTGGATTGGACTATGCCGGTGCATTGAAACGGGTTGAAGATTGACCATGTGGTTATTTCGAACTTTGTTAAGTTAATAGTAGACAGCAAATACAATATTCAATCAGTAGATTGAAACCAATACCACCTACTCATCTCGTTGATCTTTATTGCAATGGTTCAACTTGGAAGAACCTTAATTACGAGGTCCTCAATAATCGGGATGCTGGGTTTCCATGAGAAGGGATATGAGTGATGGAACATACGACAATGTGTGGGTTGGAGGAAGAAAAAACACACAGAAACATGTAAATAGCATGGACCAGTGAAGTGGATAAAAGAGGGTCTTCTTGGTTTCATCCGAGTTGATGTCACGTTAAATCCACTTGATTAAGTGGAAATTAAGAGGAATAATTAGGGTTTAGGGTATGCAATATAGAATGGTGGGTCACGTGGTTTGCAGATGAACAAGTGTTATTAGGGCATGTGAAACCCTAGCCTAATGCCCCACCACAACCCCTCTTAACCATCAAATTATTAGACCCCCCATTCCACCTTGACAAGCTAACATGATGCTCACGTTACCCCATTCCTCCTTCTCTCCCTAGGAGACACTGCCATGGACCATTTGTCTCTCTCTCTCTCTCCTCTCCCGCCCCACCCCAGCCCCCGTCCTAGCGGCCTCACAGCCTAGATGAGAGAAGTGAAGGCCTGAAAATAGATATTGACAAGTCGGTGAAGTACGTAAAATCTACTCTTTTTATGCTCTCGAGACGACAGTTACAACTTCGATTTAATTAAGATCTAGGTTTACTTCAGTCAAGTCGTTTTAATAGAAGGTTACAGTCTATGATAGCTATTATACTGTGAAGAAAGGACTTGGTGGGCTGTCGAATCTGACCCAAGATTGGTGTTGCAGCAGAACGATCTAAAACAAATATCGTTGAGGATAGGCGGCAATCCAACAAAAATTTGAAAATTTATATGAAAACCCACTCAAATCCGAGGTTGTAAACTTGTAATCAATGACTACTAATTAATATATGTAGCACAAGAATAGAATAATATCTGTCTATATCGGGCTCAAGTCGTGGAATGATATTGAGAAACCGAAAAAACATTATATCTTATAAATTATCTTACTCATTCACAACTATGTTATCAAAGATGAGCTTGCACAACGTTGAGACATCGTGATGTTTGAAAAGTGTCAGCCTCTGTACCATGTGGCTGCTTTGCAACTCCAAAACATTCTAGGGCCGCGGCTCACAATGTTGGAACCGTGTCCATGTTTTAGCCCTATTTATTTAACATTTTACATGTGTATATCCAAACTGGGATGCTCTCATTTTTTCATCGAACATTATTTAAGAGCTTTACGAGCAAAGTTATGTTATCATAATTAATGCAACGAACATTCAAGTGTATTTTAGCATCAAGATTCGAGATTTAGTCTCACGTCTCAGTCTTTCAAAACCCTATTTTGTTTCTAAACATTATTTAACATTTCGTGTATGTATATATTAATATTTGTACTTATTAGCCATGTTTATTGTGGTTGGCTTAGCTACCAAGTATTGTCCGGAGTGACAAAATAATACTATCAACCTACTGGTTACCGATCCACGTTAGACTAAAAATAAGCGTGATCGACAAAACCGCCATAACTTGATATCAGCTTGTAGTGGTGATGTAAGGTGGTCGAAAATGGTCGAAAATTACCATAGACATTGACTGAGCCAGCATCTTCTAATCATACGGAAATAGTAAAACATGTAATAGGCAATCTCAATTTCTAGTGGTAGACAACTCAATACAAAATTTATGGCTAATCGAAAAGCTAATATTTATTTTACCCCACTCGAACGAGATATGATACAAATCTGGGGTGTCATAACTCTTGAAATAGTTATTTCATGTGATATTTTACTAATGTTGTTATAAAAAGTTGATGATTAATTAAATCAAATAATCTCATTTTTCTTCAAAGTGCTGTAAATTTAAGTGTAGCTGTGGATTAGAATAACATGTGTTTGACTTTTTATGGGAATATTTATTGAACTAGGTATACTGGGGTATTGGTTGTCATGCAAACAAATTTTAGAAGCTGAAAGGAGCAAAAGAAAGATTATGGAGACAGAATAATAAGAAACAGTAAGATTTTAGAATATCTTTGACAGCCAGAACAATTTTAAAAGAAGCTCTCGTTCAACCCCGAAAAGTGTAGAGCTGAACAGTGCATTTAGCTTGGCTTAAAAGGGGTGGCCCGAAGCAAAATGTTTTCTCGAATTTGTGATATTTGGAAAGAACAAGCAACTATTTCAAATGGCTATTAATCCCTTAATTTATGGCAGTTAGAGGTGAATTAAAGGAAAAGGAACGAGCAAATAATTAAAATTAAACGATCAAAACAACCACAAATCCAAACAAACTTGAGATTCAGGAATAAAAAAATAAAATCAATTTTCTTAAACAACGAAATAATAATCATACTAACTAGAAAATTTCTTATAAACAGAGAACTTTCTATCAAATACAAATAAACTATTAAAAACTACCTACTACATTGAAGTGAATGTGGTCATGTTGCTTATTATTGAAAGAAATTAGAATTTAGAAAACCGATTCTATACAGGAGAAAGAACGAAATATAGAAAAGAGAACAATTTGTAGACTATTATTTTATTTTCATTTTATTCAACCACTATATATAATACAAAAGTGACATAAATAACAATAAAAATAAAACTAAATCAAATAGTAACTTTTACCCTCTTTATTTCTAAAAATTCTCATAATATTTTTTTGTCTTTCGTTACTAAAACTATCATAACTTCTTCCACAAAACTTGGAATAACCTGAAACTGAAATCATTAGAAACTATACATATGGGGCATAGACATTCATAGGTCACATGTTGAAAGCTGCTATAAAAAATGGACGGGTTTTTATTACTATTTCTTCATTGAGTTCAATATTCAAAAAATTCTTCCATCAAACGCAAACCTTTCTGCCTGTCTTCTCCACTATCGGTTTGAACTTTTTGAACACGTCAAATGCCTCAGATTTTTCCAACTTGAGAGGTCTTCTTGCACGATATTCGGCTTTCTTTTAAAAATGTTTCCTTGCTTGCTTGCCAAGTACACAACCTTCACGAAACTTCTTAGTAAAATCAATGTGAGATAGCTCATTGTTGATTTCTTTCACTGCTAACTCTTTTAGCTTACCGTAATATAAATGTTCTTACCGTAAGTACCATAAGTTTGGCTTGTCATCCATGTTGACTTGCAAACACATCTCTTGAATATCCTTCAAGTTGAGTTTGAACAACATATTTTTAGCCATCTTTACAGGCGCGAATAACCGGCCATGTTTATTCTTCAAGTGTAACATCTGGTCTTTCATGAAAACCGAACACCTTTTCTCCAATAATTGCCTCATCTAAGAATATTGTTCTTCAATTCTAGTACATAATAGGCATCCTCTATAGTAATTTTTTTTCACCTTTTTGGGAAAAAACATATTTTTTTCTTAGCCTTTGACTTAGCAAGGAGATGTTTGTGCCAACACATATGATTGTTAGCACTGATGTCGAGGTACCACAGCATGTCGCTATTTGGAGTGGTGCATTCATGGGTCATCATGAGAATGCCGTTATCTTTGTTCTCATTTTTTGTGACTAAATTCGCATTTTCTTTCACCTTCTTCTCAGAGTAGCAATCATTTATGTAGTATCCATATTTTCCGTCTTTGTAACATTTGACATTTGGACGATTTGAACGACTACCTCTTCCATTAGCGCGATCTCGTCCACACCAATTTTGTTGGCTCGTTTGTGCCCTCTCTTCATTTTTATTTCCACAACCACGACATCTTCTGTAATCGAAACCGTGACCTCAACGACCACGTCTTCTTCCTCAGTTGTGTTACGCATATCACGCCTTACCTTCCTTGACGATCATCTTTGTTTGTAAGGCCTCCTCCAAGACCTCTTGTTTATTTTTCTTCTTGCTGTTCATGTGCTTCAAGAGACTCTGCGAGTTCATCGACGGAATTTTTTTCCAAATTCTTTGAACCCTCGATTGCACATACGACATTCTCAAAATCATTTGTCAATGATTGGAAAATTTTCTCCATAAATCTTGCATCCATTAGAGTTTCTCTATTTTGTTTGAGTTGATTCGCTACTTCTTGCACACAAGTAACATAACTAGATACATCTTATGGCTCCTTCATCTTCATGGACTCCAACTCGCCTCGTAGAGTTTCAAGTAGCATTTGTTAAACTTGATCGGCACCTTTGAACACCTTTTGCAAAGTATCTAATGCTTCATTTGAAGTTGATGCACTAGCAATCTTTTCAAAAATCGACTCATCTACCTCTTGTAATAAGAGATAGAGAGTAGTTTTATCCATCATTCGCATTTCTTTTAATGCTTACAATTGATTTGTTGTTGAAGAACTAACATTTTTTTGCTCTTCGTAGCCATTTTCAACTACTTCTCATGTATCTTGTATACCGAGTTAATCATGTATTTTAATACTTCAATTGTTGTAAGTTGTCTTGGTGCATCGTGGTAGCGGCATTCGCCATAACATTGAACTCTCATAGTTCAACATAGTTCTGATACCAATTTGAAAAAATCGAAATTTGGAAAATCGACTTTCTAGAGAGAAAACATAACAAAATATGGAAGAGAGAATAATTTGTGGACTATTATTTTCTTTTTATTTCATTCAACCACTATATATAATACAAAAGTGACATAAATAATATTAAAAATAAAATTAAAATCAAATAGTACTCTATTTATTTTTAAAAACTCTCATCATAGTTTTTTGGACTTTTCGTTACTAATATGATCATAAATTCATAGGTAATACGTTAAATTTGATAACCGTTTGACTTTTCAAAATTCAGTTAAAATTTATTATAAAAATTAATAAATTTTTATTATTGTTTATTGATTGAGTTTAATACTAAACAATAATAAACAAATCACTCCCTATTAAAAACAGTTTTGTCCCTTTTCCATAATTCTCATAATTACCCTTTGATGCTAAAAAACTGCTCATCCACGTTGGCAACTCATCATTACTCCCTTCTCTAAGAAAAACCTTGTCCTCGAGATCAAATTCTGAATACAGCTACTATATGTTAGGTAAAGGCTCCCAAGTAATCAATCTTCCTCGTTTCTTTCTCACATTAAGGTTATTCTGCCAGAACAATGACTTCTTCAACGTTCATAGAATCAAGTAATTTAAAACCAAACTTACAAATATGGCTTGCATCTCATTTATCTCTGCAATGGAAACACAAATTTGCTTCTCTACATCCATTTTATCATGTTTGAGAAGAACAAGACGGAGGGTTACCCTGTAAGGACCTGAAATTGTAAATCTCGAATTTCAAGTAAAATTTTTCGCGAAGTTTGACTAATCAATTGTCCTATACGGAACGTAAATTTATCGTATATGTAACGTGTGACGACTTGGTCAAACTAATTAAATTAGGATATCTCGGAACGAAATCGAGCTACGAATTTCGAATGTGACGTAAAAGTTAATTTTACGAAATCAGTGGTCACATAAATGTAGTAAGATTTTTAGTGGAACGACGAGAATAGAACGTAAATCGGAAACGTTACAGGAAATAAATATTATATTTTAATAATATTATATTATATTATTTAATATAATATAATATTATTAATTATAATATTAAATTTTATTAAATAAGAAGAAGAGAAAGAAGAAGTAATTAAACTTCTTCTTTTCTTCCCCGGACGCCGAGAAACAGAGAGAGAGTGAGGGATCCGTCCGGCGAACAACGTCTGTTCAACGAGATCAAGGTGCCAAAACGTCCGCAACGACGAGACAAGTAACATTCGTGAAGCGACGTTAGAGGTAAGCTCGTATTTCGTGAGAGATCTGAGAAAAACCGAGAGTTTGGGATTTTAGTTTCGCTTTGTCAAATCTTCGTTTTTCTGGTGATTCTTTGTACGGTGAGTCCGTCTCGACGATACAAGTGTTTTGGTGTAAAGATCGTCGAGAACGGAGGCCGGAATCCGCGTCGGCGACGGAAATCGTCACCGGCCAGCATATGAGCGCGTGGGTCGCGCTCGTCGGGTCAACCCGAGCCGGGTCAGACTGACCCGACCCGAAGCTGACCGGTCAACGGTCAAATGTTGACCGGGTCAAGCGTTGACTAGTTAACGTTGACCGTTGACCGGGTCAACGGTTCGACTGAACCAGTTCAACCCGAACCGGTTCAGTCCGAACCGGCCTGACTGAACCGGACGTGCGGCTGTGGGGGCTGTTTTGGCCTGAGTTTTCGTCTTTTTCTCGGTTTTCGTTTCTCTTCTCTTATACACTATATATGGGATATTACAGATGAGTTTAACGACATTGAACTGAGCCCGGAGCGGGAGAAAAAGATTAAAAAAGAGAAAGCACTCGTCTGGAGGGGTAAGTTATTCGTATTTTCTGCATTAAATCTAGATGCATGGCTTGAAGTTAATAATAATCATATTTTGGTGGTTGACACCGAAAACGACGTGGCGCACGTCTGTTTTAAAGTATTAATATGTTTATAATCCAGATAGGGCATGATTTATATGGCTGGTTTGCATGATTTAAATGATTGATATTTCATTTGTTTGCCTATCTGGATGGAAGTGGATATCGAATTGGGTTTTGGATTTCCACGTTTATTTAGAAATTAGATTTGGTTTTAAAAAATGTGGATTTTGTTTGCAACGATCGGCCCCATCCGTTCGGAGTTGGTAGGGTCGGTCGGATGATCGACCCCATTCGTTCGGAGTTTGTAGGGTCGGTCGGGCGGTCGGCCCTGATGTGCCACGAGACTCGGGCCCATCGGACCGAGAAGTTTATACTAACTTGGTTGCTCATTTTGTAGGGAGTATTATCATGGAGAAACCCTCGGAGCTTGATCAAAGCCAACCGAGGACATGCATCATGTGACACCCCGAGTCGGACACCGAAGACAGCGCCAAGACCGCCCACATCGGGCCAACAGACACGGTGCAAGATAGGACCAGACGCGCCAAGACCGCCCACATCGGGTCGGCCACGGCGCGCGTCGACACGGACCGCGCCCAGACAGCGCCTCACGGGCCAGCCGACACGGCCCATGCCGAGTCCCATTAAGGGGCTCGGCCAACTTCAATAAGTGGCCGAGCGCCACATTTTCTTTCAGCAATTAGAGACCTAGAAGAGTAAGAAGAGCAAGCCCAAGTCATGGAAAGACAAAGTTTAAGGCCCGCGATCCAACATGGCCGAAGCCCAAGCAACAAGGAAGAAGCCCACGGACACTTAGTATTTTCGGCCGTGCCAAAATCTTCTGGAAGGAGCCATTTAGTGGGATAATATCAACCAGAGAGATAAGGAGAGATTCGCACACGGAAAATCCCATGAGACTCGAAGATCCCGAACACATCGGGAAAATCCCGAGAATCACGGGATTTCCTTCTAGCGCGCGCCCGGCAGCGCACACCCGCGTACCCGACAGCGCCCACCCGCGCGCTCACCCGCCCGCGACCCGGCCGCGCCATCTACGACGCTGACGCATTCCTTGAGCATCCGGATCCACCTGTTTACCGACGACAATGACGCGCGCGCCCGAGCACCCGGACCCGGCTACAACCAACGGCAAGCAATCCCACGAATCTCGCGCCACATCACCGATCCGCGCCTTCAAGATCCTTCACCGATCCGCGCCTTCACGATCCTAGACGTCCAACTTGATCGACGGCTTACGATTCTTACTTAGTAATTTCCTTTAATGTTTTTGTCTATTTAAGAGGCACTTAGCCTCTATGGAACTCAGCGAATTTTTATCAATACAAGTGCTTTTAGCCTTTTGATAATTCTCTCAAACGTCGATCCTTCTCCGGTGAGTCATATCCGGCCAAGTCTCGACAACCCTCGTCCGTGAACGGTGAGTCATATCTGAACACGAACTAGGTCTACCTTTCTAAACACTTAGATTGCTCAAGTGTTTAGATCGACCGCACCACATTCTCCTAAATTCCATCCCGTTTCCCGAGCCATCAAATATCCCCCACCACCGATTCCGGTCCATACTCTTCCCTCCGAACCACCTTCGTTTTTATCCGTGCCAATACCATATTTACACCTTCAATCCACCTTATTTCCATCCCATTACACTTCCGCAACCTAACTCCAGAAATCGCCCGACCATATTTTCCGACCGCCGTACGCATCACCTTCTCCAGGTCACGCGCACGGTCCTCTTCCGATCACGGTGCGCCGCTCATCAATTGACGGCACATCAGGCCCCATTCGTTCGGAGTTGGTAGGGTTGGTCAGGCGATCGACCCCATTCGTTCGGAGTTGGTAGGGTTGGTTAGGCGGTCGACCCCATTCGTTCGGAGTTGGTAGGGTCGACCTGTGTCATATCACATGATGTGATATGGGGCGGTGATGACGCGTTCCCTGGGGCACCCTAATACCCCTAAACTTGGCCAGAGATTACTGCATCCGTGCAGGGTTACGGTAGCTTGGGTCCGGGATACCTTACCAGGAGGCCTTTGGATGGCAGTTGGCTGAAGCTACTATGGTTTGATCCGGGTGGTTAGGGTTGGTACTCAGGAGGGACCAGCACCAGGTTTCTTTCTAACTCATGAGATGGTGAGCCGTTTGTCCATCTTTCTATGGTGCGCCGGGGTGGTCCTTGTGTGACACTCCTTCTTCACCGGTATTTGATGATTTGTATGGCTGTGAGGGTATTTTGTAGTATAGTCACCTACGTATGTGACAGGTTTTTTAAATACCTCACAGGGGCCCGTGGAAAAATGATTTGTTTTTATTGGGCTCGTGGAGCCAGGATTTGAGATAATGGAATATGCATGATTTTGATTGAGTTTCAAAATGTATGCATCATATAGAATAGATCGCGATTTTTGGAAATAAAGGTTAAAATCTAAGTTTTAACCGGAATGCATTAAATATAGGTAACTTACGAGTTTGTCACTCACCCAATCGACAATATTTTTTACCAGGCTAGCAGTCAATTTTGGAACTGGTAGAGATTTCTCGGAAGAATCTCTTTATTATTTTTCTTTGTTGTAACTGGTAAGGAATTGTGAGTGGACATATATGAATATTATTTCTTTCGATTTGGTTGTATAATGATTTATTTATACTATGACTTAAAATATTTTGGATGGATAGATCCGGGGTATTTTGGTAAGAGAAATTTCCGTAAGTTTTAATAGCCTTTAGGTCAGATTTCTCAGTTTGCTAAGGTGAATTTGGTTATCTGACCTGGCGTTTCTGCCAGACCCTCCTTCGAGGCATGACATACCCAACTGTCTCGACCTTGTATCGAGAGATGATTCTAAAAGGTCTTTGGAAAATGGTTTGTTTTCGAAAGTTGAAGAGTGAGTTCTAGTAGACCAGTTCGACATTTGATGTTTTGGCTCTTTTATGGAGAGTTGGGTGCTAATTTTGTATTCATAGCGGAGAGCTAACATTAGAGCTTCGTAAACATTATTAGGCTGTAAAATTGAAACCATCACCTTGCAGCTCTAGTGCTAACCCATTTAGGAAAGCTCCAAGTATCCCCTCTTTGTCCATGCCTCAAATTCGAGCAGCTAAACTTTGAAATTGATCACCGTAATCTGTAACAGTACCCGATTGTCGTAGGACCATTAGTTGTTCTTGCTGGCTCAAAGCAACTTTAAGTTCTCGCAAGTCAAATTTGGTTCTTCCTCCAAGACCCAATCGTAGTAGTCCCAAGCTCGATCTGCTAAAAAATCAAAAATAAGTTGTACCTTCAAATTGGGTGAGTCCTAAACACCCTAAAATAGTGCTTGGTTTTTGTCATCCATGAAAGCCACCCTTCCCCATTATAAATAGTGAGTTCCACTCGAGGAAATTGATGACTCTCCAATCAACGACAATAACGGTGGTGATTGTATCGTGGTGGTGAGAGGTGATCTTGCCCACGTCTGAACTCAGGCATTTCTAGCGTGAGATCTCGGCGAGGCTCCAGGCAAAAGCAATTACCTACACGACGATGCTCTGCTCACCGAAAACCATTTTGGGAATCAATCCAAGTTTCTTGTAGAGCAGGATTGCAAACTCTTTACCCAATGTCCAAAGTCAGAGGCAATAAGCCCTTGCCTTTGGAGTCCAGAGCAGACGCTCTTTTTTTTCTTTTTTTTTTTTTTTTTGGTTCAAAAAAAAAAGAGCGTCATCACTAGTACTTTGGGACAACCGTACTTAAAAATTTCAAATCATTAAAAATATCGAGTAAAGCAATCATGGTACCCTCGAATAGTTGGGCAACCTCTGCTTTTAATTTTCCAAAACTTCGTTCTACCTCTTCAATGCGACCGCCT
>QAOC01034829.1:0-22852 GCA_003255005.1 Begonia fuchsioides | reverse complement strand
TATGTTTAGTTGTTTATTTGAAAATTTATATTTTTATTAAATAAAAATTACATGCAATTGAAAAGATTATTTTGATGAAACTAATCAGATAGGTGTGTTCGGAGCCTATTATAATTTAGCATTTTCACCACTACTTATTAAATACATCTAAGTAGCCTTAGGGGTGGAAAAAACTTATGTAATTTGAGCGACAAGCACCGAACATAAGCTTTTTCATCTGGTTGTGAACGATCTTGGTCATTTATGGTTCTTGTTAGTCTCATAAAATTTTTAAACATAAATAAACTAGTCCGATCCTATTTTTCTTAGGATTACCTATATCGGACCATGTTCACTCCTAATTAATAATAACAATAAATAATGCGGCATATGAGTTCGATAGATATATGTTTTAAAATTTTCTCATGTTCAAATTAATATTTATTATTATTCATGATTATTTTAATCTAATTTTAATTTGATATTATATGTACTAATGTTAATTGTTATGTATTATTTATAATTTAAATTGATTTCGATATTATTAGATTTTATAAATTGTGAAATTATTTTATTAGGAAAAATCAAGATCGGACCAAACCAAGATCAAATATCTGGTCTGATTCTTTGATGGTTGTGATGATGTTTAGTCTTCATACTAGTCTTAAAATTGTAGAACTAAAATATATTGGTCTAGTCCTATTTTCTACAAAAACTTGATGGGACTGTGTTGACTTTTGTCTTCGGATACAATTAATTAATTTTAAAGATAATTTCTATGTTTAAATATTTTTTATGATGATGATTTTTACCATGCAAGTTTAGTTGAGTTATTACTTTTTTAAAAAATACCTAAGTAGGCTATTTTAAATATCTAATAGTTTCGTTAAGTGTATTAGAGCCAAATTATAAAACCAGAAATTTTAAAGATCAATTTATTGAAGTCTTAAAGTTTAGGTCGACTGGTTTAAAGATTAGGACGACTGAAATCTCTGAAGCGCAAACTGGAAATTTAATGGTCTCTCGAAGTGTCAACTGATTTCTTAATTGTGGTTGATCAAAATCGGCCAGCGCAAAATTGGAAAAATAAAGTCTCTTGAATGGTCAGAATACAAATATGGTCAACCGAAAGCTTCAAAATGGGTCATCATTTTATGTTTAGGTCAATCGAAAGATGAGTTTAACGGCTAGTTCAGATTGAAACGAAGAAAGTGGTCAACCGATGGAAAAGGTTTTGAAGTTATCAATTTTTTAGAGAGAAAAAGTGACGAAGTGCTATAAAATTTTTTCTTGATTCTCTCTATTATGTTTTCATTTGAGATTTTTTTAGTCATATTTTGAGCATTCAAATTTTATATAACTCGATTTACATTATTTGTGTAAGAACTTGAAATGGTTGATGACCCTAAGAAAAAGAGTCTAGTTGTAAGGTTTGATTGAAGCTCATAAGTCAATCAATTTTGCTGGGGATCAAGGAGTAAGAGAATCTTCTAAGTGCAGCTTTGAAACGTAGACCTAGGCAAATGTTTAGGCCGAATTGTGCTAACAAATGTTCGTATATTTCTAACCATCTCTTTACATTATTGCTTTTGTCGCTTAGAGTCATACATTTATAAAATCACGAAAAAGTTAGTATTAACCTAATTCACTCTCCTTCCTTTTAAGTTAATTTCAATCCTACATACCGAACCACGTCCACCCTAAGTAGGCTTGCATCAATCTAAATGTCAATTATGTCCTAAATACTTAAGAAAAATTACAATTTAAATAAATATATGAATAGAATATTACAATTGCAAATGAAAATGAAAATTACTAACCTCATATTAACTACGTCCTTATTAAGTTGGAAACCATGTAATTGTAAATGTAATTAAAAACTAAAAATGCTAATACAAATGAAATCTTATCCTTGAAATTTAATTTTTTTTATTCTTATAGTGTGTTGTTTCTCGTTGTTAAACTCGCATTGCGAAGCTGTTCAAATGCTTCATGCAAATAAGTACCTCCGAGTGATATTTTACAAGTTTACATCGACAATCATGGTATGCCATCTAACTACTTAAAAACACACTGATCTAGGATAGAGATTGGAAAAATCACTAGATCTCATGTAATTCTAGAAGAAAAATAATGAAAGAGATTAACCACTTCAACGACCAAAAATATCAAAGTTCTATTGGCGATAAATTTTTGTTAGTTGTGCCAAGTAAATATTGAGTTCAATATATTGTAAATTGAGATAATGAATATCTTTAGCTATTTCATCATATATATATATATGAATATGAAATTTAATGGAGTGTAAGCTTGTAAAAATGCATAATAAATTGAGTATGTTGGTGTATGAATATGAAATTTTTTCTATGGATAAGGGTGAAACCATTAACTCTATGTTTTCTCGATTTACTAACATTATTAATGGTTTAAAGTTGTTTGGTAGAGATTATTCGAATGAAGATATTGTTAGGAAAATATTGTGAATTCTACCAAGAGGATGGTAACTGAATGTGACGGCCATCTAAGAGAAAAAAGAACTCAAGGCGCTCGAACTGGAAGAGATCATGACTCTCTCATGTCGCATGATATAACAATGAGAGACAATGAGGAGAAAGATCTTAAAGAAAAGAAGATCGGTCAAAGGAAGAAAAATACTTTCAAAGCCTAATCAAGTAAAATGGAGTTGCCAAAGAATTGAATCAATGTTCTCCATTCTTGCTTTGACGATGGCGCTAGTATCTACTTTGCAAAGATGAATTTTTTACAAAGATAAAAACTCTAGCGAAAATCATTGGGATTTTTGAAGAGTTTTTTGAGAGATTTGATGATTTGCGACAGATTTGGAATTGCAAGGATATCTTGAGATTAAATATTGTTTCCATTTGAAATTCAAACGGTTTTGAATTTTGTAATATTTGCGATATTTTAGACGATTTGATTTAATTTTATAGGAAATCGTTATCAACAAATAGATTTTTTGAGGCGATGAGATGTCGGAAGTAGTCTTTCATGTTTGAACTTTGAATTGAGATTTAAGATATCGTTATGGTAAAATAACAATATTGGAATTACAAAGATTTTAAAAGCAGTTTTGATATGGTAGGTTGATATGCGAGAGATTTTCGCAGAGATTTTGATGACATCGAGTGGGATTTAAAGATGTCATATTCGGGGTCTAAATGCGCTTAAACCTAGTCAGCACTAATCGATGAGGAGGCCCAACAAGGGCCTATGTAGTGGTGTCAATCGAGTCAGCTCGAGCCCGGGACGGCCGACTCGCGAGCCTCGAACCTAAACGAGCGAGCCGGACCGAGCCAGTCGAGCCTGTTGAGCCTAAACGAGCCGAGCCAGACGAGCCCAACATAAATTTTTTTTTTTCGTATATTGAAGTTTTATAGCTTTTTGTATTGTGTAATTTTAAATGTTGATGAAAAATTTATGGTTATTGTTTTCTGCAATCCAAAAAAAAATTTGCATGATAACGTTTGTATGTAGCGCCTCCATTATGACAAAAAAACACGAAAACAATATCATTGAATCAAAATGTCAAAGAAACTCGAAAATAATAGCATCGAAATATTAAATCAATAGCATTCAACATATATAGCATTCGATTTGAAATCAATTCGTGAAAGAGGTAACAATTAATAATCATGCATTGTACGAATTGAAATATAACCAACGTTATATTAATCATCTTTTGTAAAATTACATAACCAACGAATTGAACGGCATTGACTTGGACGAGTTTTCAAAAAGATCAATCATCTTTTGTAAAATTACATAACCAACGTTAAAGTGAATTCCAGTGAAAATGTGGTAAAGAACGTGCAACGAAGACTTGACAGCAATTTGCACAGAGAGTTTCGGGTAAGAAATTCTCGGCTGACTCCCGCAATTTATAGAATTTCATCATAACAGCTACCTCCGGTCGACCTGTAGTACCTACAGGGTCGACCAGATGTTTCCGTTAAATATGCAAATTCTAGCCGTTACATTTTAGCGGTCGACTCTTTTTACAACGTCGGTCGACACTTTGTGTATACCGATCGACCATTTTATAATGGCGGCCGACACTTTCACTAACGAAAAAAACCTTGCGGTCGACATATATAAACGTGGTCGACACCTAAAATATTCTGTAACATTAGCCGGTCGACACCTTCGTATGCGGTCGATCTACAAAATTTATAATGTCAATTAAGTGTCGACCGTTGTTACACTAAGGGTCGACCGCACAATAGGTATTCTGAGCCTACCGAGCCAGTTTGCGAGCCGGCTCAAGAGCCGACGTGCTGGGCTCGGTACGGGCTCGAGCCAGGCTCGACTCGACACTGTAGCAATCTGAGCCAGGCTCGGACTACTACAATACCGAGCAGGCCGAGCTAGCCGGCGAGCCGGCTTGCTCGTTTGCCAGCATTAGGCCTATGTGGAAGAAAAACAATATTAAGATATATTTATTTGGGCATAATTTTATTTGATGTTGAGATTGGTCTTGGGCTGGACTAACAAGCATGTACTATAGTCTCCATCATAGAATTTATCTCAAGGTTGAAATTGTTAGAGTTCAGTATAACTCGAATTCTATTCGGGCAAGGCTAGTTGGCCCATGATAAAATCTCATAAAAGTTTTTTTTATAAAGTTATGTAAGTTAGAATCGCAAAAGTTAATAGTTGCAATTTGATCTTCATAATAGTTTTCTTCTTCTACTCTTGGTTGTTTCTGAAAAACGTTTTTCAAAGTTAAATCTTGTGTTCCACGCCTAATTCTCTTTTTTATGATATTCATTCGATGCTCAGTAATGTATATAGTAGCCCTAAAGTTCATTTCAATTGGCTTCTTTCTCTTTTTAGTGCAAACAGATAAGATTTCTTAAACTCTTCGTGTCTATGTTAGAAAACTAAACTTATTTGTATGCATCCTAAGGAAATCTTTCAAGGCTATCAAATCTAGAGATTTGAATGCATTAACTAAATTTGTATGCATCCTAAAGAAATCTTGCAAGGCTATCGAATCTAGAAATTTGAATGCATTTACTAAATCTAATATAATGATATATAATGAGGAGCTAATATGACTACTAAAACTCTTTTTACGCGTTGTGAATTGAACAATAACAATAACTAAAAGAAAAAAAAAATAAAGTATAAATAGAGATAGTGAATGAAATAAATCACAACAAATTTGCTCTATCAGAATCGAAGTGTAATGTAGTTTCACAACTCAAATATCAATAAATCGAAAATATAACCCTAATATTCATATACATAGGGTTGTGCAAGCCGATATGACTCATTGGGTTACATCGAACCCACAACTTTTGAGTCGGGTCGTGTTAGATCATTTTACATTTTACAAAAATCGGGTTGGGTTACATCTTATGATTTGAGATTGCGAGTCGCTTTTTTAGCAAAACAGATTAATCGACCCACTTCACTGATTATCTTAACCTTATTAAATTTATATTTATATTAACTAAGTTAAATTAAGTAATATTAATTGGTTTTTAGTATATTTTGACCCACTTGTATATTTTCTATTTTGAACTTGAAAAAATTAAATATTATTTTATTTGGAAAAGTTTGTTAAACAGTGTTGAAATTAATTGATTATTTAATTGATACTATTTTTTGTATAAGTACTTTTAAATTTATTTTCATTCATATTACTTGAATTTAAATTAATTTAATTAATTAGCCATCATGTTTTAAATCAACCCAAACCGAACATTTTTCAGGTCGGATTCAAAAATTGGTTGTGGATTGGTCTTTGGGTTCTGACTACTAACCTAGCAGTGTATACTGAACCAACCCCTTGCACACCCCCAACTAATTTGTATCAAACTATCTTATAATAATTTCACGTTGACAAGATTCTACATGAGAGACCCAATAGTCACCAGTGTATGTTGATAAAGAAAATTAGTACTACTTAAACTTTAGACACATTCAGAAGAACTCACATTTGCTCTGTCATATTATCACTAAATCATCAAAGTTATTACGACGAAGTATATCTAGGAAGGACACGTAGATATACTTAGAGTTGAGCCAAAGTTGAGGGTTTCTCCCTCAGTGTCGGACACCTTCCAATCAGCATCTAAACAGAGACGCGTAGAGGTTTGTCTTCCCTAACACAAACTGATCACGAAAGGTTAGGAGTTCCGCGTGAAAGCTTGGTTTTAACTGTGTTTGTTCTGTGCCTGCAAGCTGGATTTTATGTCGCTAAACTTTGTTAAATTAGCATATTGGCTACCAAACTTCTGAAACGATCAAATTTATCATCGACAGACGTTTGCATGTCCCACTCACACACATAGAAGATATGTTTTTATCGCACACTAATTAAAGAAGACATTTTTAAAAAGTGGATGGAACGGAAGCCACAGAAGCAAAGACAATGGCTAACAGCTCCCACGCCACACAACCCTTGAGCTCGTTTCACTGTCACGACCCCTACTTGGTTCCAACAATGTGTGCCTCTGCTTCCTCTCTTCCGCACCAGCAAACATAATCGAAGCTCCCGTGTTATCACCACAAGTACTAGATATTTTTTATCGGTTTTCAGACAAACTCATCGTGTTAAGATAGAAAGCCATATTAAAATTCGGTTACTTGTCATGGCCTAACCTTAGTAAATGCGGTATACAAGGTTAAATGTGCAAACATAGTTTAGTATGTTGTGTTTTAAAATCAAATTCACCAATAAAATTACATGCATTCAATGTAAATTTGACTCGCTACTACCCGACAATATTTAAGTTCCGATATTCAATCTCAACGATGAATAATTATTATTTATTGCTTTATTCTTATATTGAAAAAAAAAAAGACGTAAGAGCTAAATAACGGGAAGGGCATGGCTTCGTAACTTCGTTGACTAGAAGAAATGAAAGATGAATACACGAAGAGATAAGTCGTTTGTTTATTATTTAAAATGATAAAAAAAAAAAAGCTTCCTCCGCCGCCATGTGGCCGTCGTCACCGGATCCAGATGACGAAGCTTGCTTGACCCACTTGAGCTAACCATGGCCCTCCATAACTGGACCAAATCCACCTTCGCCAGTCGCCACCCCCTGCAGTGGCTTCACGTCCTATCTCCTAGGTGCCACTTGCAACCCCTGAACAACCTCTCTATGAGAGGCTTTGATGTGCAATGGCAAGCACCATCCCGTAACCACCGAGCACCATCACGCCCCCCTTGACGCACCATCCCGACCTCCAAGTTTTAGCTAACTTAGTTGCTAATTTTGCAGATAACACGGACAGTGAGAAGCCCTCGGAGAAAGATAGAGGGCAGCCGAAGGACTTGTTCGAATGAGAGCTCGAGGATCATGGCGCGCGCACATCAGCACGATGGACACCCCCACCTCGGCCTGCGCGCTCCTTCACCATCGAGACAGCGCGCCCCCAACATCGAGACAACGCTCCCAGCGCGTGCCCCCAACATCGAGACAGCGCGCCCAGTGCGCGCGTCCACTATTGAGACAGCACGCCTACCCGCGCTCAGCCTTGCGTGCACCGCATGTTCAGTCCACGCGCTCACTTCGGCAACAACGGTGTGCGCCCCGACACACTCAGCAAGATCAGTGTCGCTCGCGCGCGCACAACTTAGCATCACTTCGGTAACAACGGCAGCGTCGCCCTCGCGTCAGCAGCCAAGGGCAGCGCAACTTAGCGTCACGTCAGCAGCATCGCCCGCACGCGCACAACTCAGCATCACGGCAGCGGCCGCGCGCACCCTGGCAGTGGCACCATCACGCACGCACACTGCAGCGCCCTGCAGACCCACGATCGCAACTGAGGAAATGTCCGAGGCTGCCAAGCCCGCCCGATAGGCCCATCGGCCTTTTCTCTATTTTCCCGAGTTTCTAAGTCTTAGAATAAGGAAATGAATTTTAAGGGGCCAGCCACCTTCCTTGTAGGGAACCACCTCCATGGGCCTTCGGCTTACCTTAAAGGGACCCTTCCTCACTCTATATAATGTGTCTCTCCCCTCCTTGTTTTCTAGTGAAGTTTATCAAATAAGAGAGGTTTGTGCCTTACTTGATAGCCATCCTCCGACCCCTCTTCTCCGGTGAGTCACATCCGGCCAAGGAGTGTCAACCTTCGTCGAGCGACCGGTGAGTCATATCTGAGTGTTCCTTCGAAGTCTACCGAGCTTAGCCACTCAACTACCCGAGTGTCTAAGTTGTCTCGCCATCCACCTCCGCCAACCTTCCGAGCCACGCCCGCCTCCTTCTCAAGCGGTATTTTCCTTCTCTCTTTTCCATCCTTCCCGAGTCTCTAAGTTGCGCCGCACTAGTTTGCAGAGACCACACTTGTCCGGCCACTCGAGTGCGTGCTTAGCTCGTCAAAACTCCGTCTATCTTCTTGATAGCGCGGCATTGACCTTCGAGCATACATTTTTCCACATTAAGTGGAACATTACTTGATCTGCGTCGTGCTAACCTTTCGGTTGCATATCAGGCTCGCTTTGTCCTTTCTCGCAAACTGCACCAATCCCCATGTCCTCAACCTCTCCTCCATCTTCCTCACCGGAACCATCCCCTCCGAGCTCGAATTTCTGGTCAATCTTGCCCTTCTTAATCTCTCCTCCAACCCTTTCACCGGCCAGATCCCGCCGCAGCTCGCGCTCTGCGCCTACCTTAACGTCATCGATCTCCACGATAATTTCCTAACTGGGCGGATTCCTCTGCAGTTGGGTCTTCTCGTTCACCTTTCTGTTTTCGACATTGCTGACAACCAGTTGACTGGTTCAATTCTGGCGACGCTGGGGGACCGGAGTGGGTATTTGCAGAAATTTAATGCGAGTTCGTTTGAGGGGAATAAGGATCTTTACGGGTATCCGTTGCCGGAGTTCAGGAGCAAGGGGCTGTCTGTTTTGGGCATTGTTGGGATCGGGCTGGGAAGTTGGTTCCTCAGTTTGGTGCTTAGTTTCACTGTTGTTTGTCTCTGGTAGAGAATCACTGAGAGAAACACTGGGGATGAAGATGGAAAAATTAGTCTGTTTATATTGAAAAATAATTTAAAGCCAATTATGAAAAATTAATTTTAAAAAAAAACTCATAAAAATAATAAATTCATTGGCAATAAATCAAAATGAAACTTATGAAAATAATAATGTTTGAAATAATTATAGGAATAAATTTTTGGATATTTTTATTAAATGTTTTAAATGTGGTTTAAGAGTTATATTTGTAATAGCCTCTATAAAAAGGCTAAATGATTGTTAAGAAATATTCATTCCAAGCAAATAGCTTTTTTTCTTTCTCTTTATCTATTGTCGAGAATTCTCTCCACCTCCAACAAAGTGGTATCAGAGCTATCGAGATTTTTTTTGAAGGATACTGATGGCGATCAACGACATTTCGTCGATGAGTATTTCACAACCTTCTATGCCAATATTCAAGGGAGAAAACTATGAATATTGGAGCATCAAGATGAAAACACTCTTCAAGTCTCAAGAGTTGTGGGACTTGGTGGAGAACAGATATTCTGATAATGATGAAGAAGCAAAAGCAAGGGAGAATAGGAAGAAGGACTCGAAGGCCTTATTCTTTATTCAGCAGGCGGTGCATGAATCTATATTCTCTAAAATTACAGCGGCGGAAACTACAAATGAAGTTTGGTCAATTCTGCAAAATTTCGTTCCAAGAATCAACAAAGGTAATCCAAATAAAGCTCCAATCTTTATGACGAGAATTTGAAACTTTGCGGATGAAATACAGTGAATCTGTAAAAGATTTCATGTCCAGAGTGGCTACGATCGTAAATCAAATGCAATCTTTTTCCGACAAAGTCACTGATTAGACGATATTTGCCAAGGTGTTACGGAGTCTAACACCAAAATTTGATCATGTAGTAGCAGCGATCGAAGAATCAAAAGATTTAACGACATATTCTTTTGATGAACTAATGGGTTCTTTGCAATCCCATGAGGCAAGGTTGAATCGTACGGAAGAAAAACATGAAGAAAGGGCATTTCATGTTGAGGAGGAGACATCAGAGCAAATGAACGAACCAAGAAATGGCAGAGGGCGTGGAAGAAACAACTATCGTGGAAGAGACCGCGGTAGAGGAAGAGGAAGAAATTAAAACGAATCATCAAGTAGCAGAGGCAATCAAAGTAAGGTCCAATGCTTTTATTGTAACAAATTTGGTCATATAAAAGCAGATTTCTGGAAACGACAAAGGCAAGAACAAACTTGTTTTGCTGAAAAAGAAGAAGAAGAACTAAAACTCTTCACGGTGTTTTAAAAAAGAGAAGAAAGTGAAATTGTGTGGTATCTCGACAGTGGTTGCTCAATTCACATGATGGGAATCCAAGACATCTTTGAAAATCTCGACAAAACTTTCAAACAGAAAGTTACGTTAGGTGACAACAACAAGCTACAAGTGAAAGGAAAAAGAAATGTGGCGATATCATGTGAATCAGGTAACACAAAGACACTCACAAATGTTTTCTACATTCCTAATCTTTCACAAAATCTGCTTAGTGTTGGACAGCTAATGACTTTGAGGTATGTCATTTCATTTTATGAGATGAAGTGTGTGATCAAAGACAAAGAAACTAATCATCACGTCATAACAATACAAATGACAAAGAACAAGTTGTTTCCTCTCAAAATGACAAATATGAATGCTCTTTAACCGTCAAAGAAACGAACACGTCGGAACTATGGCATTTCAGGTACGGATGTCCGAACATCAAGAGGCTGCAACTGTTGTATAAGAAGAACATGGTAATGGGATTACCAAAGATTGGCAAAATCGATGTATGTGAAGATTGCATACTCGGTAAGCAGAGCAAGAAATCGTTCACAATAACAAAAGTTGTGAGAGCAACCTTATGCTAATTCATGCAGATGTAGTTGGACCCATGCAAACACCATCAAACGGAGGCAGCATGTATTTTCTGCTATTTACAAATGATTTTAGCTGTATGAGCTGGGTATATTTTTTGCAGAACAAAGCAGATGCGTTTGAATGTTTCAAAAAATTCAAGTTATTGATTGAAAAGAATTCTGAAAAAAGCATAAAAAATGTTAAGAATTGACAGAGGAGGTGAATTCACATCCTGCGAATTCGTGGCGTTTTGCGAGCAACAAGGCATAAAATGAGAATTAACAGCTCCTTATACACCAGAAAAAAACAGTGTAGCAGAAAGGAAGAACAAAACAGTAGTAGAGATGGCAAGGAGTTTCTTGAAAGCAAGAAAGCTACCGAATAAATTTTGGGGAGAAGTTGTTTCCACGGCAGTATACACTCTGAATTTGTTGCCAACAAAAGTTGTGCTAAATCAAACACCGTATGAAGTTTGGTATGAACGAAAACCAGAGGTAAGCCACCTGAGGGTCTTTGGTTGTATAGCATTTGCTCTAATCTCCCATGACCGAAGAAAATTAGATTCAAAATCAGTGAAATGCATCTTTGTGGGATATAGTTCTTTTTCAAAAGCTTATAAACTTTACAATTCAGTTACGGGTAAAGTGATTATAAGTAGAAATGTGGAGTTTGATGAACAATCAAGCTGAAATTGGAGAAGCCATGAAAGTGGAGAAGAGATCAGTCTATCTCAAGATGAAGCTCAATCTGTAGGCGAGTGACAAAAAGATATTTTACGGCCTAATGAATCATCATCCCTCTCTGGTTCTTCTTCTACATCAACAAACTCAACATCCCCACAAAAATATAAATCATTAACAGAGATCTATGAGGTAACACAAGCTTTATTCGTTGCTGACCCATACGATTTTAAAGATGCAGTAAAACATAACATGTGGCAAAAAGCAATGGATATTGAGATGGATGCAATTATCCAGAACAAAATTTGGGAGCTGGTAGATCGACCAAAAGATCGAGCACTAATTGGAGTCAAATGGATCTACAGAACAAAGACGCAAGTTGACGGTAGCATCACCAAATACAAAGCTCGACTGGTGGTGAAAGGATATTCACAGCAGCTTGGAATTGATTATGAAGAAATGTTCTCTCCGGTTGCAAGATTTGAAATTGTAAGACTTCTCCTAGCTCTTGCTGCATATATGAAATTGGTTTTATATCAATTTCATGTAAAGTCCGCATTTCTAAACAGTGAACTACAAGAAGAAGTATTTGTAGAACAACTAGAAGGATACAAAGATAAAGGGCAAGAGACGAAAGTATGCAAACTTCTAAAGGCTCTCTATGGATTGAAGTAAGCACTAAGAGCTTGGTATAGCAAGATTGACAATTTTCTTATCCAGTGCAAATTCAACAAAAGCAAAAATGAGCCAAATCTCTACATAAGGAAGGATGATACAAGATTTTTAATTCGTTGTCTTTATGTAGATGATATGATCTATATGGGCAGCTCAAACTCGTTGATATTAGAATTCAAGGAATGCATGGAAAAAAATTTGAAATGATTGATCTCGGAAGATTACATTACTTACTAGGTTTGGAAGTGAAGCAGATAGATGAAGATATATTTGTGTCTCAGGAGAAATATGCTGAGGAACTACTCAAGAGGTTCAAAATGATGGATAACAAAACTTCATCAACACCAATGAATGCAAATGAAAAATTGCAACTCGAAGATGGCTCAAATCCAGCAAATGTTTGGCATTTTAGAATTTTAGTTGGAGGACTTATCTATCTAACTAATACTCGACCAGATATAGCTTATGCAATGGGCGTTGTATCAAGATTCATGAACAATTCATCAAGTCATCACTTCGGTACAGCCAAAAGAATTCTAAGATACGTGGCTGGAACAAAGAATTATGGTCTTTGGTATAGTCAAGTATCTGAATTCAATCTAGTTGGTTACAGTGATAGTGATTGGGCAAGAAATATTGATGACATGAGAAGCACATCGGGATATACTTTTAACTGTAGATCTGGAGCTGTAACATCCCGTTTTGAAAATCTTTGAAACATTTAGAAATTTTTTTTTTATATACCTTATTTCTTTTAAGACTCATAAACAATGATAAAATCATTTTCGATTACAGCGGAAGACTGAAATACATGAACTCGTCTTTAATTAAATGACAATGAAAAATCAAACATTTATAGAAACTCTCATAATTTACATTCAAAAGTTGTCAAATACAGTTATTACAAACCATACGTTCAAACTTTGACTTCAAAACACTTATTTACATTTCATGAAAAACTATGTCCACTGGTCATCTTCGCACTAACAACATAAATGCTCGCCATGGACACCCTTCATCATCATTGATTTTCATTCTGATCATCAAACTCTTCCCCTACATTATAAAGTTATTCTAATGAGCCTAAAGCTCAGTAAGACATGAAAACTATAAAATATGTAACATGCATGAACTTTTGTAAAACTATGCAATTTCATTTCAATTTTGACATTCATTCTTTCTTTAGTTATCGTAGCTATGAGATTATTGTGAGGCGAACTATGATGGGAAATTGAGAGGTTAACTATGACGTCCACGAAAGACAATCAACTCAAATCCCTCCTCAACAACAAACTGTTACGTGAATTCATGAAGCTTTCTTTGTTCTTTCTTCACATCATATTTTGTTGTCTATGAAAATCATGCATGAAAAGTCCATTTTCGTTATTTTGAGTAAAACATGATGCATGATTCATGTAAAATGCTTAATAAACAAAACATGCATTTATCATGTCATTGAATCTAACAAACAATATTAACCAATCAACCAAGCACACAAACAACCCTCAAATGAATTGAGGTCGGTGTATTGTGCATTACACCCCAAACAGTCTAATATATTTATCAAAGCATTAACAAACAATAATCTTAATCTTTATAATGTAGTCTCACTTAAGGGCCAATCACATGCATCATAATCTTACCTTAACCTCTAATCACTTGAGTCTCTTTTAATCCAATTGGTAACCTAAACATATAGATCATTTAAGGATAAGAAATTGGGTAACATGACTTGTTTTATGACATAAAGTCACAACTTACTATTCCAACTTTGAACAACTATAACTTCCTCTATGTTGATGCATTCGTGATGCTAGGGTGTCAAATTATTCCTTAAAGAGTCTACTATAACTTCTTAGAAGACATCAAATTCATAAAACTAACGTAGCATAAAGTGTTGATCAATATTAACATAACAGCGAGCATGCATCTCTAAAAACCAAGGACCGGTCGACCCAACCTTTCAGGGGTCGACCCATGTTGAAAAACAGAGAGCAAGCGTTTCTAAAATCGTAATCGGTCGACCCAAACCTATAAGGGGTCGACCCATATTGACAAAACAGAGAGTGTGTATTCTGAAAATCGTGATCCAGTCGACCGTTACCGGTCGACATAATTACAAAACGGACGACCTCACCTTACGAAACGATCGTTCGAATTCCTCTCCCAATTTTCGTCTACAAATTTGCAACAGCCATAACTTTGTCTAGATAGCTCCGAATTGAGTGATTCAAAAGGCTATAGATCACTCTAAGAGTCTACTTTAACTCTAATGAAGGAAGCAAACTCTAATTTGTTCTATATATCAACAGAATTTTCCAAAACTTTAACTTTGTACATAATCGACTTGTTTCACATCTGTTGACATAAAATCATTTATTTTTATCCATCAATTCAAGTAATACCATTATTTTTTCATCACTAACTTAAGAGAAACTCAAAGAATAGATGAATACCTTGAACTTAAACATTCACGAAAATTCAGAGAGAATTTAGATATGAACTCGTTTCTGACTGAAACATTGCAGCCAAATGCCTTTTTATATCTTTTATTAAACAAACAATATTTTTTTTACATCCATGGATCAGATTCAACCGAATTTCGGCTGACCTTTCGACTTCTGTCGGTGAAGGTGTCGACCGCTCGTCCATGGTGTCGACCCAATCTATTCCCGAGAGTCATTTGTGTCGACCGCTCGGTGCTGAGGTCGACCGAAAGTGTTCTCGAGAGTGACTTGTGTTGACCCCTCTTAAATCCTAGGGTCGACCTAAAGTATTCAATTGTGTCGACCCTTTCTAAATCCTGAGGTCGACCGAAAGGTCATATTGTGTCGACCCCTCCTCAATCCTGGGGTCGACCGAAAATATTCTTAAACACTTAGAATATTTTCTAACCTTGCTGAATAACATCATTACTTATACCCCTTTAAACCTACTAAATTGCTAACATCAACAATACTTTAATTCTTTCATAAAACAAAATCCTAAACACTTCCATTTTAAAGTCACAAATTCTAAAAGCAAATGAGGGTTGTTACAGGAGCCATATGTTGGAGATCAAAGAAGCAACCTAGAGTCACACTCTCAACTGCTGAAGCAGAATGCACAGCAGCAACCTCTTCAGCTTGTCAAACTGTGTGGTTAAGAAGAGTTATTGAAGAACTATTTGTTGAACAAAAAGATCCAACGATCATTTACTGTGACAACAAATCAGCAATATATTTATCAAAGAATCTCGTCTTTCATGAAAGAATGAAGCACATTGAAATCAGAGTTTATTTTATCAGAGAATTGGTTGCAGAAAGATTAATTGAGTTGAAATTATGTCGTTCAGACGATCAAGTTGCAGATATTCTAACTAAGGCGCTATCAAAGGAAAAGTTTGAGAAATTCAGAATCAAGCTCGGAGTACGAAGCTTTGAATTAAGGGAGGGTGTTGAAAAATAATTCAAAGACAATTATAAGAAATTAATTTCAAGAAAAAACTCATGAAAATAATAAACTCTTTGGCAATAAATCAAAATAAAACTTATGAAAATAATAATGTTTGAAATAATTATAGGAATAAATTATTGGATGTTTTTATTATTTTTATTAAATGTTTTAAATATAATTTATGAGTTATATTTGTAATAATTCTATAAAAATATTAAATGATTGTTAAGAAATATTCATTCCAAGCAAATAGTTTTTTTTTTCTTTCTTTCTTTATTTATTGTCGATAATTCTCTCTACCTCCAACACAGTTTATGCCTTATTATTGAACGTTAATCAATGTTTAAGGTTCCTAATTCTCAGACATTCCTCTTCCTCTTCCTCTTCCTCTTGGTTTCCATTTTTCCACTGGTGCGCTGTCAGCTGTAAATTTCAGATTCATCTCCCAAACATTCAACGTCGTACAATTCAATAGAAAAAAGCATAAAAAAGACGAATGCTTTTAAACCTTCTTGGCTAAAAGCATTGCAGAATCTCTCTCTCCCCCATTTTCTTAGGGTTTTGTAGATTTAGACTGAGGGAGCTGTCGCCGAAGCCTAGCCTAAACAGTGGACAGTGGACTTAACGAATCACGTTCGTCTGGAAATCTGGAAACTTGATTATAACAAAAAGCATGCATCATTGAAACTATTTTTAACTAAAATAAATTTAATAATTAATTAAAATTTCACCCATAAGTTTGAGCATTTTATCCTTTACTTTCTTACTCAATTAATGTTTGGAAAAAAGGCAGAGACAATTCCCAGAAGTTTGGGAGAAGCAGAATTAGAAGATGTAAAAACTTGGCTTATTCGGCTGCCCTACCATTAATGGCACCTTTGAGATTCATTCCATGCACTCTCATGATGTGAGTTGGGACACCCTCTCTTTCAAATTTTTTGGTCACACATTCTTTTCCAATATTCCTTGATTCTTATCCTAGGATCTAACCTGATTCCAATATTTCTGTTATTGATTCCTATTAAAATGAAAAAAATAATAATTTAAGTTTCAAGTAGGTCATATTTTATTATTATTATTAAATTGGATTAAAAGCATGCAAATGAAAATAAGTAGTAAGATAAACGAGGCATCAATCATTCCATCCCCACCTGTCTACTGCGACCACCCTCCGTTGGGGTTTGACCAAACTAAAACAAGCTCAAAACCATCTTAATGAACCTACGTCCAATCCAATTCCATAGTTTACAGAAATAGGATGATCAGGGAGTCGTTGGCCATCCACAAGCCCACCGAATAATGTATAATTTATCAAATGATTCTAAGTCCATTGAGATAATTATACCGCCCAACTTGGATGATGACGGAGGGATAGAAAGATTAAGATAACCATAACCAAACGATGCCGAGCGAGTTTTATGTGATGATAAAGTACGATAGTATAAAATATCTTAACGATGAAATTTTGCAATTTGCATCAAAATGATCGTTATTGTGTGAGATTCACAAAAATTAAATTTCATTGACTAACATTGGTATGTGATATTCTTTCGCGAGATATCCATTATATTCCTTCTATCATTGAGATAGTAAAAAATAATCATAATATTGTAGTGTCTCCATCTCTATTTCTCTCGGAAGAAAAGAAGTTCGTCGAATGAATCAATGATATCGACATGAATTGTACAAAGCTCTGCCGGTGGTGAAGGTCTAGCTGATGAAGTTTAGTGCAGACTGCTAAGTTTATGCTGGAACTCACAGAACGTATCCATGATACAAACCATCTCTTTCGGTGAATGATGTCCAAGCACGTACCCCTACTGCATCTAGATGTCACTTACCTCATCAAGGCGCTCCCACATGACTGGCTAATGCGTCGCATGCATCTCCCCTATATGCAGTTGACATGTCTACTGGTCGAGACGTTGGAGGTTAGAGGCTCAATATGACACAGAGACATCGGTTCCATCAACATCGCGAGCAATGTATCCTACATAGATAAGGGATGTCTCTACGTAGTAAGCTTTGAAGGAGCCTCTCTATCAACACACTTAGTAGCTGCATGTGTTGTGTCTGGGAGGCAATACGAATCCATATCACATCCTCCTCTACAATACTCATCCTCTTCAAGTGTAGCACATCAAACAAGTCTCCTCCCCGACTGTCTTAATCGTTTTCTCTACTGGAATAGGTCCAACAAGCTTTTTGATAAGCTTACAAATCAACATCTATGCAGAAGGTTCTTCAAACCTCCCCTTTGTAACTAGGTCATGTGCTGCAAGATCATGTAAACCAAGTTGAACGTCACGCATTGACCCATGTAACTAATAAAGTCACGATGTTCATCATGAGATAAAATAGTACGACTAATGATATTATGAATAATCCTCATAGTATCGATCAGAGAACCTAATATGTTGCCTTCTTGAATGCACGGCTAGGATCGATGATAATATGTATCATTGACATCACCATCATAATAAGGATAGTTGATCGCCTTATTAATATATGCTATCGTCAAAATCAAGTTAGTGCCAAATATGTCGGTCTTCCTACGGTCAATATTTCTAACTATACTGAAGTTAGCATAGAACAACTGCATTAATCGCTTTGCAACGATCTGTACATCAACAAAATTACTGAAGGTCAGTCTTCTTGAACATCTCAAATAAGCTCATTGAATCAAATGCCGCAAACATGATAGGTCTCGACAAGATAATCAATTCATGCGCATATAGGTCGTCGAATAATCGTTTCGGCAATCTCTTCTTTAACTCCCTAGGATGATCTGAAATAGGCAACAATGGCATATGCTAACGTTGTCGAGCTTGCTGTAGACATCTTTATATCATATGTAGGGTTGGGCTGCGAATCAAATTCGCAGAATTTAATGGAATTTTCATTATTAATATTATTAAGAGGAGTAATAAGTGGTAGCAGCCTTAGCGTGAACATACGGTCCTTGAAAAAGTGACACATAATACCCTCTCTTAACACCTATTCCAATTTAAAATCCCACCACATTTTCATTCCGGTACCTGACAAATCTCATTTAATTCCATCATCTCTTTTCATTAGTCTCTATTTTTTCACGTGAATCAAATTGCAACCCCCTTTGGATAACACTAGAAATGTCTCAATTTAATTAGATTAATGTGTCATATTTTGTATTAGAATCGGCATCTCAGGAGAACAAATATGGTATATAATCGGAGATATCATCCGTATCAATGAATAAATAGAACGTGTCATTAGAGTGTAAAATTAGAATCTAAATTAGTATTGTTGTCTTATATAAATGCATGTATTATACGTGTCGCAACAATCGTACAAAATTAGAGTATAAATACGGCATTAACAAGGAAGAAGAACAAGATGTCAAACACTTCCCCTGAGAAAATATTTTTGTTGTCTGCAGTTTGAACATAGTGGAGGGTTCTCTCTCCATTGGTTCTTTTTCAGAACTTATAAAATCAAATGCTATTCCGGTTTAAGGATAGGAGTCTCTCTCTCACTATTTTATCTCTCTGTATCTCTGTCTCTCTCTCTCTCAAGCTATTCCAATTTTTTTCTTGTTGAAGTTCAATCTTTTAAAAATCAGTTCTTCACTGTGCTAACGAAAAACCCATGAGATATATATATATTCTCTCTAATTTCCCCCATTTCCTGAATCTATATTTTCTTCCATCGCTAGATGCTTCTTAAGGGTACTGTCGACTGGTGGGTTCTTCGAAATGGTGTTTGGGGTAGTGGGTTTGGATAGTTCTGAAACTTCAGATTCTGAAATCAAACCGAAGAGCGTTGGATCTGAATTTCTTAATCGCCACAGATCTGGGTCTACTCAGGATGATTGGAGGTCTTCCAAAATGTCCAAAAACGACACTCTCTCTTCCTCGAATACGAGGCCTTTACACCAAGGAATCCCTTTGCTCAGATCTAGTTATCTCGAAGCTGGTCAGAAGGAGCTCATGTTAAGTTTCTCTTCTGCCTCTGTAGCTTCTCAGTCGACCAACAACGGCGGTATAGCTGGAAAGTCTGTGCATCAACCGGTTTATCCTTATTTTCAGCAAAAGCCCTCTTCTTACAATAAAAATGCAGGTATTAATCACTACCACAGCTCTTACTTCAAGTTTGCCATAGGGGTAATCTTTTAGTCCTTACATTTTCTAAGATTGCTTTGAGCAAAATCTCAATCTATTGATTTTTGTCTCCAACGGATGGTAATGGTCTTTTCATAACCTAGTATAGAACTCTCTTTTTTTCTGTGGCTGTTTATTTGAAATATATTCCAACTTATCTACCAGAGATTGAGAAACTAGATAAAACGAGTAGTTTCTGGAATGATTGTTGTTTTTCTGAATATTTTAGGTTATGAGAATCAAAGTGCAAGAATGCATGGTCGTATTAACGCTGGGAAAGGGCCATTTACACCATCACAGTGGATTGAGCTGGAACACCAAGCCTTGATTTGCAAGTACATCACGTCAAATGTAGCCATTCCTTCAAATTTGCTGATCCCTCTGAAAAAATCACTCTATCCATTTGCATTGACCAATTCCTCAGGATCTCTCCCCTCCAGCTCAAGTAAGCTTCGACTTTGCACTCTATCTTTCATTAGACTCTACAGCATTCTAACTTTTTATGCTATGCTTAACATTGCTTTTGCAGTGGGGTGGGGTTCTTTCCATGTGGGGTTTTCGAGCAGCACTGATCCCGAGCCAGGGAGGTGTCGCAGAACCGATGGGAAGAAATGGCGGTGCTCAAGAGATGCAGTTCAAGACCAGAAATACTGTGAAAGGCACATAAACAGGGGCCGCCATCGTTCAAGAAAGCCTGTGGAAGGCCAAACCGGCCACAACCATTCGAAGCTGGTGCCGATGGCATCTACTAGCAACACTGCAGCAAATGGGCTAGGAGGAATCACGCCCCGCCAGTTCAAGAGCTTGCAGCCAGGCGAAACCTCCTACGATCCTGCCAACACCAACAGGTAATTTTAAAGTATTTTTTAGTGAAATTAATAAATCAGAGCAAAAACTTTTCCTAAGGGTAGTGCTAAACTTAGTGTTATACTTCAACATCAGACTGTCTACCATGGCTACTGCAAACCTTGTTACTTATGCGGATAGAGATCTCAAGTTCAAACAAGAAATGAGTTCACAACAGTTAGAGCTGCCGGAATTCGGACTTGTTCCAACAGATTTATCGGCAAATCAATCATACGGAGGCTGCTTCATGAATCCGAAAAGTCATGGTTCGTTCCTGAACTTCAATAACCAAGAACCACAGGATCAACATTCACTTTATCAGTTGACTGGCCAATTTCCTATCAACCGTCTCGATAACCCTGTTGTAAGCTGGCCAGAAGAACTGAAATCTGACTGGACTCAGCTGTCCATGTCCTCGTCCTCATCCTCACCTGCACCAGAGAGACTTGTACCTCCACCACTCCATCTATGTCGTCAAATTGAGGCAGTGCAGAGGAGTNTTTAGTGGTAAGCCATTCAAATGGTCGGTATAGATAGAGAGCAACCAGCCCCAAGAACCAAAATTTCAGCATTGTTTCAAACGAATTCCGAAGCTCAGAAATTTTGTCCCTAGTTGGATCATTGAAATTGAATAATAACATTGGCAACTCAAAAGAAGGAAGAGTGCAGTCGCCAAAGAGCTTTTGGCCCGGATCGACACAGTTTTGGCTACGGTAAAAGATGGTTGTCATCACAGCCTTGAGAACGGAAAGAAAACTAACTTCCACCGCACTTCTCGCAATCATAATACAAAACTAACGGCTGTTTCTTAATGTAAGAAATTAACTTTTAATTGAACATTATACTCTTCAAGTCTTAAAACTCACTCTACACTTCAAAATCTAAAGTTTAGCAAAGAACACCTTGTCGGTCACGTCCATTTATGTTCTGTCAAATTTCATTCACTCTCTCTCGATATACCTCGGTCAAGGACGATAGGAAATCAGATAGGAAGGACTTTGGGGCTCAAAGGGTTACCTAGAAGAGGGTAATGTAGAGAGATGGAGGTAGAGAGGGAAAGAACCACATATGGAAGGGGAGCTATGTGGAAATGTAACCTCACACGAACGTTTATGGGAGGTAGCTGGAGAGTGTAGCAATGGCCTAGCTTACCTAGTTTGGAAGGAAATTTCCACTAAGGAGATGGAATACAAGAATGCAATTTTTCACTAGTGTTCAACCAAGTACAAAGTGTCTGAAATTGGCTTAAAAACCAATCTAAAAATGTAGGGATGAGTGCCAAATGGAGAGTTCAAAACTCTTTACCCAATTTGTTTAAAAACACAAAAAGAGAAACGGTGGATGACCACCTAGGATTGGCCTGATTTGGCCTTGCAAAGGCGGATGGTAGTCCCTAAATAAGGTTTCCCCTTCTTTCTTCTTGTGAGACACAAAAGAAGACACTCATCACAAAGCATAAACCCATGCAAAACTCACATGAAACCCGCACTATACTTGTGAAGCCCACGACCAAAACATAATCAAACCCTAAAGCATGAAATTACATAATAAAGTAACAAGAATACTCTCTTATCCTTCAAGTGTGTGTTGGGCCAGAAAAAATTGTGAAGATGGAGGTCTCGGGCTTCTCCACCTTCTCTTCTTCCTAATGTACTTCTCGGGCCGAGACTAGGCTCTAAGTGGTGGTGGTCTTGGCTAATGGTATACCCGAGTTGGTATCTCTTTGCAACTCTCCTCCTTCATGCTTCTTTGAACCAAGGCTAGATTCCAAAGTGATGAGATGTTTGAGTTGCTCTTTATTCATCTCCAACAACAACTCTGCATCCAAGATATTTCCTACAAAAGATAAAACTTTGACCTGAGCCCAAGTGATGGCTCCCTTTAATTAACATATTTCATCAATTAATTGTGATAAAAAGTTGAAAGTATTATAATTTAGTAAAATTATTTCTCAACAAGTTATTAAAATTACAAATCAAATCGTTGGACTTATTAAAATGTAAGAAAAACGTGTTCACGAAATGTTTGTTAGTAATTTTATTAAAGTTTAAAGTGACAATTGACGAATTTTGAGAAATACCATGATGATATAACACAAAAACATGAAATAAAGTTCTATACTAAAGTTGTCCAGCATTAACAGTCATAAATACCTGGAAGATATTTAAATATTAGAAATCTAAAGACACACACTTCTCTTGTCATATTAACCATTTGTGCATTATGAATGAATGAGCATTTTTTTATTTT
>QAOC01034816.1:8583-80699 GCA_003255005.1 Begonia fuchsioides | reverse complement strand
ATTTTCATCCTCAAGATGTTGGTTACAAATCATTAGAAGACATTGAGGTCCAATTGTAACTTAAAGAACTCGTACCGTTCTTATCTATAAAACTGGGCAGAATATCCCGAAACTAGCATGTTTATGAAATTCTTTTGGTAATTCTATGCATACCACTTACAACATTTCCATTCCATCCATAAAAACTCATTACAAACCTCAAGCTAAGTCTAAAGATGTGGTTAAGTAATAATTTACCTCAATAGGACCGGAATAGAGAGAGGATCACTTTTCTTCAAACACTACGTGGTTGGTTCCCATTTTTTTTTCTTGCTTACTTTCCAACTTCTCCTTTGAAACCCTAACTTCTACTCTAAATTTGAGAGAGAACGGCAGAGGAGAGAGAAGAATACGTGCACAATGTCTGAACTTTCAGAACACAACCTTAGGTAATATTTGTCTTGTGTGGAATATGAAAGGTTACCACGAGGTGGAACTTCAAGCACGAGGTGTCGACTGCAAGTTAAACATTTCGTAACTTTTGCTAAACAACTCGGATTTTCAATATTTAAAGGCCATTATTTTCCTGATTAAATTTTTTTCAACTTTGTAGAAGACATAAACTTGAAATTCGAAGCGTAAGATTATCAAATTAACAAAATACCGAACATCGCCCAAAAGTTCATATTTCCTTAGTTCGGTTTTTCATTCATCAACTTCTAAATTGCATAACTTTTCATAAAAACCTTCAAATTGAGAAATTCCTGTTGCTATAGTTCCATCAACTAATTAGCTTAATTTCATTAGAAGGACTTAAATTCTTTAAATTAATTTATCTCTTTGAAAATCAGTGAATCTTAATGCTCAACACATGATAACTTTAGACTTAAAGCACTTGAACAAAGTTTGGTGTTACATTCCACCTTTGGGGTGACCGTTTAATTTCTTCTTTTTGTCCATTAGTCTACGTAGTAGTCAACGACCATAATTTTTTTGCAAATTTAAATTAAATTCTCATGGGTCGATTTGATGTAATCTTGGATATGGTCTGACTTAAGAGATATGAGGCTACCATTGAGTGTTATTATAAGAAGGTTTCTTTGGTCGCAATGGATGAATATGTTGTTGAGGAATAGTTTGGGTGGTTGTGGTGGATTTGAATAATATGAGAACTTGTAGTCTATTGTTGCGGAGGTGGAGACTGTTGGTCTGAATCTGAAACTTGCTGTGGTATGGGAGTTCTGCATTGATCTTGTTCCAAACGCCACTTCGATATCTATTCCCCCTTATCATATGACACTTGCAGAATTTTCTAAGCTTATGAATCACTTAGACGAGTTGCTAGATTCAGTTTTATTTGGGAGAGTACTTCTCTCTAGGGTGCTCCAGTTTTATTTGCAAAAAAGGCTAATGGTTTTTTTACTATTGTGTATCGACCACCAAAAATTAAATTTAAAGACGGTGAAGAACTATCTACCTCAATGGATTGATGACTTATTCAATTACCTAAGAGGATCATAATATTACTACAAGATTGATTTAAGATCTGAGTATCATCATGTGAGAATTTGGAAGGAGAATATTCTGAAGACATCTTTTAAGTTGAGATACAAACATTTTGAGTTTAGAGTTTTATCTTTTGATCTCACAAATGCAGCTGCTATCTTTGTTGATTTGATGAACAATATTTTCAGAATCTACTTGGTGGATGAGCATGTGAAGGGTCCAGTGTGTGACCATGAGAAGAATCAAACATCTGACTGTAAGAACCCTCACATCTAAGTGTCTAAAGAGTCTGCCATTTGACCGAAAGACAAATACTCATCTTAACCTGATAGATCTACATCAAGATCAAAATTAATAAAGAGAGATCCTTTAGCAACTCATGTGCTTCTATACTCAACTAACTTCTTCCTTCACTAACCTCTATGTTCTTCAGCATCGTCATGGGCTCGGATCAGATAATGTCTCCATCCAAACTCTCAATGAGTTTGGTGATTAAAACTCCATAGGGGAGGTTTTTCGTACTTCTCCTCTAGACCTCGGCCATAGGACTCACTACTAAATAACCTGAGTTTATCTAAATACTTGAGCCAATCATATACATAACGTATAAATTTATATATTTTACTAGGTTGCGGTGACCATCACAATAAAGAGTAGTGTGGTTGATCATGTTATAGATCACCTGATATCTCCTCTTTGTCATTGACCTCATACTCCACTCTGAAGGTAACATCTCGACTATATATATATGTCCTCTCAGTGTCAGCCTGACTATCAAGCGTGAGGTTGACATAAAAACATCTCACTAGTTTCTCAGCACATAGACCTCATACCTTAGAAAATTTGAGGAGACCAATACGCTCCACCATCTGCCTAGTACCCAATGACTCGAAAGTAACAAGCACAACTGGTTTTGTAAGGGGAATCTAAAACGTTTTTCAGGCCTACAATGCATTTTTTTTAATTTCAATTTTTTTGTAGAATTTCACTAAGAGAGATTTTAAAAATTAGATGGAGGAATGACGTCTATATATAAAGGGGAAAGGGGAGAGTGGACGACCTTTGTTGGGTTGAGCCGTCTACTGCAAACGATCGCTTTTCTCGAATGGTCGTCTGCCATGGACAAATCCAGTTTTCTAAAGCTCGTGGCTATTTTGGGTTTTAACCCTCTAAAAAAAGGATGAAAACATGTTTTAAATGAATGCATTAGGTATAGATTTTTTAAAGTTTAGTCACTCACCCAAAACAACTCTCTTAATCCAGGTGATTAACGATTGACGTGCAGTTAGTAATGAAGACCTGCAGATACTTTCCAAAGACTCGTTTAGATAATACATCATCCTAGTTTAGATTGTATTTCTTCCTAGTTGCTGTGAGAGTTTTGTTCATGGTTTGGTCTGTATAAATATATGGGATACATATTACCGTATTACAATTATAATATTTTTATTTAGCTTTGAGATTTGTAGAATTGATTTTATTTTTCTTTTAACTTTAGGGTCGGCCCGAGTCTAATTCGATAGATTTGGTTGACCACCCCCCTCAGAGGGTACCAAGTTTTCGTGTTTTTCTACAACAGCTGAGCTGCACGAGTAAGTTTCAACAAATGGATTCAACATTTAACTTAACAAAAAGAGCGAGACGCTTCTCTGCACATTGAACTTCAACCTTCCAGTACAGTTTCTGTTGATATTTCAACTAACTATTAGTTTTCATGTCTATCTTGGCATTGCTTAGGGACTCACTCGGAGTCATACAGCAGAGAGTCAACGGTCGAATTTCATATTCAAGGGGAAATGTAATGACATTGCCAATTATCTCTCAGAGGTCTCAAAATATGATCGATTCAACTATATTTTCAAGATGTGCATCAAGTTCATCTCGGTTCTGCGAATTTGTCTTTTGATGCAGCAATTGTTCGACCAAATAGACACGTTTAGTATAGAAAAGAGAAGTACATAATCAACTAGAGGATTGATGATAGGCTAGTGGTATTGTACAAAACTTGAGCTGGGAAAAATAAAAACAAGTATATGAACAAACCGAACTTGAACTGCTCAAGCTGTTATGGCCCCAAGTTGATTAAGCTGGCTTCTGATTCCAGCAGGGTTGACAAGCCCCTCCTCCTCTACCTCTGTCTCCCACAGAAACGAAGCATATGCTGCGTGGACATGGCTGCACAAACATTCGCACTGTTATCGCATACCATTCTTTGCTGCTTCACTTACTTTCTCAGTCGTTTTGATCTTGAATTTACCTTTTTTTAGCTGGATTTAAATAGATCAATCATTGTTTGAATCAAACATCGCCAAAATACATGTTCTAATCATGTTTTTCGAGCTTAATCTATGGGCTAATGTTTCAAAAATGTGATAGAGTTTGTATTGAGCAAGATCTGATTCTCGTACCTATCACGTGCAGAAGCCTGGACTGCTCTTTCGAAGTAGCTCGCTGCTCGTTCTTGGTCCCGGTGCAGCTCCCACACTAGCTTTGCATACTGCGATAGAACTTCGCCGTCTTTCGGATCGACCAGTATGGCTCGGGAGTAGTATTCTTCGGCTCCATCAAGGTTCCGCTTTTTCTGTTTTATAGATCCCGTACAAAATGGTCAAATAAATCAATCAAAACATGAACAAATCTTTGAAAACCATATTAGAAAAATAATCAAGATGAAGAACAACATTTTCTGAGCATGCTGAAGACGACAGAACAAGACTTGCCTGATACAAGAACTGAGCATAGTTCCTCAAAAAAAGAGGGTTTCCAGGATTCTCTTCCACCATTTTCTTGTAGTACTCCTCAAGTTCGTGACCGTCTTGACCACCGTCACCTGAACTAAAATCTCCTCCGCCTACACCGCCCACACCTCTGCCGAATCCGCCTCCGCTCGCGCAATCGCCGTCCTCAACTCCGAGCTCTCTTGTCGGAAACATGTTTCTGTAAGTCGAGTCTCTAGTTTTCTCAAATCCCAGATTCAGAAGGCCTTGGTTAGATGCAATCATATTTGTCATCATTTCGAATGACCCGAATTTCTCTTCTTGTTCTTCATCGTTGTCGGAGTCCACGTCTCCGGAAGTAAAAGACGGTATGCTTTGCAACATCGAGTGTTTCGGCGGATGAGAGTCGAAGAACGGCTCTTCGATATCCTCCTCGGAAACATATGCAAGTTTTTCCAAGTTCCCCTCAGATCTAGCTCTCCGGAATCCACTCCGAGGGTATCTGAAACTCTCGGAGAATTCGGAAACCGACGGAGAGATGGGAGAAGAGCCGCAAGAAATCGAGTTTAGATGGTACTGGCCAGGCTGATGAAATGAGAGTTTGGTTTTTGAGTTAGAATGGAACGGAGAAGGGGGTTGTTTCGCTAGCGAGCTGACTTCATGGAGGCCGATCCAGTTCGGAGACTCCGAAAGGACTGATCGGAGAAGGGGCGTCGATGAGCTTCGCAACAGCATTGTTCCACCGGCGAGAGAGAGTAGCTAGTGAGATGCAGAGAGAAGGTGGCGAGGCTAGATTTTTCAATGAGAAAGTAAGCTGCTGGATCCACCGTTTCAGAAAAAGCAAACGGGGATCACACATTTTTATACAAGACTCGGGAGCTTCTTCCTATCCCCTGAATTTTGACGTCATTAAAAAACAAACAAAAATTGTCTATTATTTTATTCATTAAAATACGGAAATTACCTTTATTATTATTGAACTCTTCGTTGTATTTTCTGATAGTGAAATAATTGAATAAACATGTTTTTTAAAAAATAGACGAAATTGACCCGTAACATGAATAAATTAATAATTTATATATTTTTTTAAATCCTAAGAATTATTCGATTTAATGTTTTAAAATTAAAATAACAGCTAATATATGTTTTAACGTGTAGAAACGGGGAGAGAGGACAGAAGACTCAAGTGGTCCTTCCTGGGTTGTGGTACGCGGTCGACATATGTGCGTGAAAACGACGCGCTTCACGTTCTAGGCGTCTCAGCCGTCTGATTTGAATGCTTTGAAAAATCATGGGTTTAGACAATGACCCAAATTGCACGACACGTGTAGTTTGTCTTCGCATTCCTGTAACCGTACACGTGTCACTGACTAGGTCAGTGGAAAATCTTGATTTCTGTTTCGCATGTGATGACTCTCCCACCTTTGTCCGCACATATTTAAATAACTATATTCATAAATGTATAATTAGTAAATTGATTATTAAATTACAAATTGAGAGAGTTGGGCTTTCACTGGATAAAGAGTTAGCCCGAAGAGGCCCATTTTGATGCTTAGGAAGCGCTGGTGAAAGTCCACGTAAATTGTCTGCCATTGATGCGCCCAAATAACTATGAAATATGGCCACTGTTTATTTTATGTACAGGAACCCGGATGGATTACGCCTTGAATTACGTTGGCCAACTTTTATGGTGATCGCAGTTTTGGAAGATGTTTGGCTGCAAGTGCTTCCATTGGAACAGAATCCCGGACTCTTCTCCTCCCGAGCATGACCACCCTTTCTCGTTGCCTGCTCCGATTCCCAACTGGCCCTCAGGTCTGATTATCTCATCTGATTATTATGATTTCTTGTTTTGGTGAATCGATGGTTGGGGATTCTGATTCATTCTGAGAATGGGTATTCCGTTTACCTTTTTGAAACATTCTTCCGGTTTTCGTCGATTGAACGCATGATGTTTATGGAACATTTTATCGGTTTATTTTAAGAATCTTTTCGAGGTGAACTTTGGTGGCTAGAGGGAAAAGAAGTTGGTATGCAAGAAACAAAAGTAGGGAATAATTGAATAGTTTTCTGAACAAAATGTTGGAAATGATTGATAACCATCGATGCTGTTGAGTTTTATCCCATTTCTGCTCCTAGCTCTGTAATAGTCTTGTATGACATCGTTTCTTAAAATCTGCATCTCAACTCTAAAGTTTCCTAAAATCTCAATTCAGCGTTAATCTGCATCTCAAGATTTGAGTCTTTTTTATTTTGCACTTAAATCTGAATTCAATTCTACCTGCAGGAGGACTTTTTGCTACCGGAACGATAAATCTCGGTGAATTAGAAGTTCTCCAAATCAATAGAGTTGAATCCATTTGGAGTTGCAATCTAACAAACAACACCAAGAAGAGCATTACATTTTATCGGCCTATAGGAATTCCTGATGAATTTCATTGTCTAGGTCACTACTGCCAGAGTAATGACCGGCCCATGCATCGTTTTGTTCTGGTTGGTAGGGAATCAGCCACTTTCTCGATTGAAACAGCTACTCGTCATCGTGCTACAACTTTGCCAGCTCTTCGAGATCCGATTGATTATAAACTGATATGGAGTCAAGAAGATGGAAGTGAAGAACATTATTCTGATGGTGTCTACATTTGGCTACCTCAGCCGCCTGATGGGTACAAATCCATGGGATATTTGGTGACTAGAAATCCCAACAAGCCTGCAATCGACGGAGTAAAATGTGTCCGGGCCGACTTAACCGACAAATGTGGAGCTTACCGACTAGTGCTGAATTTGGATTCTAAATTGTCTAATGGTCTAGTTCAGATTTGGGATACGAGACCCCATCACCGGGGAATGCAGGGACAAGGCGCCTCCGTTGGAACATTTTACTGTGGTTATCATCCAAGAGTAGAAGAAGAGCTTCCCATTGCATGCTTAAAGAATCTAAATCTCGGCTTGCCTTCAATGCCTTGCCTTGATCAGATCCATGCCCTAATCAATCACTACGGACCTACTGTCTTCTTTCATCCCGAGGAAGTCTACTTACCTTCTTCGGTTTCGTGGTTTTTCAAACATGGAGCTCTCTTATTTAGAGCTGACAATGTAGTTGGTGAAGCCATCGAAGCTGATGGGTCTAATTTGCCACAAGGGGGGTCGGATGATGGCAAATTTTGGATAGACTTGCCCACCGACGATCAGAAGGATACGATAAAATACGGAAACTTGGAAAGCTCTAAGCTTTATGTTCATGTGAAGCCTGCTCTAGGAGGAACATTCACAGACATAGCCATGTGGGTTTTTTGTCCATATAACGGACCTGTCACAATCAAAGTTGGACCGATGAATAGGGCGTTCACGAAAATCGGTGAGCATGTGGGTGATTGGGAGCATTTTACGCTCCGAATCTCCAACTTCACTGGAGAACTTTGGAGCATATACTTCTCGCAGCACAGCAGCGGGACATGGGTTGATGCTTATGATTTAGAGTTCATAAAAGGGAATAAAGCGGCCATTTATGCATCGAAAAATGGACATGCCTCCTATCCTCGTCCAGGGACCTACATTCAAGGGTCTCCAAAGCTCGCAGTCGGAATACGCAATGATTGTGATCGTAGCGACTTTCATTTGGATTCCTCAGTGAATTATGAAATTGTTGCCGCCGAATATCTAGAAGATGAAGTTGTTGAGCCGTGTTGGTTGCAGTTCATGGGGAAGTGGGGTCCATCTATTGTTTACGGCTCTAGAACAGAGCTTGATAAGATCATCGATTGGCTTCCGGCGGCACTAAGGCACCCAGTTGGAAGTGTATTCGATCAACTTCCGATAGAGCTTTATGGGCAAGATGGTCCCACAGGACCAAAGGAGAAGAACAATTGGAAAGGAGACGAAAGATGGTAGATTTTTAAAATTAGATGCTAACCATTGTTCATACTATGCATGCAGCTATCGTAATGGTGCACAAGTTCGACGAGATTGACCAAAGTGCACATAAGCTGGATCGAATGCCGATTATTTTTCATCGCGCTGAGATGATTGCGAAGACAGGATCAGAAAGCATTAGATTGTGGTAGAGGGAAATTGAAAGTAGCTGTAAGACAGGTAGATGATGGCAAGGCTTTGTTTGAATACAAGTTTAGTAGCTCAAAATTTCTGGTAGCACGCAAAGAAGAAGACGCAAATTGTTGATCCAAATAAGCATCTTTCGTATTCGATGAGGTATGGTCAGCATATAATGTTTCGTATTTGAGTAATATTTCGTTTGGACTTCAATTTTATAATCTAAGTGTGAGTAGGTTACTAGTGTGTTATATAACGTAACTATTTAAAATAATCTAGTTTGACATTACTAAAGATTAAATGAAATGTTCATTCGAAACGACGAGGTGTCTTCGTATACGTTAGAATGGAAACACAACGTAGCTACTTATTTGTGTTATACGCGGACATATGATCTTAAGCTCATTGTTGTACAAAAATATGACATTACGCAGTGCATATGTCATAATAAAGTAAAATAAAAGATATCAAAATAATTGTGAAAAGAATAAAAACAAATAAAGGTTTGATTTTAGTTTTTTCTGATAAAAAACCAAATAACAAAACTAAAAGTGCAGTGCAACAAACAAAGTCATATTCGATTTAATAGACAAATATGGCTTCAATTAAATTTATAATTTGTCGGGATAGATTAAAATCAGAACTGTGAAATACAAGTTGATTCCAGTTTGTCTCGGTCTAGTTTTATATTTTAAAATATATAATAAAATATATATTTTTATTATATTTTGTTTGAATTTTATGTGATCAGATTAAATTTTAAAATATTTTTTTTTATGCTTATATCAGATTTTATTTAATTTTAAATCGAGTTTATCCCGTTTTAAGTTAGTAATACAGTTTTCAAAATTTGAAACTAGTAACTAATCTAAAATTAGCAATTCCCTATTAACAACCACAGAGTTTTTTTATAACCTTATTTTTAATGAAAATGATTTGAAAAATAATTGAAATTACAAAATTTTGATTCGGAAAAAGAGGAAGAGATCGTTCTTCTGCAAAGACTCGGGCAGCGGCAGCAGAAGTGGACTGCAACACAAAGAAGAGATGCTCGCGAGAAGATTTGGTCTCTTCTCCAAGCGTATCCTACAATCTCTGCCTTCCAGGTATTTCATGATCTAGCCTCTATGATTGGTAGTTTCTAACTCTACCTTTCCGCTCTCTCCAGCTTCTTCTCGAAGGTCTTCAATCTTTACTGTGTTTAATTTTATTTTTTTTCTATGCTATTTGTTAATTTTCTGTATATATAATGCAGGCCGATCTAGCTCATTTGCATTTTTATAAATATATACCTTCAGTGCGTTCGAAATTGATTGGTTGAGGAAAACGTTCCTTTGTTTTCTAAATTTAGAAGTTGCTTTATGTAGTTCTGCAACGACGGTGAACGAAGAAAGAAATAAATCCTGGGGTAGAAAGGTTGTGTCTTTTGCTTTAGTCGCTGTTTCTGGTGGTGTTGCTTTTAGTGCTCTTGATGACCTGCTTATCTATCATGGTTGTAGCAGCTAATTCCAATTGTATGTTGGCTTTTTTATTGACAAATTTAAGCACCGTTATTGATTTTTTGCTTTTAAACTGAATTGTTTTGTTCACTTGTGGTGCTAGAACTTACTAACTCAAGCTCAAAACTTTCAAATATAAGAGCTTCATCTGCTAAGGAGTTATTCTTGTTTTTAAGGTTAGTATCTTGGTTCTGGTTCTCCGCTAGGGAGATTAACCGAGTCTTCGTTCAACCTACTAAGTAAAATCCTCGGTCATATACACTAACGAGTTGTTATGTGAGTCCAATTGAGATTTGTAGTCATCCTAGAAATTTATTGTATTATTGGAAAATAGTATCCTAAGTGTAATAATTCAAGTGATGATTCATTTGTTAGAACTCACATGATATAACTACTGGGATCCACCCAGTCTGCATATTAAAGTGATGTCAACTGTATGTTTATAAAACAGTTGATTGCATATCTTTTTTATACTTCTGTCTTTCTTCAACGATGTCTTTATGGCAAGATTGTTGAGGGGTTAACTATCAAAGTCCAAAGTAAACTGCTGGTATTTCTTACAATATGTTTGAGTGCAAATGTCCAGATGTTTATTCAATGGATTGGTTCTATTGGGTTGGCAATTTGGTGTTGAAGAAAATTCTAAAACACGAACCAGGCTAAACTCAACAGAGTTCCAAACATCATCTCCGTGTTCTCCCCTCTTACTTTTCAAACTTGAGAGGTCCAATTTTTCTTCTTCATCTTGTAAGAAGTATTCTCTACCTTTATGAAAGGTGTGGACATCGGAACAACTATTTTGACTTCTGACACCAGCTGTGAGTAAGTTCAGGATATGCAGATTTACGTTAGCAAGTTAGATCCAGATCTGTTGAACTCATCGGAACAACTATTTTGAACTTGCGGGGGAGTGTCGTAATGAATTTCAAATGTTTTTGACGTTGTAATTCTTTTTGAGTAACAGGGATATGGATGATGGATGAATCTCAAATTGTGCACTATCAAACTTTCACGTGAAAGATTTTTAACTTCATTTTCTTTTCAGCAAAGCCATGGAGAAAGCTAGTACCAGCCAAGCAGTCGTAAATTCCATAGGAGAACCTCTTGTAAAAGGTCCATGGTACAACACCACGCTTGCAGTATCCCATAAAAGACGGTCTGTGTCATGCACATTTCCGGTATCAGGACCCCAAGGCACAGGAATACTGCAACTGAAAGCAGTTCGTAATGGAGGTTAACTTCTCTACTCTGCATTTTTTATGCATATTTTATAAATATTCGAAATATCGGTATACGTCTATGCATATAGAACTCATGTCTGAAATGCTGTCACGTCTGCCACATGTAGACGTATCTCAATCCATAACATCAAATATTTCCTCTTTCCTGGCCTGATAAACAAGTTTTTTTCACTTTTGCTGGCTTTCAGTTTTGTCATTAACATGGTCAAAAGATGGTCATTTCTTTTTGAAGGTGTTTGTCTGCAGAAGACACCTGGTTCTCATTTTTCCGGCGACTGGGATGTTCTGGTGATGGAAGCTCTCCTTCACATTCCCAGAAATGAAGGACAGCAGCAAACATTGCGAGTTAATATTGCCAACTTTCCACCTGCACATCATGCTCGGACTGTAAAATCCAAGAATCAGATAATTCAGAGAGAAAGTGAAAATGCGCCGCTGGAATTGGTGTCATCTCCAGTTCCAGTAGTTTCATGTGAGTTTTTATTTTGCTGTCATGGCATTTGCGTTTTACGAAATAGTTGTAAGATTTTAAAACTTTATTTGATCTAACATTAATTTAGATCAATATGCGGAATAATAAATACCTCCAGCCATTGACGATAAACCGGGATAGCCGCTTTCCTTTCTTGAAGAATCGCTTCTAAACCTTAATATTTCTCTATTGATGGTGTAATTTCCGTATGAGAAAATAGGCTTAGGGGACCTTCAATGTCAACCCCTATATATAGACTCTTTCCATCAAAGAGTATATATGGAGGGTTATGAATGGACAGTCACCACAATCGCCTTTATTGGCGAATAGTTACTTTATTGGCGACTCTTGAAAATCGGACCATAATATTGACAATATACATAATTTCAAAAGACACGAATAAATTATTAATTTTGCCAACAATAGTAACATATTCATCGTTGGATATAAATTTGATCTAAGAATAAATGATGACATGTTTGGTTTTTGTATTTGTTCAAAAAGAATTATAGATTGTTTGTGAATATACAAAAACAATTACTTTTATCTTCTAATTTTACAATATCCGACACGATGTTTGTTGAAAATTTACGTTGTAGACACTTGAGGTTTGATCTTGTTGCGAGACCCGTGCCCGCGCGGGACTTCGAGCTCCACTTTGTGGGTGAACCAAAGATTGGTTTTGTTCTGGTCGATCGGTTCAGTACTTTTAAAAAAACAATTTAGGTTGGTTTTTGTTTTGAAATTCCATTTTTTATTTGTCTTCTAGATTTTTAAGGCAACTTCAAAATCTGTGCCATATTTTAATTTTGAGTAAAGATAAATGTTAAGCGTCAATTTTTGAGAAATAGGTCAAATCAGTCTTGAATTTTTATAAAATCAAAATCGAACTCTTCGGATGCATAATCGAATGCCTCATTTGTCCGAGTGAGGCACGGGTCGGACGAATGAGGCATAATCGTCCCTCACTCAGACGCATCATGCTTATGCCTTACACGGACGTAACATTCAATTTTTTTTTTAATTTTTTGTATTTAATTAAGTTGACTAATCAAATCTTATCGAAATTACTTAAAATTTTTATTACACATTTACGACAATAAAAGACACTACTCTCGATGTTTTTAAATTTTTTCGACAAATGTATGATTTTCTATAATTTTTTTAATACATAAACAAATATTTTTTGTTAAAATTACACACGGTAATAAAAATTCTTGAAACTTTTATTACACATTTATAGCACTGTAAGACAATATAACACAAAGTTTCGTGAATTTTCAACAATTGTACAATTTATTATAATTTATTTAATACATAAATAAATTAATTTTATTATAATTACGTCAATAAAAAGTTACGAAATTATTTTTGATTTTAGCTCCGAGCTGTTAAATTAATTTTAATGTGAAATTTGATGGGTAAAACAAATAATAAATTTTGAAAAATATTTTAATATTTTATTTATATTTATAATTTTAATAAAATGTATTCTGAAATATAAGCCATTCTCAGAAGTGCTTGGCCAGTTGGCCTCCTCAAAAATCTTGAGAAGACCATTGAGATGTACTTCACTCACTTTCTCTCTCGAGCGCGTGTACTCTCCTACCTTCAAGTAAATCAACTCCATTACCAGCGAGCTCAGCACTTTCCGATGATCTCCAACCTCCGCCGTGCCATGCCCTAGATGTGCTCTGGGGTTCTAACTTGCACTACTAGCGCCGAGTTTGCCTTCATCGGCCCCGATAACGCATCCAAGTCTAGGTTTGGGTGGACGGTTTCAACGTTTTTGGGACAGGTACCTGTGGTTCTATTTCTCCTTCGTCTTTTTCTCTGTCGAACGCTGTTTTTCCTTTTTTACCGCCCTCCATGCAAATGCATTGTTCTGATTCTTTGGCATCCGAGAGCATGCTTACTTTTCTTGTAAGTGATTTGAACAGAACTTTGTAATGCTCCTCATTTGAACTATTTCTCTTTCAGTAGCTGTTCTGTCTCCTGGTTATTTTTCTTTCTATTTCTGGTAGCTTCATTGCTACATTGCGTTCTTCTTTCTTTCTTTTTTTCATTTTTGCTGTGTTATATTTTAGTTTGTGGGCTGGTTTCATCTCATTAACGCCGTGTTTGCATATCCGATCTGGAAAAGAATATTTATCACTTTTTTGAGTGTCGAAGTCAACTGGATGAAATTAATCATTCATGGATCAGGCTTCTAGAGTCAGATTATGACTGTTGGTGTATTTTCGAACTGAGGAAAAGTAGGGTTTCGGAATTGCTGATTTTGTGATTCAGAAATTTTTTTAAATTTTCTTTGCAAATTTTCTGCCAAAGATTGTGTAAGTCGTTTACATTTTCTATGAAAGAATACAAATTTTCGTATTCCCTTGTTAAGGTGTCAGTTGATGGAGTTTTGGTTTGATGTTTGTGGTGTGTTTTCATGGAAGCCTGGAGCAGACTTCCTAAATCTGCTATTCGGTTTTGGTTACTATGTTACTCATATTCGTAAACCATTTGGAATGACTCAGTTCTTTCAATCTCCCAAGTCATACTATTTTCCTTGCTAGACCCTGTCTTCTTTGAATATTTACGTAAGTTTCATGCAAGCAGCCTTGACTATTCTGTTAACAGAGATTGTTAGTGATCAGAAATGGCCCCAAATCCGAGAGTGACGAAAGCATTTCGCGCAATGCGTGAAATTGGGATAAATGAAGAAAAAACGAAACCAGTGCTGAAAAAGCTTTTAAAGCTCTACGAGAAAAAATGGGAACTAATTGAAGAAGAGAATTATAGAGCTCTTGCAGATGCTATATTTGATGATGAGGACAAGGTGCACTCGATCATAACCTATAATATTAGTTACCATTCATTATTTAATCTTTATCATATGCATCTCTCTTTAATTCATCTAATGTTATTTTAATTTCATCTTTCAGGATGTTCAACAAGAGAAATGTAAAAATAGTAATGTATGGAACTCAGGCATTTTCTTACCACAAATCATTTTCTGGATACCTTTTTCCATTATGCTGAATATTTTTAGTGTCCATTTATTAATTATTTTTCTGACCAGTAGAATGGAGAAATGGAGGAAGATAATCAACCTTCTGATGAGCCTGAACGTCCTTTAAAGAGGTTGCGATTGAGAGGGCAGGAAGGGCAAGCTATAAGTACCTCTAGTGGTAGTGGGCACAATACATCCAATGGATCTGCATTGAAAATCCCTAAATTAGAGGAAAATTTGCTTCCCGATTCTTCTATCATAAAACAAGCACAACCAAAAGAAAGGAAAACATCTGAAACTGATTCGTGCTCTCTTCGAAGAGTGGACAAAGGGAAACGACCTCTCTTGCCCGAAGATAATCCTCAAGTGACTATAGCTGCCTCAGACAGAACATCTCATGCTTTGCGGATTAAGGAGCCTATGGTTGAGCCTGATGTTGGTAGGTTGTCAAAAAAGAGAGTATCTGATGATCATGCTTTGATCAAGCCTAAAGATGAGCCCTTTACAGATGACCTTCTTGCAGTTGATAAATTTCATATCAATCAACCTCTTGCTATTATCCATCCAGGTGTACTATTCTTTTCATTTCTAAATTTATCGTCTTTTTTTTTCGCGTTGTTGCTACTTCATGTGAATATAGTTGCATTGAGTGGTTTGTAATACAACTTATAATGAAAGGTTGCAAATTACTGTTAAAAATATAAGTAATATACTCCAAGCTTGATTAAGTTTGTTTTGTTTCATTGTACTACTCACTACAGTTATTGATAGTGTGGGCATGTTTTTTTTTTAAAGTTTATATGCTATTCTTATCTCTTTTGTAAGTTTTATCACTTTATTGTCATATAAATATATTGTCTTAATACCATAAAAGCACCATAACGACAATTTCTAGCTTACCAAATACATTAAAAATACATATTAGAATTAAGAGAAAATAATTTCAATAATTATACTATCAAAATTATACATTTGCTGGGGAATAATATTGGTGTCTTCAACTTTAGTTATATACGCATTTGGTTGATTGTGATTTTTTAACTTAGCAGATGTTCCTCCAAAAGGCAGTTATTTGTCTGGGAATATTTCAAATAAAAAGAATAGATGTGATAGTGCTGCAGCTACTTGTGAGAAGGAAATTCACAATGAGATTTCAACCAGTTTGGAGGGACCGCCTCCTAACTTAGAGATTGCATCCTCACAATTAGGGGAGGTAAAAATTTCTTTAAGATGCGACTCAGCTATCGGAAGACAAGATTTCCGTATGCCGAGTCGTGATGCAGTTATCAAATATTTGGAGGAAAAATGTCTGCGATCATATAAAATTATTGATCCAAGTTTTTCTGTCATGAACATTTTGAACAATATGTGTGAATGCTTCTTGGAATTAGGAACTTATTCTACTGATGAATCACAGGAAGGATCAAAAAATAACATGCCACCTGTTGAATGTGCAAAGAAATCAATTGTAGGAGAAGCTTCTTGTGTGAGTGCTGACAAAGAAAAATTGAATACCCAATATTTGGTGAATGAACCATTCATACTTCCATTTAAGGCTGCAGATCATACACCAGAAGTATCTAAAGTTTTAGCATCTTCAAATGAAGTGGATGGAGACATTCTAGATCCCTCAGTAAACGTTAGAATGAAGATGCTTTCAGAAAATGAACTTCATGCTTCAGAAATCTCAAAAGCTTCAACTTCTTCCAATGGAGTGGATGAACACGTTGTAGATCCCATAAAAAACATTAGTACAGTCATCCACTTTAATTGTGATGGAAAAAATAAACTAGATTCACAAAGCATGGTGGTCAGTTCATCATGTCAACTCAAGCCTGATGATTTGAGGGTTGCCATTACAGATGACTTAACAAAGGGAGAAGAAAGGGTCAAAATATCATGGGTGAATGAAGTCAATGACGAGATTCTACCACCCTTTCAGTATATGCCATCTAGTCTAATTTTCAGAAATGCATATGCTAGTGTTTCTCTTTCACAGATAGAGAATGACAACTGTTGTGTAACTTGTTTTGGTAACTGTTTACTGTCGTCTACACCTTGTGCTTGTGCACAGAAAACTGGGGGTGACTATGCATACACATCAGATGGCCTTGTCAATGAGGATTTCTTGGAAAAAAGCAAGTTTATAAGCCTTGACCCTCAACAAATCTTCTATTGCATGGAATGCCCAATTGAAATATCAGAGAATGATGCTTCAGATAGGACATGCAAAGGCCACTTCAGGACAAAGCTTATCAAAGAATGTTGGAGAAAATGTGGATGCCATAGACAGTGTGGTAATCGAGTCGTACAACGGGGTATAACTTTCAACTTGCAGGTCTGGTCTCTGATGTCGCTCTTTAACTTTTCATCTATAAATGTATAATGAAAAATTTTCTTGAATTCAGGTCTTTTTAACTTCTAATGAAAAAGGGTGGGGTCTGCGAACCCTTGAAGATATACCTAAAGGTGCATTCATATGTGAGTATGTTGGTGAAATCCTTACGTGCGAGGAGTTGACAAGTAGATTATCCCAAAGCACCACGAGTGGGAAACATTCTAGCTTACTGTTATTAGATTCATTCTGGGATGCAAAAGTGGATTTGAAGGATGAAAGAGCTCTTTGCTTAGATGCGACGTTTTACGGAAATGTTGGCAGATTCATTAATCACAGGTGCTCAAAAAATTAAGTTTGCTCTGCCATTTCCTTTGACTGTGTAACTGCTAGTTTTTAGTAGCTTTGCTTCATAACTTGGTTCAATGATATTTACTTTTCTGTACTTTAATGTCTCAGCAGTGAGAGATAAAAATGGAGCCCTGTAATGTTGCGATATTTATATTCGTAACTCTAGCACTAACTTTTCTAATGTCGTTCTTGTTCATATAGAAGTTTGGTTCTCACTGCAACTTCCCCAGTGTTATATGATATACTCGGTTTCTTTTTATAGATAAAAGTATTTTTTTTTCAATTTACCAGGTGTAGCGATGCAAACTTGGTCACTATAGCAGTTGAAATAGAGAATCCGGATTCTCATTTTTATCATGTACGAAGTTGGAAATCCCACATTTCTTCTTCCTTGTTCATCGATGATATTTTCCTTTCCATTTATAACTTGGATGTTCGTTATGTGTCTACTGCAGGTTGCTTTCTTCACGACAAGAAAAGTTGATGCTATGGAAGAGCTAACTTGGGTCAGTACAAACCGTTTGCATGAAATGCTATAACTTAATCGTCTTTTTTTTTTTAATTCTACTGACTTTTGATCTTATATAGCTCTCTGTTTTATATAGTTGATCTGCACAGGAATTTACTTTTCATTTGATATGTTGGCTGTTCCTTACATTTAAACGGGTGCCTAGTATCAAACATATTCCAACAAGATGGCATTTTGTTTCTAGACATTTGATTGCCTTATGGCTTACATTATATAGTAGACACACAAAATTGTGGATGTTTGTGGAAGTTAGTCTGCTGTTTATTCAACATTCATGTAATAGTCACTACCAAGCTAATATTTTGTAGCTTGCTTTCTTCATGATTCTGTATTTGCTGCTATAGATATTCATTCTTCATTTGCAGGATTATGGCATTGATTTTGAGGACTCAGACCATGTTATCAAACCGTTTCCTTGCAATTGTGGTAGCAAGTTTTGTAGGGACAGGAAAAGCTGAGCTGTAAGTTTCTTGCTCCAAATGTTAATTCAAGGCTCTCATTCTCAAAACAGGAATAAGATGTTTATCCTGCTCACATCGGCAACTTTTCTTTTGGTATTTGAAATAGATTTTACCTTAATTTTTACAGCCTTCGAGAAGAGTAACCATGGGTTGTAGATATTTTGAAAAAACAAAACAAAGATTAAAAAAGGATTATTAGCTGAGCATGGCCTTGGTCCGTGTTTAACATAGACCAATTAATTTTTTAAGTTGGATAAAAACATGCTGCTGCCACATTTGACATTCAACTAAATCCTTTCATTGTGGCCCTTTATTTTGTTTCAATTCTTCCAACCTCTTCTTTTCTCTCATCTAATCTTGTAATTGATCTACATCTTAGGTGCTACTGTTGTCCTCTCTGAGATTCCTTTGTAATTGTGGAACAAATTAATGTTTTTAAGAAGCTGCGTTTGTTTTTTGTCATGACCACTCACAATGGTTTGTCTGCTCTATGATATTAGTCTGAATTGCCTTACGAAAACTCTTTATTCAGTGCTTCTTGTCCACGTAGACGCAGTACTAATGGATCATGTAGAAAATAGATTGAAATTTCTCACTGTAGTTGGTCCTAACCTTCAATGGTCATTTCAGCTAATAATTGTGCCTAATGATTGAGAATTTCTTTGCTATTCAGGATCCAATTCTACAGGAAGTAGTAGAAGAACGTCCTAGCATCTGTTTTTGGATTGTTCTGGTGACATTACATCTTCCGGCTGGTCGATCGAGGGAGTAGGTGGAAGTTGATTGTTATCATTTTTGGATGTTTTGAAGCAGATTTTGACAGAATGTTTAGCCGGGGCAGCCCATGCCTATGTTTCGTAGTACTGAACATAAATACATGTAAGTTGCACTTTTCTTGCAAGGACAGGACTCGGCCTCTGTTTTAGATATCATTGCCCACCTTCTTATCAAATAGCTTTCGTATTTCATCTTGTTTTCTTTTTCTTTTTTCCCCTTAAATAGCATGCTTAAGTTTTTGGAATTCTGAAATTTGGGTTTATTTATTATAATACTTAATTAAAAAAAATGCTCTTTTGATTTTCTAGATAGCTGGCTTAGTTTCACCGTGTGTTTTGTTTGATTTCTGCTGGAATAATTGAAGACCTTGTTTTGATCTTGCATCCATTATCGAAAACTTATAATCAATGGACAATTTGGAATAAGAAGTCAATAATTTGAATCACAAAAAGTGAGCGATGCATGCTTAACAGTGCTAATTATCGTTTGAATACTTATCAATGGATCTTAAAGGTATTTTCAAGTTACTTCTTGAATTTGTAACTGTATTCAATTGATCCGTTGTAGTATGAGAACTTTTCAAATGATTTTTTTTTAAATTTTTAATTTTATCAATTAATACATTAAAATATGATTGTATTTTTAATTAATGCTTTAAATTTTAAGATTTTTCAGTAGACACCGACATTAAAATTTTGTAATTATCCATCTTACAATTCAACTATACTTTGTCATTTTATTTATTTTTTATTTTTGATCATCTTATTCGAGAATATATAATAATTCTAAAAAATTGAAGTTAGGTCGTTAGAAAATAATTAATGACCTTAAATCTAACGATTTGACATCAATTGATAATTGTTTTCGAAGTGTTATTTGATAAATTATAAGTTTAAGGTATTAGTCAAAATAACAAACATAGTAGATTATCAATTGATGTAATTAAAAGTTTAAAGTGTTAGTTGAAAAACATGTTTCAGTGTAAATCTTAATGTTTTTATTGAAATAAAACACACGTTTATACGAAAACTTCAATGCCTAGAAATAATTTTAATCGACTCAACAAATTATTTGATTTTCTTAACCATTCAATCACGTCGAAGATAAAAGATAAGTTGCTTAGATTCATAGTTTCCAAACTGCAATTACCAAAAAATAAAATATAAAATTATTTTGCGTTATTTATTTGCAATAAGGCTATTAATAAAATTACCCTGAAACTATAATTCATTAAAAACAAACCTTGTAAAGGAGAACTGATTATCAGCTCTAGAGCATAAATTATGAATAGGAGCTAGCTAGGTATTAATTAAATTATACTAATAATGTATATTTTTGTATTATATTTGAGTCAAATTTTAAACAATTAAGTACATTTATAATTAATTTTAAGATTTATATTGAATTTTATTAAGATTAGTGTCGAGTTTTACTTAATTTTAAAACTTTAAAACCTACAGTCCCAGTTTCAATTTTACGATTTTTTATTCTTGAAGACGAGTACTAACTCATAAATCATGATTTTTTAAAAATGAAAACAAATGTCGGCTTAAAACTGGTAATTTTAGTATGATTTACGGCTCTGATCTAGTTTTGACCCTCTCTAATTATTAGTACAATTAATTTTGTTGTAATTATCATATTAATAATTAAAAGGAGTGAGTAAATAATCTAAAAAAGATTTACTCATGTTCTTGTGAAAAAAGAGTGACGCTTAGAACGTAGGCACGTGGTTAGATGGTAGTGGTTGGAACAGAGTAGAGAAGAAGACTTGTAATTGGCCAAGTCACCAAGCAAGACGGCACCAATGAGAGACCAACAAAATTCCATGATAAAATCCAAAGAGAAGAGACAAGAATGATCACTCCTCGTGCTCCCACTCTCGCCTCCCGCTGCCTCTGCTGCCCATTTTCCGGCGACGATTTGTAAGTCTCTAGCTTTCTCAGTTTGAAGTTTATCGGCGATTTTCTTTTTTTCGATTTGAGTATGCGGTTATCGCCCCTGAAAATCTCATTTTCTTTGGATTGAAGGTTGAGAGTTGGAGCACTTGATAGACGGAGGAAAGATGGAAGTCGGGTTTTTGGGGCTCGGTATAATGGGGAAGGCTATGGCTTTGAATCTGCTTCGGAATGGCTTCAAGGTCACGGTTTGGAACAGAACCCTCTCCAAGGTACTCTTCTTTTTTCTTCTATTTTCACGACAAAAAAGATTGTGACGAACGGGATAGTTAGTATGTCAATCATACTCATCTCGTCCTAGATTCAGCTCGCAAAGAGTTAAAATTTGTTAATAAACCCCCATGGCTAGCTCTATTTGGTGCTTTGAGAAGTGTTGGGATACCAGATTTAGTCATTACAATGCACGATCTTCGTGCTGATCTCAACTGCAGCCCAGAATTTCCTGATAGGAGACTCCATGGATCTAACCTTTTAGCGCAGGTCATTCAAGTGGAATGTAACCCTTGAAAATTGCTGTAATGATCTTACGGCTTTAACTTCGCATTGTATAAGAATTATATTGTTGCATTCCATTCTCCTGGATGTCCTACAAACCTGATACATATACATGGAAGACTTTATGTCTCCATATACCTACATCATTAAGGGTCATCGTGGCGCGTGTCTATACCGCAAGGTTGCTATAAAAAATCATAGCAACCAATTGGGTAGAAACACCTATGTTGACAGGCCTGCAAAGGAAAAAGTGGCAAAGTGGTTTTAAACACACTTCTCACTCATATATCCCCATCTGCTACAAGCTGTCCTAGGAGGGTACCAATCTAGAGACTTTCTCTAATATGAATTGTGAAAACCATTTTGAATGGACCCACCATTAAACGTTGACTTTCAATTTAATGGTGTTTAAGTTGCTATAAAATCACACACTTGATATGAAAAAAGAAATGTTGAACAACTTAGCTTATTACAAATATGTTTAATTATTATTTGATGATGATATGTACTTCCTTGCATATCCAGTGTGATGAACTGGTGGAGCATGGTGCTTCAGTGGGTAAAACTCCTGCTGCAGTGATCAGCAAGTGCAGGCTTACCATAGCAATGTTATCAGATCCTTCTGCTGCTCTATCAGTAAGTGAATTCCTATTTCATTGCTCACTTTACATCTCTGGGCAATATGCCATTTCAAACTTTGAGGAGAAACACTTGATTTTCCTGCATTGAAGTATCCTTACTTATGCTTAGGTTGTCTTTGAAGAGGATGGTGTTCTTGAGAAAATTTGCGGTGGAAAAGGTTACATTGATATGTCAACCGTTGATGCGGCCACGTCTTTAAAGATCAGTGAGGTTTGAGATATCCTTACTCAGTTTCTATTCCTTTTGTATACATATCCTGTGTAATATAAATTACCTGTTGTGCAAAATGGAGCGTTTCATTTTTAAATTGTACTTGTTTTTATTTTTTCAATTTTGGATACTCTGTCTAAAACTGACATGTTTAAAGTTACGATTTCAACAAGAATAAGTTCTAACAATAATTTTGTAATTTAGTTTATATTATGAGACATGATATTGGAAACAAAGGCACGAATAATATGGTATACACTCAATCAAAATAACCACCGATAAGAAAAACTACAGTGACATAATTGTTAGTGATTTCAAAGCTCCAACAGTCCATCACTTAAATTATTTTATGTTTTATTATTCAGAGATTCTCCAATCTGAACAAGAAAAGAATCACTCTTGTCACCTTAAATCAATCCAGTAGTATTCGAACTTGCATAAACATATAAAAACTAGATTCAGCTCTGTTGATTGAAATAGAAAAGGCACATTTTTGTAAAGCTTCTGCATTTCGCATGGGCTTTCCATGAACATAAAAGCATGATACTGGGAGACAAGTACAAAGTAGGTTGGGAATTTCTGTATATTTAATTAGCAATAAATACCAAAGATCTGGAAACAACACATGAACCTTTACTTTAAACTCGAAATATTAATATGAAGAACATGCAAGTGCATCTCTTTCATCTCATTATTCTGCGTCCAACTGGATATTATTTCACCAGAATCATGCTCTTTGCTAAATCCTACTCCAATGACACCCCTTTACATGTTTTTTTTTCTTACACACATCTGAGACTTATATATATTTTCTATTTGGTCCTCAATATGTCATATTCCTATTAAAGAATTGAGTTATGAATCTCTATTCCTTTCCAGCTTTCTAAATTCAAGTTTCACAATTTTTTGTCCAGGCAATTGCGGCAAAGGGTGGTTTATTTCTTGAAGCCCCTGTTTCAGGTAGCAAAAAACCTGCAGAAGATGGTCAATTAGTCATCCTATCAGCTGGCGAGAAGGTAACCTCTCCTCATCTTTACTGAAAAATTGGATAATTCTCTTCATTTATGCTTCATTTCTTGTTTCATTACTCATTGCTTAATAATTTTCTTATAATGGTGTAATGAGCCAAAATGGTTTCTCTAATTGTGTGTTGCTTACCGGCCAATATTTTCCGAAGGTAATATAATTTTTTAGAACTATTTATCAATAATTAAAGAAAACAACAATATTTTCTGGTTGAAAACTCAACTTCAGACATGTGTTGTAATGAACCTAAGTCATCAGGATGCCTTTATCATGAAATATTATTCTCGTCGGTCTAGTTATCAATTGTTATTTCTTACTTTCCTAGTTATTTCTTTAATTTTTATTTTAGTTGAATTAGAGGGTCAGTTTGGTTTTTAATATTTAATTAAGCCAGATGACCAGTTTTGTCTTTTTATATTCAATTAAGTTAAGGATTATGTCAAATATTATGTCAAAGAAGTCTATTTAAAGAGTGTTAACCATAAGTAATAGGAAATCAGTAAAAATCAAGTATTTTCTTTCTTTAGTTAATTTTCTTTCTTTTCTAGTTGTTTCAATTGCTTCCCTAATAAAAAGAAAAAGAGTGGTTACTCATTCTAGGGATAAACCCTCTGACGATGATTCTAACAATTTAGTATCAGAGCTAAACTCTTCTATCAAATTTGATAACAATTTGGTATCAGAGCCAATTTTTTTTTCCGAATCTGATAACAATTTGGTATCGTTAGATCATTTTCGAGTATCGTGCATTAGGTTTTGGCACGATCGATCACCAAAATATTATTGGTGAGCTTGTGGATTTATAACAGACAGGAACAATGACCCAATATCAGAAGCAGTTCCAGAGTCTAGTCATCAAAGCTCTCTTAGTCACACTAGACCAAGCGGTGAATCTTTTCACTTTTGCTAGATTTATTGATTCTTTACGTATTGAGGTCGAGTTGCAGACATTACCAACATTAGAGAGAGTCATGACTTTAGCACAAGCATTTGAGCGACGAGACACAACCACATCAAGCCCTACTCACTCCGCTTTTCGGCATTTCTCGCACATACCGACATCTTCTATCGTATCACCAGTTCCGCTAACCCCAGTCAAATCTGCAATTCGGCTGGTGGGGCCACAGCCGACAATGCCACACATGTTTTGCTGATTGTCGCGCGCGGAGATGGAAGATTGATGGTCTAGGGGCCTTTGTTACAACTGTGACGAGCCCTTTTCGAAAGGGCATTCGTGTAAGAATTTGTTCCTTATATATTGCGAAGATGATGCAGAGCCAGACGTCAAACCCGAGAAGGATAAACTTGAGGACAAGCTGTTTTTCACGGAGGGGAGTGATGTTACGGACCTAAGTCCTCCAGATTCTTTTGTCGGGAAACATTATTCTCGTCGAGTCTAGTTATCAATTGTTATTTTCTACTTTCTTAGTTATTTCATTAATTGTTCTTTTAGTTAAGTTAAATGGTTAGTTTGGTCTTTTTATATTTAATGAGGTCAGATAGTCAGTTTGGTCTTTTTATATTCAATTAAGTTAAAAATTTGGTCAAAGATTAGATCAAGGAAGTCTATTTAAAGAGTGTTAACACTAAGTATTGGACAATCAGTAAAAATCAAGTCTTTCTTTTCTTTAGTTAATTTTCTCTCTTTCTAGTTCTTTCAATTGCTTGTCTAATGAAAAGAAAAAAAAATGTGGTTACTCGTTTCAGGGATGAACTCTCTAGCGAAGATCTTAACATGTGTTATTCTTTTGGGTATTATATATGTTCAAGCGTGCAATGAGGTTGCTACAGCGAACCAATTGTTTTGTACAGTCTTATTTATGTTAATAGGCGTTGTTCACTTGGCAACTAGCTGGATAAAGTAATTGTAAGATTTATCTACTAAATACTAATTTACCTGCATTTTAATTTATGATAATAGGCATTGTACGACGAAGCAATTCCGGCTTTTAATGTCCTGGGAAAGAAATCTTTTTTCTTGGGGGAGGTTGGGAATGGGGCCAAGATGAAACTGGTAGTTAACATGATAATGGGCAGGTAATATTCTCTTATTCCATATCCATACTGAAGAAGGAAAAAAATAACATTTGCTAAATAGTACATATTTACCTTACATTTTATTTAAGGTTTGAAAATATATCGGGTAGATATATACAATCTCGAAACAAAAATAGATATAATTAATTATCAAATTAGAATATTATTATATATCGGTTCATATTTTATGATTTTATTTGATCATTGAATTAGACTATTGTTACAAATTTTATGATTTTTTCTTTCCTGTTTTCCGGCAGTTTATTTTCTTACTAATATTGTATTAGTTATTATTTCCACATAAATAGATGCCTAAGCTGAAAGAAAAGAATAAATGAGATATAAGGAAAGAATAAGAGGGAAGCAAAAGGAAAAATGAGAGATAATAGTGGGTGGGTTTTTAAAGAACTGACTCTTGTATTCAGGGCAATTTTGCGAGAGATGCTAAACATTGCATGAAATTCTTATTTTCTTCATTTTTTTTCATACAGTTTGCTGTTGGAGTCTTGTATGACGGTTTTGTCAATATGTGGTTTTGATTTAAAATTAATTCTCGCAGTGTGTTTTACCACGACAACTATTAAATGCAAAAAACTATTTCTATAATGTTTGTAGCACTTTTTCTGTTGTCTTATCCGTAAAGTTCTATGATGTTTGCCTTGTAGCATGATGAATGCATTTTCAGAAGGATTGGAATTGGCAAGCAAAAGTGGGTTGAACCCCAGCACTCTTCTTGACGTATTGGTGAGACCGCAACTGAGTAATATAAGGCAAGCTTTCATCCATGGAAGATCAAGTTTGATGTTTGTTTTTCAGGATTTGGGAGCCATTGCAAATCCAATGTTCAAAATGAAAGGACCAACCATGATCAAGGGCAGCTATTCCCCTGCATTTCCTTTGAAACACCAGCAGAAAGACATGAGGTTGGCGCTGGCACTGGGGGATGAAAATGCAGTATCCATGCCTGTAGCAGCTGCAGCCAACGAGGTTCTACTACTCTATTTTCCACTTCCATGACCTCAACATAATACACAAAACACTATTTCCTATTGATCACCTTGTTTGATGGTATCACTCCTAAGCTTCTTGTTTGTGCCTTTCGGGGGGATCATGGCCCCTTAAATGGCCCAGGCCGACCTTAGACCAGGTCTGGACCTTTTTTTTAAGTTGGACCGGTCAGACCTTGGACCACCCGAAAAGGGGTGGGTCGGTTGGACTCGTCCTTGATCTGAGCCTAGTAGGCCTCATTGGGTCTGGGCATTCTTACCCATTTTTTAAATGCAGGGGGTTGGCTGACGCTTTATTACTGCTAATTGCAGGCATTCAAGAAAGCTAGAAACATGGGATTGGATGACCTTGATTTCTCAGCAGTCTATGAGACCACGAAGGCACCTGCAAGCTCATCCTGATCTGACGGCATCTTGAGCTAAATGGCCTCTATTGAAAAAATAAACTTGTATGGAATCGATGCATGCTTGTTCCTGTGTCTAATTTTTTGGATCTAAATCAACGTTACTACTTTGACTTTGAATCCTTCATTCCACCAATCTAATGCAGTTGAAAACAGGAAACGACTGCATAAAAAAGATAGCTTTCTGTTCAACTTGTACAACCCATTTCAAGCTAAAACTACAAATAACTTGGAGCAAACGCCAGTAAAAATTGTACAATATTATACAAAGACCACTCAGACGTAATAAATATACCAATTTAATTTTGCATATAATTCCATCCATTTTAGTATAAGAGCTCAAAAAAGAATACAACATCATTGTATCGCCTTTAGCATTGCTAGATTTGAGGCGCGACCTAAACAAATATTAAAACTTACATTACTAACTAATAATATTTTCAAAATTCCAAAGAATGTGGCCGACCATCACAAATATAAAAGCCATGATTCACGTTGCAACTATTAAATGCATGGATCTATGATATTAGTAGCTAAGGAAATAGTGGTGGGTTTTGTTCTTTTTCTGTGCTCATTTGGTCGTGATTCACGATGTTGATTATACTCAACGCAGTATCTGGTGACCCAACGGGGCAGGTGTATGATTTTTAAACTAAGGAATTTAATGCGGTGTACGTGATGCATGTGTTCACTTAAACATTCTCACATTTCAAGGCCATGTCGCAATTAAAGAGCTCACTTTTATGGAGATATGATCATTTCATTCAATCCTAGTATACAGCTTTTGGGCAAATTTTAAAAAACATTGAAAAATTATTAAATCACTGTAACTATTGTAAAATATATCAAGCATTTGAAAATGTCATTATAATAGCTTAAGGAAAAGCTATATATATATTCATTTTTAATACTACTAATGCTATAAAAATAGGTAAAGTATATAAAATGCATAAAATACTTAAATATAGATAAATACTTTAAAGATAATTTAGAACAAAACATAGATGAAAAAAATAAAATATAATAATCTTAATTGTAGGTAAGTGTATCACACATGAGCCAGTATGTAACATCCCGTTTTTTTTTTTTAACATAAAAAGTTTTTCATTGAAAATTCTTTTATCAAATCTATACATATATTCTCATACATACATAGCGGAAGCTAACCTTTTTCAAATCATACGTTCATAAGTCGTTAAACATAAGTCACATTTTGTAAATATAAAACTGTACAAACGTTACATATTTGTAGTTCAAAATAACCATTTTATAAATCATTTTCAAAATACATGTATTTTAGTGAGCTTACTCCACCGGTCAAAATCTCGCTTAACAACGGCAAGGCTTCACGGTAGACGCTCTCCTCCTCTTTCTTTGATCAATCATCATGTAAAATTTCTTCAACATTCAAATCCTCACCTACATTGCAAAGTCTAACTAATGAGCTTAAAGCTCAGTAAGTAGTGTAAATAAAACATGAATGATGCATTACATGACATGATTTGAAAACAATGCAAAACATTTCATTTTAATGGTGTGGATCCGCCCCCCATATGACGACTATCCACAAAACTTGATCTTAGGAGTTACATACATCGTTAGGAGATAACGACCTACCGCACAACTCCATTGAGCTAACGGTAGCACTAGACCCATAATTATTGTCGAGGGCGTCTTTATTCTCCTGCATATCGTTAGGGGATAACGATCTACCACACAACTTCATTGAGCTCACGGTAGCACTAGACCCATAACCATTGTCGAGGGCGTCTTTATCCTCCTACATCTTACGTATCTTCATTGAATCAATAGAGATATTGCGGGGATGAATGTAGACATCAAAGACCCCCGTGGGCAACCTAACACTCAATCCGCCATCCCCCTATGATTTACTCATCATAATTCGTAGTTTTCATGCATAAAAATTCATTTGTAGAAAACATGATGCATGATGCATGATGTACATAACATCTAACATACAATCATATCCTTAATACAAGAACATCTAAACTAATCCATTAAAAGTCATATAAACATCTCCATAAAGAAAACTCATAAAACTTATCAATCAATCAATACAAGGCACACAACAAATCCTCAAATGACTTAAAATTGGTGCCATCAATTAAAAGTCATAAAATACCTTTGCAGTGTAGACCTCTAATAGGCCAAAAACATACAACACATACTTACCTTGAGTTCTGATATCTTTGGTTTCAACTTGGCAATGCACACTAGAAGCTTGAGAACATATATTGTCAAACCATTCAAATAAGTTTTACACCATGAGTAACTATTTTCACTATAACTTCTAAAATTTATAACTCCCTCTATATTGATCCATTTGTGATACTTAAGAAGTCAAATTGTTCCTTAAGGAGTCTACTATAACTTCTTAGAAGACACCAAATTCAGAAAACTAACGTATGTTGACTTACGTGGACAAAATATAAGGCATTCACTGTTTGAACAGTGATTAGGTCGACATAAACCTATATGTGTCGACATAACTTAGCATAATATGTCGACTGCTTGGTCAAGCGGTCGACCGAACCATTTACAGAGAGTTATTTTGTGTCGACCGGTGCTATTCCAGTTTCCATCTACTAACTTGTAACATTCATAACTTTGTCTACAAAGCTCCAATTTGAGTGATTCAAACGGCTATGAATTGCTCTAAGAGTCTACTTTAACTCTTATGAAGGTCATAAACTCAAATTCGTGCTACAATATGACCGAAACTCAAAAACCATAACCTTGCATAGAATCAACTGATTTTCTAACATTCTACTTGAAATCCTTCATTTTTATCCATCAATCCAACCAACATCATCCTTCTATCATTATTGAACATACAATAACTTTAAAGGATATGAAAATACCTTGAGCTTCAGCCTCCACGAAATATCAAAGCTCTTCACTTCACTTCTCTTGAAGCATTCACTTTCTCACTCTTTTTTTTTTCCTCACAAAACTCTTTCTCTATCTCAATCTCACCCTCCTTTGATTTAGAGCACGAACCCTAGGGAGAAAAGGGGGAAGGAGATCGTGGTTGGGAGGGAGAAATGCCAGCCAAGACCCACTTAAAGCCCTTTATCAATTAAAATCAATTTTCCTTTTATGTCCACCAATCAGAATTCTGCTGATTTTGCTGACTTATCCAACTTATGTCGACATAAGTCGACTTATGTAGACATAATGAATTCCCGAAAGTTATGCTATGTCGACCGCTCGTCTATTATGTCGACCGAACTTGAAGGTGTCGACCGCTTGACCATGCGGTAGACCGAATAAACTCCCGAAAGCTATTCTATGTCGACAGACTGCAAATTGTGTCGACTGAACCTATATAATTTTCCAACATTTCTGAATAACATCATCCCACATACTTCTTAAACATTATTTTCATTATTGAATCTACTTTAACTTTGTGGAAGACATAAACTTTGAATTATGAGTTAAATATAATCAAAAATACTAAATACCGAACCTCGCTCAAAATCCATAATTCTATAGTCCTGTTTTGCTTCACCAACTTCAAATAAATATAACTTTCTCTCAGAAAGTTCAATATAAATGATCTACCTATGGATCTTCTTATCTCGACGTCTACTACAACTTTGTAGAAGAACACTTTGCCATTTAAGCTTTTCTAAGGCACTTTATGATTGAAACACAGAAACTACTCCGTTACCAACTTCCAACCCAACATATATTAACCACCATTGGGTTCTAAGATCTATAACTTTCTCTATACCTTTCCAATTCAAGAAATTCTTATTGATGTAGTTTTATCTACTAGTCTAGTAAATTTCATTAGAAGAAATCGACTTAATGCCCTAAAACCTCGGAATTAGGTAAACACCAAAATTGTTTCCAATTCGTCTCCATATTCGTCTTTTCTTAGTACATTTCATTCCTTAAACATAAAACATTATATTCAAAAAGTGGGGTGTTACATAGTAAGTCATAGTTTAAGTATCATCTATATAACTTGGTGAATAATGATTTAATTAAGCTCACCATGGCTTGGCGTTACTTCTATGAGGCAGTGAGTCATGACTAAATGTCACATGTAAAAAGATGATTTTTTGACGTGTTTGTAGAAACATGCGATATTAGTATCAATTGATAAACTAAATTATGATACAAAAAAATGTTGCACAAAAATAATTTGATGGGAATGGAAAGCAAATAATCTCAATTAAAATAAAATGAAGGAAACGCAATTTGGTGCCACTCTTCCAATATTTATAACAACGCAAACGTGATTTGGGGATTTTTTAAGAAAATAAAAAATATATAAATAATTTTGGGGGTGACGTTGGAAACTTAAGGAAAATATTTCACGTGATTTTAAAGTAAATATGTGTTTAAAAAACTATTAAAAGGACATTAAAGAATGTTGTCTTTTTCTTCGCCACACGTGTAAATGACTAATTAGTAATAAAGTTAATGAAAATGATTATAGAAATTACAAAGGTCAAAAAGGTAAATGACCAAATAGTGTAAAATAAAAGAAAAAGGTCAATGATAATGTCTAACTATGCATAAAAGTACTTACGGGTGGGCACGGCATGGTCGAGCTAGTTTTATATTGAAATATAACAGGAATCGAAACTCACGGTTTTCGATTTTTAGAATAGGCCACGGAACTAACAGTTTCGGTTTCGTTCCGATTTTTACTCGCTTTTTATCTTATATTTTAAAAAAAATTAAATATAACAAAAAAATATAGTTTTTTTATTATATTTGGGTCATGTTTTAAGTAATTTGACGGTTTTATACCAATTTTAGGATTTATATCAGATATTATTAGAGTTTTAGGTCGGATTTTACGCAATTTTTTAATTTGTTTGACCAACGGTCTCGGTTTCGGTTTCACGGTTTTTTACTCCTAAAAACCAACATCGGCCCATCAATAACGATTTTTTAAAAATTAGAACTAAAACCAGATTAAAACCAGCAGTTTTTGTTTAGTTCACGGTTTCGGCTTGGTTTTGCTAGAGCCGGCGCGAGCCAAGCTCGGGTTCGGCCGGCTTGTCGAGCTTGACTAGCTATTCGAGCCGAGCCTGTCGAGCCTAATCGAGCCGAGCTTGTCGAGCTTTTTCTTTGAAAATTTTTTGCTCGAGCGAGCTATCGAGCCTCTAGCTATTCGAGCCGAGTGAGCCCAACTCTCGAGCCTAATCAAGCCAAAAACGAGCCAAGCTTAAACGAACCAAATAATTCGAGCTAATGAGAAATTTGAAAAATAATCATTATAAAATTTAAAAAATTACATAGCATTTATTGAAAAATTACATAACATTGTACCAAAATAATTATATTGTGCATCAATATTCAATACTCAATACATATGTAAACTTTAAAAAAAAAATTAGTCGTCAAATTCTATATTTTTGAATTCTTCCTCGAGTTCATCATCTCGTTGTTGCTCTCTTGTCGGGAGTTAGACGTTGTAATAAAAGAAATTACACTTCTAATACCATCAATATGTGGAGAAATAAAACTCATACCATCTCTAACTATATGTGGAGTAATGGACTTGCATTGGAAATCAGATAAAATTTTTTGTTGACATTCTAAATCAAGGTACAAATTAGAATCGAACAAGGGCCCTACATTAGGTTCCTTCGGAATCGAAACGGAGGTGACTTTGGATTTTTTGGACAATTTTCACTTTTTTGTATGTGAGGTCGATGCCATTTAAAACGTATCGAATACATAAAATGGAGGAGGAGAAGTGATAGTTACCTCTACACTTGACGTTTCGGCACATACGAGAGAGAAAACACGAAGAAATTAGAGTGGGGCGTCAGAAGTCGTCGAAAACTGTCGGAAAAATGTGATTTTAGGGCACTGGTCTGTGATTTAATGGGGCCCGCGGTCGACACCTAGTTCAAATGTGGTCGACACCTTGGACTGGCGGTCTATAGCGGTCGACACATGAAACGCTTCAGATTAATCTGCGGTCGACACCTTCATATGCGGTCGACACCATAAAACGCTCTGTCTTAATTTGCGGTCGACACCTTCATATGCGGTCGACACCATAAAATGCCCTGTCTTAATCTGCGGTTGACACCTTAGTATGCGGTCGACACCATAAAACGCTCTGGAATGAGATGCGGTCGACACCTTCAAAGCGGTTGACACCATGAAACGTTGTCGATTAATCTGCGGTCAATACCTTCATATGCGGTTGACACCATAAAACGTTCTGGATCGAGCTACGGTCGACACCTTCAAATCGGTCGACACCTTCAAACGTTTTAGAATGAGCTGCGGTCGACACCTAGGTGTGCGGTCGACACCATAAAACGCTTTGGATTAAGCTACGGTCGACACCTTAGTATGCGGTCGACACCATAAAATGATCTGGATTGATCTGCGGTCGATACCTTGTTATGCAGTCGACACCTTAAACGTTCTGGCAAAGGTGCGGTCGGCAGCTTCGTATATATGCGGTCGACATTTAATATTATTTCACAAAAATGACGTACCGAAAGAAGAATGGAAAGTTGCTTGCATTAACATTGTTGACATTTGCATCATTACACCTTATGTACTGCATATAGTAAAATGACCCATCTAAGTGTCAATCATGTGTAAAATATCAAACGATTACAATTGTTATCGTTTACAAGAAATCACAAATGAGTGCACATCGCTTGAACTCCTAATGTACAGCGTCGCAGCTAGTCTTCAAATTCTAAGTTCGTGAACTCCTCTACAAGTGCGTCCTCTCGTTGTTGGTCCCTCAACCTGCGTCGCTTCAGTCCTTCATGCAAATGAGTGCTTCCACGAGCTCCAGTGCCAGACTTCCCCGTCGATCTTAGTACACGAGCCACCTGCACTAAATCCCGTGTCATGTTCGGGAGCACATGATACATGGCTGCGTTGGATTTCCACCAACCCAATATGTCAAATGCCTCGTCTCGAGAAATTTGAATTCGAGACTCCAAATACACGTCGAGTTCCTCTTATCGAAAGCATATGAATGCACATCGCTTTCTAGTTGGGCGTCAATGAAATCCATAGCATTTAGTGGTCTTCCAAAACCAGAACTACCACCCAACGTCGATGCCACATCGGACGAAGTATGAGTTCATGCACCGAAAAATCAAGTTTGGTAAGTACCAAACAAAGTAGCAATGTCGCTACGCAATGTGTTTGGACTGCATACTGGGGCAAAATCTAGGTTCTCCAAAATTTTATCAAGCGTCAACTTTGTGCCCTTGATTTTATATTTCGGATGCATAATACTAATAAATGAAAAAATAGAAGGTACTTGAAGCCAATATTTATGAAATTTAAATTCCATTGAAGTTACGATTTCATTAAATGCATCAAATTTTTTATATCTTTCAAAAGTAGAAGTCAATCTTACGAACCACTGAAGCACAAGATGCGTAGTCGGATAATAAATTCCCGAGCATTCTTTGGTGGCTTCAAAAAATGGTTGCAAAAATTCGAGAAATAGATTAGCCATATCACAACTACAAATATCCAAAGTAAAACATTGTGTCTTTTGACTAATAAAATCACAAATGACGTTCCAATACGGTATAACATTTTCTAACATTAGATATGTTGAGTTCCACCGAGTTGAAACATCGGTTTTTAGTTTTCTAGGTTTGAGGTTAACCGCTTTACAAAATTCTTGATACTCTTGTTGTCTTGCGTTTGACGAAGAAATAAAAGAAATTGCACCTCTAATTGCATCAATATGCGGTGATACAAATTGCATGTCATCTTTAACAATCAAATTTAAAATATGGCAAACACACCGCATATGAAAAAGGGAAGACTTAGTACTATAGAAATGATAATATTTTTTAAATTGATTAATACAAACATCATTAGCGGAAGCATTATCTAACGTAATACTAAAAATTATATCTCTTATATTGTATTATTGTAGAATACTAACAATGTATCGATAAATTGTGATACCACTATGAGGGTATTCACAACTCTGAAAACCTAAAATGCGTTTATTAAGTTGTCAATTTGCATAAATGAAATGCGAAGTCACAACAATATAGCCGAGTGCATTGTGTGCACTCCACAAATCAGAAGTAATACATATTGAAATCGTGAGCACATGCAAAAATAAAAAAAGTAAGTCATTTTTCATTTTCTCATACAATTTTATTATGTCGTCTCGCAATGTACTGCGAGGAATTCGCTTAAAACTTATATTAATGTATTGTTGTATAAATGTTACGATTCCCTCGTGATCAAACATTGCGAGAGGTAACTGTCGTTGTGCCATATATTTTGCAACACCTTATCGCATTCTATCATGCGAATAAACAAAATTTCCGGTATCAAGAGTGTTTAATTGCAATTGCATACGATCTTTCGTATGCAAGTTCTCGTGATATTTTTTGTAATGTCGATTCATTGTGCTAGTGGTCGATTCATAAGCATAATGCTTGCCACAATAATTGCATTGTGCCCTATTTTCTATTTTCGTTCCTCGTTCACTTCTACGATTTCAAAATGTTTCCATACTTCTGAAATTTTTGATTTCTTAGATCGAGGGACAGACGTGGATGCTTGTGCATATGTGTGTCAATTTGACGAAAAATGCCGGATTCATAGGTGCAACTTCTTGCACCTCATCGTCGAAAGACGGAAACGTTTCAAATTCTACGCATTTCGGCGGTGAATCAATAATAAACAATGAAGTATTTAAAAAAAAAATTATACTTTAATACCGTTCACCGATTTGTTGATGATTGTTAATGGAAGCGTAGAACGATCAACAACTAGAAGGTTTTTGAGCTCGATGACTTGAGAGCGATTTGCACATAGAGTTTCAGATAAGAAATTCTCGGCTAACCCCTAAAATTTATAGAATTCCCCTCATAACAGCTACCCCCGGTCGACTTACATTATTTCCAAGGTCGACCGGATGTTACCGTTGAATATGAAAATTTTAGCCGTTACAATATACCGGTCGACCCTTTATGCAACGTCGGTCGACACTTTGTCTTTTATTGGTCGACTCTTTGTTATCTGCGGTCGACTCACAAAAATTATAATGTCGATTAAGTGTTGAGTACTGTTATACTAAGTGTCGATGTCGACCTCACTCCAGGTATTCCGAGCCTACCAAGCCAGCTGATGAGCTGGCTTGCGAGCCGGATCGATTGGCTCGGTGTTGCCGAGTCCACAAGCCAGCTCGAGCGAGCCAACCTGTCGGGCTCAAAACAGGCTCGAGCTTTTTACCGAGTCAGGCTCGGCTCGGTACTGTATCAAAATGAGCTGGGCTCGGACGGCTAAGGCTCGATAGTTTGACACTACGTAGGAGTGCAATGGATATTTCATGTGAACGGAAGACTGCCTTGCCTCCGTCAAATCCACCATGATGTTGACCGCAACGTTCTTCGTTATCGTATATCCGCAGTCCAGCACCACTTCCTCCGACACCTGGGGCGGCAGCAGGAGAGCTTCCAATACCACCACTTTCAAATATGGCATCTTTTGTAGATCTTCCTCTTCAATTACTCTCCTGTCTCCCCCTCCGATCACCCCTTTCATCTCACTGAACACCTGTTTAGAAAATATTGAAATGTTAAAAACAGGAAAATCAAAATTAATTGTAACAAAGCAGACTGTAGGGCCTACAGACCTTCTCTCGGATTTCAGGGTATTTGACCAAATTTGCCATAACCCACTGCAACGACGTCGCTGTTGTGTCTGTATCTGCATCGAGAAACTCTGAGCATACAGTAACAAGGTCCCCTTCGTCGAGCTTTCTCTTTCTGCTGTTATCATTATCTCTTATTTCCAAATCGAACAAGGTGTCGACGTAAGGAGTCGGTCTGGAGGGGTCGTCGTCATTGTTAATGGAGTTTTTTTCTTCAGACTCTACTCAATTCAGCTTTTTTCTGGCAACAATGTAAGGAAGCAATGCATCTTCCTGGGTTTTGCGAAGTTTGAAGATTTCCTGCCATTGCTTTCGAAAAATGAACTTACCGATGCTCATCGGGAAAGGTTGAGAATACCAACTTCTCGAAATTCAACAGCACCCCTCGTTGCGAGCTTTCAATCTCCATCATTTTACGACCTTCCATCTTCCCCCCAAAACACATGTCGATGGCCATGCAAAACATAACATATCTCGAATGGTCTATGTTTCGGACCGGAAATCGATCTCGGAAGAGGGTTTAGATTGAGAAGGCTCGAGACGATGGATGTAAAGGCTCAAAATTTCAATTCCTGGATTTCAATCTCCATCATGTAGTGCTACATGTATTGCTCGAAGTTTTTGGTTAATTAATTAAATTTTGAGTATCCCGTATCTATTTAAATTATGAAATTATAGATACTTTTTTTGCTATTATTTTTTTGAATTCATGAGATGATCAGGTAAAAATATGAAAAGAGATTGGTTTGTTTTTTATTATTTGAATTTATAGCGTCATATATTAAATTATTAAGTGATATAATATAATATAGTATTATTATTAATTATAAATAGGAAAAGAAAGAATGAGAAAGAAACCATACTTTATTTTGTACCTAGCAGAAGAAAAAAGAGAAAAAGAGAGGAGGAGAAAGAAAGAAAAACAAAGGAGAAAACTCTTTGGCAATTTGTTTTCAGATCACCGGAGCCACACTCAGTCGAGTTGTCCACCAAAAAAAGGATATAATAGCTTCTACTTCAGTCGTTTGATGCTAAAAAGTTTTCTAGAAACTTTAAACGATCGTCGGGAACGCGTCTGACCTCCGATGGTACGTATGATCTACCATCAAAAAGCTATTTTCGAAATTAACAGAATGATACAAAATATCGCGAGAATCAGTCGCCGGAGCTAATCATAGGAGTACCACCAGAAAAATACATCTGGTGTTATAAGGTATAATCCTTAAAAATATCTTAGTGTTAGTACTATTTTGAAATCAAACCTGAGCGTGAGATATCGATAATTTTAACATGGTATGAAGCTTGTATCATCATCGAATTAAGCTTCTTAGATGATTCTATCAAGCTTGTAAAAAAAGAGGACTCGCCACGAAAGATTTATAATTTATAATAGATACCTCGCATGTAAAAATGTAATTTATTTCTTTTTTATTAAAATATGTAAACCATATTTATAAACATCATTGCAATTAACAAAAACTTAATATTCATTAAAGTTATCGTAAAATTTAAAACTCTAACTTATGATTTTGAAGTTTGAGGTATTTGGTGTAAGCACGTGTTATGATTTAGAGGGTAAATTGATTTAACAATTATGTTGTATATAACGTAAACATTATGTTCTATATGCTCAGTTTGACTATTTAAATCACGTGAATCACGACCCTCCCAATTATCTTCGACTGGTTTGCTTTCTAATGTATGATCCACCACGTGTATCATGTTGCTTATTTACTCAACTGGAGTTCTAGAATCAAATACATATTGATCTTCGATTAAAAAATAGAGAAAAATATATTAAAACATTTCTTTATACTTTCTTTTGTTTTTGACTAGGTAAATATTAATTGATAAATTATTAAAAAAATTAAAATAACCATTATTACACTGAATTCAATATTTCAAAGTTTTTGAGTCCCTTTAACAACTGTCGAGTTGGTCTGTTATTTAAAGATTGTGAAGTGGGAAAGTAGGAGCTCACTCCACTCGATCTAAAGCTCCAAACTTCGCCGCTCTCTGAAAGACAAAGACTAAGCCCTGTACGATGTGGTCGGCCGTGTTGCTGGGTGCAGTCTCGTTGCTTGTCATCTACTTGACACGCTATTTCATCCGGTGGTACAATCCCAAATGCGCCGGCGTTCTTCCGCCGGGTTCGATGGGGGTTCCCCTCATCGGAGAGACCATTCAGCTCATCATTCCGGGCCGAACCCTCGATCTCCCTCCCTTCATCAAGAAGAGAATCCACCGGTATGGACCCATTTTCAAAACCGGGCTGTTGGGTAGACCCATCATTGTTTCGGCCGATACAGAGATCAACAACTTCATTTACCAGCAAGAAGGGAAGTTAGTGGAGCTTTATTATCTGGACTCCATCTCCGAGGTCTTCAATCAAGACGGAGAGTCAAAGACGACGGCCGGCGGGCTTGTTCATAAGTACTTGAGGAGCATCACTCTCAACCACTTCGGCTCCGAGAAGCTCAGAGAAAAACTGCTCTTTCAAATCGAGCTCGCCGTCAACAAAACCCTGAAAAACTGGTCATCCCAGCCCTCCGTCGAAGTCCAACACGGAACTTTAAGAGTAGGTTTAACTGATTTTAGGGAATATTATATGGTTTGGGCTCAGTTTCATTAGTTTGATCTATTCTGAACTTTGTTTCAGATGCTGTACAGCTTCAACGCAGAACAACTGTACGGCTACGATCCTGAAAAATCTTCCGTTAATGTAAGCGAGTGCTTAATCACCCTGGCAGAGGGATTTATGGCTTTCCCCTTGAATTTCCCAGGGACTAAACATCATAAAGTCTTGAAGGTACTGGATTTCTAGTGAGAGAAACAACATATCCATAATATTATTTTTTTGCGGACAAATAACAAACATGAAAGACTACGCATTTGAGTAACCGTTTTTTTTTAATTTCATGCATGCGTGCGTTTAATCATCAGTCCCAAAAGAAGCTGGTTGATATGTTTTGGAGTTTATTGAGGGAGAGGAGATCTTCTCCCAATAGAGAGAAGAGAAATGATTTCCTCGACCAAGCAATCGACGATATTGGTTCGGAGAAGTTTCAATCCGAGCAGTTTGTCGTGAATCTGATCTTCGGAATACTTTTTGCAAGTGGATCCATCTCCGGATCCTTAACATTGATGTTCAAGTTTCTTGCTGAGAATCCATCTGTGGTCCGAGAATTGACCGTAAGTTGTCCACTCAATGAATAACAATAATGGTTTCTTTTTTCTCTGATCATTGAGTGTTTGAATGAATCAGGCCGAGCACGAAGAAATTCTCAAGAAAAGAGATGGCTCAACTTCTTCAATCACTTGGGATGAATATAAATCCATGCATTTTACTCTGCAGGTAAGCTGTAAAAGTGTCAATAGAAAGTTCTAGCAACCCTAAAGAGGATAACCCAAAAGCTTTTTTGAAGACATCATTTCAAATTCATGTGTCGTAGGTTATTAACGAAACTTTGAGACTCACAAACGCTCTGCCGTTTCTACTGCGGAGAGCAGTTAAAGAATTCCAAGTAAAAGGTACACAAATCAACCCATTTATGGACAGAAAGATACAACAGAAACTTCACAAACCCTTTGGTTTGCAGGATATACAATTCCAGCTGGGTGGACGATAATGGTGGTCAACTCTGCGCTGCATTTAAACCCTGATATCTACAAAGACCCACTAGAATTCAATCCATGGCGGTGGAAGGTGAGCAATTTTCCAAACTAGCAAAAACTGAGATATTTACGGTATTTTTTCATCTGCTACTGAGTTGCTGGATCGGATGCTGATAGGAGCGGGAGCAACTGGCCAAGAGCTTCATGCCGTTTGGAGGAGGAACAAGACAGTGCGCTGGAGCAGAATACACTAGGGTTTTCATGGCCACTTTCGTCCACACCATGGTCACGAAATACAGGTAAGAAAACAGAAAACTACACCCTAAAACTGGTTGGATGATGCATTGCTAATGGCGGCTGAATAATGTTGGTTGCAGGTGGAGGAAGGTTAAAGGAGGAGACGTTTCTCGAACTCCGATTCTGAAATTTGGAAACGGTATACATGTGGAGTTCAAAGCCAAGTAAAACATGGAAAGATGTTTGGTTTTTAATGTCTAAGAATTATTAAGTCTAGTGCTACCAAATGTAAGTTGTTTATTTGCAATAAATAAATCGAGATTACAATTTACAGCGACATGTTCTTAAAAGAGAGATAGAGAGAGGGAGAGAGGTGTTAAACAATTGGCCGCCAGATCAGGCGATGGATGGGAAAGAGAAACGCGCGCACGAAGGGTCCAAATGCACCGGCATTGGGGCTTGGCCTAAGACCCAAAGATCAAATGATAAGGCAATATCATTGGAGAATATTTTATCAGCTTGATAGAGGTATAATCGCCTCGTTATGAGTTGCTTATATTCCTTCCTTTTCCATTCCAGCTTTTTTAAAATTGTCAAATTCACTACTACGTCTGAAAGCTGACAGAGACTTGCTCGCATATACTATCCTACTTCACTGGCTTCAACAATGGAGGCCCAATAGTAATTGAATACGTTAAGAAAATTGATGAGTTCTATAAAACTTTGCTGCGGTGGGTGAACCAGTCCTGATTAAGGACCAAATCCTCATACCGCTGAACAAGCTAGGATGAAATCCTCATGATTGACACATAATACGGCTATGGAGTTTGTGAATTCATGTTTGTAAGAGATTCCTTGAAAGATTCAGAAGAAGTTTAATTTTTGGGTGAAGATTGATTTGGAATTTGAGGTACATCACAAACAGTGAGTCTGCCTATCACAAGTGTTCAGTCTGAGTTTCATTTTCACGACAATAACCAACGAGAGAACTGAGTTAAACGTTAAAACTCCTAGGAGATATGTTGATATCGTGGGTTATGCATTACATGTGTTCTAGGATAACAAATCTTATATAGAGTCTTCAGATAGTTTAATGATGTCTTAGAAAGATAATGTGATTTCCTCAAAATCTGTCTTTTAAGTTTCAGAGAGACTTAAACTTGAGCTAGCCATTGGCCATACAGACCTTTTGAAACTTGATGTACTTTTAGGTCTCGTTGCTTTTAAATGCAAAGTAAGGTCAAGACATCTGGAGAAAGCAGAAGAAAGTTTATGGTGAGCTACGGAATAATCTACTTTTAATCTTAAGAATAACAGAAGAAAGACAATTTAAATAATTGAAATTTTGCAAGTTCAAATCAGAACGCGTCAACCGAGTGCATGAAATACAGCACGTAAATCACGACAACATCAGCAGACAAATTAGAAAGCTCCCCGAACTTTCCTGATCTGGGTGCCAGAATATAATGTTGTTACATCCATTCAAATATGAGACAACGTGAATCATGCTTTTCTAGACATATTGTGCTCTCATTTTTATTGATTAATTAGATGTTGGACAGCCATTTTTGTATGCGTATGAAATCTCATTAAAAATGCGATTTCAAGCTGACATTATCACTAGTTTGACTCAAATTCGTACATAAAATTATAGTTTTTATTAAATTAGTTGGTTTCAGTAAAAAACCAAATTGAATTTCAAGTGAGTTGCTATTAACTTTATCTTCCTCTTGAGGCTGCATGAGTTGTTGGAGTAGATTTACTTCAGAGTTTATGTACGAATTTTGGTAATTTTTGAGCTTGCAACCAGTGTCAAAATCAAATTCAGATCATCCATGAGAATAAGCAGGCGAAGTAGCTAGAAGCGATATAACTCTAACATTTATAGATTCAATGTCTGCAGTTCAATTTTGATCCTCTGGTACGTTATGAATATCATTCGATTGATCAAACCAAACTTCTGGCAAAATCAGTTGGGTTTGCCCACCCCTTATAGAGGTGAAAACAGAATGAATAGTAAATACCTTGTGGACGCAGATAAAAATCTTTCATCTCTAGCCTATTGAGTCACCGTGACTTACCCCTCTACAAACTGTCGGCCCGGGGTGTGAGGGCCCTGAGGGCGAGAGATTTCGCCTTTTGGTAACAAGAATGAATAGTAAAGCTATTTGTGGTCTACGATTGGACGTCACCAAAATTTAATTTCAAAATTTATATATCAGAACTGGTTAAGATATTCTCATTAAATATTTAAATATAAAATAAGTTAAAATTTGAAACATTTATTGAATTTGAAAAAATAAAATAATACCATTCAAAAAAGTATAATGTCTTAATAAATATATGTATTATATCAGTTTTACATGAAATTTTCACTATGAAATTGAATTTTTATAAATATAACAAATTTTAATTAATATTTCTTAACTATTTAATTCTTATTGACTAAATTACTTCTAAATAATTTAGGATTATTAAGAAATCAATATAATTGTATAATATTCACGTCATTTAAAGGGGCAGAACGACTTGAAATTGTTTAACAAACTAAGTACAAAGTCCATCCAAAGCCAAATCACAAGGGCTACATTAGTGATGGCATCGCTCTGTACTGTAACAGTCCGAGCCTGAAATTTAGGCCCGGGAGCTCGAGCGAGCGAGCCAAATCTCATGTAGTTGATAGTTATTCAAGCAATTATCTTTATCGAGATATGCGTAAAATTAATTTGTAAAGTTATCGTTAATGTTAATTTGTATAGTTAACTATTTTTTTTTAATTTTGCAGAACTCGTAATTGTGGAATTACAAATATCAATTATCACGTACAAGTCATCATTGAGTAATTGGTGAACGGTATCAATTTACAATTTTTTTGTTATTATTTTATATCCATATAGATGCACACTACGCACAATTTGAATCGTTTACATCTGATGATGACGACACAAATTAGATGCACTACGCACAAATTAGATGCATATAGACGACACTACGCACAAATTAGATGCACACTTCTCATTTCATTGATGATAAATAGCAACTTCATAAAAGAATATTAAGATTTTGTAGTTGTGAATATCCTCATAATAAAATAACTATTTATCGATACATTGTAGCCATTTTACAAGAATGTAATATTAAAGATATAATTTTTAGTATTACTTTAGATAATGCTTCTGCTAATGATGTTGTGTTTTGCAATTTAAATATTATTTCAATTTGATACTGGTCTGGTCAATCTTCGCTTTTTCATATGCGTTATGTTTGTCATATTTTAAATTTAATTATTAAAGATTACATGCATTTTATTTCTCTGCATATTTATGCAATTAGAAATACAATTTCTTTTATTACTTCTTCTAACTCCCGACAATAAGAATACAAACAATTTTATAAAGCGGATAATCTTCGACCTAGAAAATTAAAAACAGATGGATCAACAAGGTAAAATTCAACTTATTTAATATTAAATAGTATTGGAATGTAATTCGTGATTTTATTAGTCAAAAAATACAAGAAATTACTTTAGATAGTTGTAGTTGTGACATGACTAATTTATTTATTATTTTTGAAACTCTTTTTCGAAGCTACTAAAGAATATTCGAGAATTTATTACCCGACTAAGCATCTTGTTCTTCCTATATTTGTAAACTTAATGAGTACTTTTGAGAAATATAAAAGAATTTTCTAAAATCGTTAACAAAATGAAAACGAAATTTAAAAAATGTTGACTTGATATATCTAACATCTTTTCATTTGTTTGCATTATGCATCCTAGATATAAACTAAGTATTGTAAATTTGATATTGAATATTATTTCTGGTAACTTAAGGCTAATGACTGTAGTTTCGGTAGCTTCATTAAAAAATGATTTTTATAATTTATTTGCTTCTTACAAACATAAATATAATACTTCTCGTTCATTTAATTCGTCTAATATTGCATCTACTTCTAGTAGTAGTTCCCGTTTTGGACAACCAATTAATAGTATGAATGTCATTGATGAAGAAATTTATAGCGATGTGCATTCTTATGGTTTCAATAAGAATGAACTCGATATTTATTTAGACACTCTTCATCAATTTCCTCGTGATGATGCATTCGATATTTGAGTTAGTGGAAAAATAACGCGATCGTCTATCCGATTCTTTCTAAAATGGCACGCAATTTACTAACTCCGCATGTTTCTACTGTAGCTTCCGAGTTTTCTTTAGTGCAGGTAGACGAGTGTTCGACGGGAAAATCTTGCACTGGATCTCGTGGAGGCGTTGATATGCTTGAAGGATTGGAGCGATGTAGTTTCAAGAAACTAACAAAGATATGATGAATTAACGGAAGAATTCAAAAATTTAGAATTAAAAAATTATTAACTTCTAAAGTGCAACTTTATATAATTTTTACAATTATATTTTTTATATGTAATTTTTATTTTTTGTATATGTAATTTTTTGCTTATAATTTTTTTATATTAATTTTTTATAATTATAGTTTTTAAAATTCATACCATACAATTTAATTTCAATGATATATAATTTTTAAAAATAATAATAAGTATATTTACGTATGTTCGGCTCATATAAATTCGACAGACTCGACCAACTCGATTCGAATAAACTCAAAACTCACGAGTCAACTCGAGCCAAACTTTTTAAAACAGGCTACACTGGAAAAGACTCCCGTTCAAAATTTCTGCTAGCTAGTGGCAGCTTAGTTGCCCAACTCTAGGCTAGATGGTCTCAAAATCACAGCTAAAACAAGGATTTTTATTATATTAGAGACTTGAAAAGCCTGTCCCTCCCGTCCGCAGACACTAGCACTCTGATCGCCCTTTGCAGAGCGCGAGAGATAAATTGCCATGGAAGAAAGGGTTGTTGTGTTCTTCTCACTCTCCCTTCTCACTCCCATCTTCCTCAAGTTTCTGTTAAAGTCCAGAAGAAAACCTGGAAATCTGCCACGAAGCCCCCCCTGAATTCCGATCATCGGCCACCTCCATCTCCTCAAGCCCCCGGTCCACAGAAGTCTGCTCTCCCTCACCCAAAAGTACGGTCCCCTCATCTCTCTCCGTTTCGGCTCCAAGCTCGTCCTCATCGTCTCCTCTCCCTCGATAGTAGAAGAATGCTTCACCAAAAACGACGTCGTATTCGCCAAGCGCCCGGATTTCACCGTCAGCAGGTATCTCAGTTACAACAACACCTCCTACGGTGACCACTGCCGTAAACTCCGGCGAGTTAGCGCTTTGGAAATCTTGTCTGCTAACTGACGAGTTCCGAGACGGTAAAGATGTTGAGAGAGAGGAACGGCGAAACTGCATAATTTATAAATTATGCATACATAGTTATAAAGATAATGCAATACATTATTAGATGAAATATACTACATGAAATGCTATGATTTAATACCAATTGATTTATAAATTTACATTCAACCATTAAATAACTTCATTTTTTAAAAGTACCAAAAGACTTACTCAAAACACTTTTTATCCAAGTAAATGTTGACAAACACTTGAGGAAGAAATTAAACTAGAGTTATTTAATTATTAATTTCATATATCCAAATATAATTAAAATCAAAATGACGTTAGGTTTTAGGAACAAGTAGTCAACCCGAGACCCACCCACACTAGAAGTTGTCACATATTTTATTCCAGTTAGGTAATTTATTATATTTGGCTAATCAAAGTTTGTAACATCAGATTTGATACTTGTTCTGAAGAATTGATCATTAAATCACGTAATTTATAATAATCTTAATTATAGAGGAAACCATGGCAAATAAACTCATGTATTTATATCAAACTCCATTAAACTAACAGTAGCATGGACGTGTGAATCAAACAATTCTGCACGCTTGTATTTTGTTGTCTCAATCTTGTCGGAAATCTTCAGTCTTTAACTATATTATTATTTATCATTGATAGAGCTAAAAAGTCGTGATTCATGAGTGATAGTCTTGAAACAAGGAAAACCTGATTCACGTGTTGCTTCTCTGCACGTCCCTGCCAATAAATTCAGTCCACGCTTATATCAATGAAATGAAATTTCAATATAATATCATTTAACAAATTTCGTCAACGAATTTCGAGCAATCATTTAAATATCAAAATATAAGATTTCAAAGATGAAAAAATAACATTTAAGATAAAAACTAAATTTAAGTTTGAGTTTTATGTAAATAATCCAATTTGAATTTGAATTTTAAAAAAAATTAATTTTAAATTTTTAAAACATATGAAACTCGAGCATTAATTGAAAAACAAGATTGAAAAGAAACCAATGTCAGTTGTCATTGAAACTGTTGCTATGGACGGTCTGACATTCTATGATCCAATTAATTCCATGACTCACGTGAGTCATTAATTTCCATTAGTAAAGCACGCAAGGGTTTTATTACTTTTTAATGCAAAGATTTATCTCCTGAGGATGGGACGGATCCGATCTAATTCGATAATTTAATCGGTTTGGATCAGGTCGGGTCGGATCGGACAACAGTATTCAGTCAGCAAAATTGACTTTCGATCCGAACGTCGGATCGTTTATCGGATCAGATCGTTATCGAATTCAATGCGATCAGATCCGATCCGAACATCAGATTGCCGATTATCAACGAGTCCCAATTCGAAATTCTGAAATCCCAAAATCGAAAGTCTCGAAACCTTTCTGAACTCCCGACTCCCGACTCGCGACGATCGACCGACTCTCGCGACACGAACCCCTCATTTTTATTGTTTGCCAAAGTCCACCCCTACTGCCGAGTGCCGATTGCCGACAATCTCTGCCTTCAAGTCTCAGGTTAGATTCCGTCGTCCACCCTATTATTTGCATTATATTGGAAATTTAAGTCCGTCGTTGTATTCAGTTGTTGTCGCAGCATGTCGATCACTGACCTGCATTGTAGATGAATAACATATTGTATTGTCGAACATCAGGAAGTCGGGTCCCGGCCGGAAGGGATGGGGATCAGGATGGGGATTAGATTGGATTGGATTGGATCGGATCGATCCGAGAACTAGTTACCAAATTTTAGAATGAATTTTTGTAATGAATTATTGTATTTCGTGCTGTGCTTTAAATTTGGTAATGAATTATTGCAGAATGGAAAATACAACTTCTGCAACTATCGACACTACGATACAATCAACATCTACAACTCCGACGACCACTACGGAGCCTATTGAGCCTGCCCCTAATCCAAGAAAAAGAGCTTTTAGGGCTGCATGTTGGGATCATTACACATTGGATGAAGGATGTGATCCGGAAGTTCCGAAAGCTAGCTGTAACCATTGTGGCAAGAAATATGCTTGTCATACGAAGAAGGCAAGAAGTTTGTATATATTTGAAATTTCTGCAGCACTTGAACAAATTGTTAGACTTTAATTATAACATTCAAAGAGGGTATTTTTCATGAATGATTAAGTCTAATTTAAGCATTGTAAAATAGTTTATTTTATCTTTCATGCTCATCTTACATAGTTATCATAAAAAATAATTGATTGCTTTAAAAACACTTTTAAAGCCAACAATTTTGCCCGATATTTTATATATTTTTATTATCACGAAATTTTTGTTTCCATGCAATTGCAGAAGATTAATGTAGATTTGGAAATCTTTCCTAATCTTAATCTCTTTCCAAACCGACTCAGATCTTCCTCCAAATCATAACAGATTCCCAAATATGTTCGAGCTGCACACACTCTACATAAAGAAATGAGAATACCACGATTGAGTGTGCTAGAATTGGAGAACGGGATTCACGATCAAGCTTCAGGCGTAAATCCGAAGAAGAGGTTCACAACGGCGATCGCGGCAGCGAGGGAACGAGGGTGTGCGACCAACGGCGAGGACAAAAATTCTCTCCCTTTGCTTTTCATTTTAGCTTCCGTGAATTTTATGAACTATTGATAGTTATTATAGAACTATTTCGTTTGAATTAAAATTAGAATTTTTCATATATTGATTTGCTTAATGAAATTGCATGTTATTTTTTAGAACTCGTTTTAATAAGAGCTTATATATTTTTGCTTTGCTGTGATTATTTCTCGAGCAAACCCGACAATACACCATTGCGCGATTGCTAAGTGCTATTTATGAAATTATTGCTTTGCATTGATATTATTTAGGGCAACACGACAATACACCCTTGCGTGTTGCTAAGACTTGTATTAAAACTATTAGGTGGTTAGATCGAGTGACACGATTTAGCTATGAGTGTTTTCATCATGTTCATTCCAACTTAGTGCGGTCAAATCAAACTTGTTCTTAAAATCAACCATAGAGGCAACACTAGCCCCGGTTCATTAAGTGTTCGGACTAGAACTAAACTGATGCTGTGACTAATGCTGCAGTACCCGCCGATGGCAGTTCAAGTAAATCAATTTACGGAAAGTCCTAGTCGAGATTCTTACGAATTCTCAATTCGACCACCAACCTTACTTTTCTGCTTAATTTAGGATATTAGTTAGACACTTTAATTAATTGCTTAATCTAGGAGTAAAAGATAGATATCAAAAACTAAACCTTTAATGTTATTCTTTATTCTTTATGATACTTTGCAATTTATTCTTGTCTTCGTGAGATCGATATTTTTATTACTACGTTGCGACACATGCACTTGCGTTTTAGCGATTACATTTCGTGCCAACAGTTGTTCACGCGCTTCAAAAGAGCTTGTGACTTCATCGACAAACATTTCTTCCTAATTCTTTGACTCCTCATTTGTCAATGATCGGAGAATTTTATCTACAACTCTTGCATCCATGAGAGTTTCTCCATTTCTCTTAAGTTGATTCGCTATTATTTGCACACGAGTAACATAGCTAGATACATCTATTCCTCCTTCATCTTCACGGCCTCCAACTCGCCTCGTAGAGTTTGAAGACACTTGTTAAATTCTATATACGCCTTTGAACACTTTTTGCAAAGTATCTCATGCTTCATTCGAAGTTGATGCACTAGTAATCTCCTCAAAATCTGACTGATCTACCAGAACTTGGAATAAGAGATAGAGAACAGCTTTATCTTTCATTTTCATTTTTTTTAATGTTTTCAATTGATTTGTTGTGGAGGAACCAACATTTTCTTGCTCATCGAATACTCACATTATTGTACCAAGTAAAACACACATTAGAATACTCTAATTGTTGCAGTTCATCTCGGTGAGTCGTGGTAGCGGTATTTGCCACAATGTTGAGCTCTCTTAGTTTGACATAGCTCTGATACTAATTCGAAAGAAATCAGAATTTAGAAAATCGAGTTTCTAGAGATGAGAAAGAACAAAATATGAAAGAGAGAATAATTTGTAGATTCTTCTTTTCTTTTCATTTCGTTCAGCCATTATATATAATACAAAGTGACATAAATAAGATTAAAAATAAAATTAAATCAAATAGTAACTTTAAGACTATTTATTTCTAAAAACTCTAATAATAAGTTTTTAACCTTTTATTACTAAAACAACTATGACTTCTTTCACAGCTCTCTAAATGACCTAAAACCTAAACCATTAGAAATTAAGACCGGACCAAAAAATCTTCTGATAAATTATAATGAATATTTAATAATGTTACTCATTAGCTTAAAATTCAAATACTAGGTTTAAAATTTAACTTATTGACTTTACCTAAATGATAACTGAATTAATTTGCATTAATTGCTAATCATGATTTAGTAATTAAGTTATCAATAAACTAATAGGAAAATATTAAGAAAAAGTATATGAATCCATGAGAACTCCATATACTTATTATGTATTTTGTGTTAAAATTGGCACAATTAGTTTTTTTAGTTAACCTAAGATATTTTATGCTTAGTAGGAATAGACACTCTACAATAAATTGTACATTTTTATTCTCTAAAACAAGATGAAATTGATTAAACATTTACAATCAATCTTATATCTTATCGGCTAGTCTTTACGAGATGAGGTGACACGATCTCCTTTTTTGGGGCATGACACATTAGCCAATTTTTCGATCGAGTTTTGAAGATTTTGATGGGGATGCACAATACTAGATTGCTTTTCCCAACTTTTAGTAGAACCCAACTTTTAATGTTTCTAAGAAACTCATTGAAGATAAAAGAGTCAATGATGGAGACATAAAAACATAAAAAGTAATAGAGAACTCGAAGAGGAAGTAAGCATAAATTTAGCTAAATATGTGGCGACCTGCCTTGTTAAGCGATAAATGATCTAATATTTTGTTGTTTATCAGGCACAACACATACAGTGAGATTACGACACATTAAACTTACAATATATCTGTGAGTGCTCCAACATAAAAAAGATAATATTGTAATTGGAGCGTCTAGTGACATTACAAAATATCTATTAGAGCAATGTACAAATTGTAAGACAATAAAAATATATATTAAATAACACCATTTATTTTATGAAATTATTAAAACGAATTGTTTTATTAGAATGTGTTTAGACTTAAGTTTGGTATGATTAATAATTCATGTCATTTTGAAAAATTCCTAGAAACTAAAAAGCCTCTAAATTTTTGTTCAATAAGTTACAAGTTCCTATTATTTTTTTTCTTTTTCCTTGAATAGAGGGACTGATAAGTGTGAAATCCTTGAATGTTTATGCATATGGTGAGCCGTTAATGATAAGTTAATTTAAACAGATAATTAGCATAATAATTAATACAAAATATATATTTTTTGTTTTTATTTTTTTTAAATATAGAACCGAGTTGAGACAGTTTTGAAACCACACGTTATTTCACGATCTTGGTCTGACCCGATCTCTGAATTCTTAGTTCTGATTCTATTTCCAAGATGGAACAAGACCAAACGAGAATCGACCCACCCCTAGTCCTTGCACCACGGTATGAATGTATGAACAATTTATTTTATTTATTTTAAAATTTCAGGTTAAATTTTTTACATTAACTAATTTAAATCGAGAATGTTAATGAAACTGGCTATTTAACACTCATTCGACGAACATGTTGCTCGTAGGTACTTCGGCTCCAACAAACTCATTTCACGTCATATAAGAATCCAATTTTATGGCGGCTAATAGGTAGAAAAGAATATTTTTTCTTGAATAATACAATGGCACAAGGAACAAATTTCCCTATTTTCTTTCACCTCTTTTTTCCCGAAAAAAACTTCAATTTTAATTTAAAAAACTACAACAGCAAAATATGTTAGATCCAAGTATGTAACTCTTAACCTTTCTCTTATACCATTTTTTGAGAATCGAACAATAATCGAAAAAAGAAAATAATACATAGGACACAAAATTTACATAGAAAATCCTTGTGAAAAAAAAAACTAGGGGCATAAGAACAAATCTACTATAAACATCGAGATATAGTTGTTGAGTTTTACGACTATAACTTATATTAATTTAAAATAAAACAAAATCATAAAGAGATTCTATTATGAGCTTACTAGCTAGAACCAAACAGAATTGGATCATACAGAACTCTAACAAGCATTCTAGGAGATTCATAAAATTTATCAAATCTTTTTATTACAATTTCCAACGAGCATGTGATTTACACCATAGTAGAAATATGTATTCCCTACACTGGTATTGCAAAACTATAGTATGTTTGAAGGTTAATATAGTTTCGATTACAAGTCTTATTATACAAGCTTTATCGTTAATGACAGTATGAGATTTATACATTACTTCAATATTTTATTATATTGTGACGAGGCAAATTTCTTGAATAGATTCTAACATAGACAAAAAGTATATTCTATTATATTTGTTGAAAGCAAATATTCTAAAAAGGCAAATATTTTATGATAGACAAAAAGTTTGTTCAAGAAAAATACCCCAAGCGATTCTAACATAGTGCCGAATGACAACCATACGAAAGACAATTTGCATAGTCATCGATTCAAAGATATGTGAACCCTGTCAATTAAAAAGCTTGGTGATGTCTAGTACAAGTTAACAATCATCAATTCTGATTCAAGGAGGATTTGGGTTCGCTCGCAAACTAAAGTGGAATATTACTTGTTGAACACAATTCTAGCAACACTTAGTCATTTGGGTAGAACCTTAGTCTTGATTATCAGCATAGAAGGCAAATTATTAATGATCGTGGGTTTCACATACACTCTTGCGGCACTACCATAGCTACCGAAATCTCTTGCCCTTCCTTCACATCTATTGATCATCCATTATGTCTTCCACTAAAAGCACTACGTGAGTCCACCAAGTGTTAATTCAATCACCTTGTTAGCCATTCCCAATGTTGAGTGTCAACATTCGGACTTTTCTAAGGCATGCTGATCGTGGCCGCACATGTTAGTTAATTTCATAACTTTTAAATGTCTTTCAGTTGTAATACTTCCCTTTGATTTACTTTCTATTTTTAGTAAGTAATTCTTCATCACTATGACATGTACATTTTTTGTTTGCTTATTGAGTATTCAATAAATTTTTATTATTTTTTATGATGAATTTAATAATTTATTTTTCATTAAAAATATCTTTTAAAAAGAAGTATTTATATTTCTAACATGATCACCCCTAATTGCAGCTTCAATTGAATCAATATCTTGTGAAATAAATGACATTTAACATGTCATATGAAAAAAAGATTTACGCAAAGCATCAAATTAAAAAAAAATTCAAATTAACCAATCACAGAATCATTAGTAAAATCATTAGCTTGATGAATAATAAAACATTTATCTCTAATTGCATAGTATTGTAAAATGCAACCATATATCTTTAAATATATTGTCATTTCAGACATTGCAAAAAACAATATATCATGAGCCTCTCATGTTGCAAATGCAACCAAACAACGGCTTGTTTAGTTTTAAAATTGAGGCTTGCAAGCCTGACTTGTTGGGCTCGAGCCTAAATTATTAGGCTCGGCTCGTGCTTGTTAAACTAGTCAGGCTTAATCGATCAACCAACAGAAGGTTGAGCTCAGCTCGACTCGTTATAGTGATGCTCGTCATCCTGTCTGTTGAGCAACTAAACCTACTATGTTTTATTTTTTTTAAAGAAAACTTTCAAGGTAAGCCCTATCGCCTCATACAATCACTTATGCCGAATTGGACTTTGCACCCTTAATGTTTTTTTTTTCAATATCATCTCTAGCGCTTAAAGTTTCATCTGTACTAATACTACAAATGCGCTCTGTTAGGTGCGAATGTATCGTTAAAAATCGCAAGTGCACAGTCAAGTAATATAAAAGATATCGATCCCACGAGGATAATGAAATCTAATATTTTCCGAATACGATGTAAAACAGTTAATTAAAAATTGATAAAAAGTTTGAATGGTTTTGTGAATAAAAATCTAAATAAATGTAATTAAAATAAATAAGGGAAAATAATCAAACTTCAGTAAAAATGAAGGTTAGATTTGGGTTTCTCCATTTATTCATTCACGGTTGTAAGCATGTGCTGCAACGCCGGCTGCAGGTTTCTGACGGAAAGAAATTCGAATTAATCGATGGCTGACGTCGCCTACCGATTCGGTTCTTCTCTCACCTTCTTTCAATCTTATGGCAAGAACAATGAGATCCAAACACTTTAATTACAGATCCTAATCATTTACCCTCGAGCTATCCTTTAAGTTAAACAAAAACGATTTTGTTAAAATTCAAAACAAATATTAACAACCCGAGTAAATAAACCAATTTCTATGTGATTTCTAATGGCGTTTTAGATCTCATTAATTTTGTTATAACTGTGGCATCTAGATTATACACGATAAACAATTAAGATCTAGTTAAATTAATCAAATGGCTAAAAACTGAGAAATCGTAAACAGGTAATTCCCAAATCCAACCTAATATAAACTTAGCTCATGTTTGAATTAAAAACAACGCAAATATGTTTGGTAAACATAATTACAGAACGCTAAAAAGATATAAACGGATTCACCGTCGCTTTCTTCAAAACCCCAGTGGCGTCCCGCGAGTTCTTGAATCGGCTCCGATTATCCGTTTCAAATCGCACGGTGTGGCTGCGTCTCCTCTGCATTTCCGTCTATCTCTCCGATCTCTAGATCTGAATGGTTCTTCCTTTTAAAATTTGTGGAAACTCTTATTCTCTCTCTAATCGGTTAGACTCTCCAAATTTAATGCAGATTTTATGCTGATTTTATGGAGATAATCTTTCTCTATCAAATCCATATTGATTTGCTATTTAAATCTCTCTCATCTTATCTCTTTTCAACTCATTGCTTTTCATCTTTATCCAGCATAATCATTGCAAAATAAGTAACCAATCGGGCAGATAAAAATATTCTTGGAATAACCAAAATTATCGCGTTTTTATTAACTTATCGCGGATTCTGTGCTGCGGCGTGAGTTGCAGCACATATTACAGAATACAACATAAAATTCTGCAATCTTTTATTACTTGATATTGAACAATTCTCATAAATTCGATAGACATAATTAAGCCTTTTTGAAGACTTAACATACTCCTCATAATTTTGTTTTGAATTTTGAGGATTAGATTGATAAGCGGATCATAAACTTTAAAATCTTGATTCTTTGAAAGGTTTCCTTTCATTTACTAAATTATATGTGCTTAGCTTTATAAAAGTTCTAAATTTATACGGGTGCACTTTTCTTCATTGATTTCTTTACTTAAAATTAAATGGTTGGGTTTCCTGTTATCTAAAAATGCTTTGCTTATTTTTTTTGAGGTGCGGATAAACGAGTTGGAGTGGAGTCTTTCCCGCCCCGTTCAAGGAGGACGGCTCAGCCGTCAAGCGCAGAATTTGAAGAGTATAATTTGATATCTATGTGTGAACCTAGAAGTTTCGGATCGAATTTTTTAACTCCTCCGATATCAAACTGAATGAAGACCACCACCACATTAGCATCATTATCAGGCCGCTCGTATGAGGGGAGTTGTATTCAAGCCCACTCCCTTTACCTTGTAGGGTTGATTTAGACTTATAGTACTACTCAACCAAGATATATTTATTTGTATTCATACATTTTGCTTTGATTTTTACGTATTTCAATTACATAAATGTATAATATTACTTCATTACGATAATTATATTTATTACATTTAAAATCATATAATATACTTATATAAAATAAAATTATATATGCATATTTTGATTCATCAACTTTAACTTGTTAAGGTTCATTACGCTTGCTAGGCTCGTTAGACTTGCACTCGCGAGCTAGATTGAGTTGATTTTCTTTTTGGAAAAACTTGTTAGTCTTGTTCAACAGACTAAATTCTTTAAACTATATAGACTTAACTCGGATCGAAGCGGCTGACTCAATTTGACTTGTTTTACTCGTTTGTCATCTCTATTGCTAGCTATCAATTCATAGTTCTCTAAAAGGAGGTTTTAAGAAGCTGCGTTTAGTCTTGAATTCTTTGTTATTTTTCGTTCTAATTCTATCTTATTAAAATATATGTTAATGTATCAAATAATTATACAATAATTACATTTTAAACTATCAAAAAAGAAACTGTGATTCCAAGTCCGGAGATATAAATATAGTATTAAAATAGGTAATAATGAAGTAAAAGCCAGCCAGCCACAATCTTTTGTAGCTGCCTTATTAATTTAATAAATTAAAAGTTAATCTCCAACCCACCTTCAGAGTTCAAAAATGCTGAAATTAAAATAATAATTATGATTTATCACTTTTTTAAGAATTATATTTCACGGACGACGTTCAAACTTCTGAACAAAGCAGCTGAATCACGTTTTTACAGAGGCGGATTCCACAATTATGAGGTACCGGACAAAGATGAACATCAGATTAAATTTAAGCGCGAGATGAAGAAATGAAACACGAGAATCACGTTTTATGGTGGGTCGAGATAATGCTACAAAAAGAAAACATTTTGCTTCAAACAGAGTCAGTGGGAGGGAGATGGAGAGGCAGACTCCATTGTTGAGCGATGAGCCGGCCGATCAGAACCTAGACTACGCGCCGGTCAAAACGTTCAAGGAGCTGAAGAGAGTGGCCTGGAAGGAGACTGTTATCACTTGGAAAATCGCCGGCCCTGTTCTTTTCCAGATTGTGTGTCAGTATGGGATCAACTCCGTCACCAACATTTTCGTCGGCCATCTTGGGGAGCTCGAGCTCTCTGGTGTTTCCATCGCCATCTCTGTCATCGCCACCTTTGCTTATGGCTTCATGGTCTGCTCTCTCTCTCTCCCTCTCTCTCCTCTGTTTCTGTCCTATGTTCTTCTGGTTATTCTTAAGGAAACAACCTTTCCTCACAAAATTGGTGAAATTGATGATGGGTTTTGGCAGTTTGGGATGGGAAGTGCGACAGAGACTCTGTGCGGGCAGGCCTTCGGCCTGGGGCAGCTAGAAATGCTGGGAGTATACATGCAAAGATCATGGATTATAACCTCAGTCTGCTGTCTCGTCATCTTACCTGTCTACATATTCGCCACGCCCATCCTCAAAGCCATCGGACAGGCAGACGATGTGGCTGATCTCGCCGGGAGATTCGCCTTGATGACCATTCCCCAGCTCTTCTCGTTTGCCGTAGCTTTCCCGACTCAGAAGTTTCTGCAGGCCCAGAGCAAGGTCGGAACGCTGGCGTGGATAGGATTGGCAGCCATTCTGGCCCAAGTTTTTCTTCTTTGGCTTTTCCTTTTCCAGCTCGGGTGGGGGACGACGGGCGCCGCGGTGGCTCTCGACATAACGAGCTGGGGAATCTCCATCGCGCAGGTCGTGTACGTGGTGGGGTGGTGCAAGGACGCATGGCATGGTCTCTCCTGGCTAGCCTTCAAGGATCTCTGGGGCTTTGTCCGCCTCTCCATTTCCTCTGCCATCATGCTTTGTCTGGAGATTTGGTATATGATGACCATCCTCATTCTCACCGGCCACCTGAAAGACCCTGTCATTGCCGTCGATTCTCTCTCTATCTGGTAAGCCAAAATGCTGCTAATTTTCAATTTCATTCACACGGGCATTGAACTTTGCCGTATGTTCCACTCCAGCATGAACTTAAACGGCTGGGAGAACATCATCTTCATCGGAATAAACGTCGCAATCAGGTACCTCAAAACTCCCCGGAACTACCCTTTCGCTCTCTTTCGAGCTTTAATCGTAACCCTTTTCCGTCGCCGTCGTTTGTCCAGCGTCAGGGTCTCGAACGAGCTCGGAAAAGGACGGCCGAGGGCGGCTAAATACAGCGTCTACGTAACAATGGCGGAATCCTTCCTTCTGGGACTGTTCTTCATGGTACTGATCATCCTGGTGAGGGACTACTTCGCCGTAATATTCACGAGCAGCAAAGTCGTTCAACGCGCCGTCGCGAATCTAGCGTACTTGCTGGGGATAACGATGGTGCTCAACAGCGTTCAGCCAATCATATCGGGAGTTGCGATCGGCGCCGGATGGCAGTCGTTAGTTGCGTTTATTAACTTAGCCTCCTACTACATCTTCGGACTTCCTCTGGGCGTCATTCTGGGTTATGTAGCGCACTTAGGAGTAAAGGTAGCTTCTTGTTCTCACATTTGAAAAGATTAGACTTTGGAGGTTTAGAATTGTTCATTAATGGCGGTCCTCTGTGGTCAGGGACTTTGGGGAGGCATGATTGCTGGAATTGGAGTCCAAACTTTGCTACTCCTCATTGTTCTGTACAGAACCAATTGGAACAAAGAAGTAAATCCAGATCTCTGACCTTATAGTCAACTCTACGTTCTTCGTTTGATCGTGTTTTTTTTTTTTTTTTTATTTCTAAGCTGATTTTGAACCTTTCAATCTACTTTTTGATCTTAAATTTACGTGGTTTGCCTATTTTTTTCACTCTTCATCTTTGATTGTAGGTGGAACAAACTTCTGATCGCTTGCAAAAATGGGGGGCGGCAACACGGAACATCGAGAGTACAATGGATGGAAGCGCATGAAATCGCTGATCCGATACACTTGCTTTTTCGACAAGATTAAGAGCTCAAATTTTGGATTAGATAGAGATTTTTCTTGATCTTCTTATTTACTACTACCATGGCGTTGGCTTTTGTAGTAGAAATAAAAAAAAAATGCTTACTTCTAGTAGATTGCATCTTCTAATTAGAATATCACTTGGAACACGATAATTAACCCATGAATTTAAGTGCCGATTACAGCAGGCAACACCTTGGATTTCATTTCTTGGCAAAACAGAGCCAATCATGTATGTTCGACTTTCTAATCATGAAGATATTCTCGGATGTCTCTTCTCCACCGATACAGCCCAAAACCAACCCAAACTGAAACGAACCACCGGTTAAATCAAACCCTAGTTTGGCAAGGTTTCCTAAAGCAAGTCCTATTAAACATTTCTCGAGAGGATTGTCAGCTAATAAGCTTGAGGTACATTATGCAAAGCTAATAAGCTAGAGGTACATTATGCAACGGATGACCCTTTCTGCTTCTATCAAGAACCTTTCTTGCAAGAAACACTTGTTTTCCTACCGCGAAAATAAACGCTTTACCTTTCCCTCCAGCACCTCTTGCAGTTCTTCCAACCCGTCGCACGTATTCACTTGGATCTCGTGGAAAATCAAACAGCACAACGTGGTCGACGTTTGCAAAATCAATCCCGCGGGATGCCCTGAGGAAAGGTCACATAAAATATTAACTCAGAAAGTTCATGTTTTTACTTAATCCCAGAAATGCATATTTGAAACCTGTTTAGGCCCCTTAGAAATATTGGAAGGGAATGGAATGTACAACTAATTAACTGTAATAGGGTCGGTGATTATTGTAGCTGAACAGACAGGATAATACTCTGTTCTGCTGAAGGGATTGCAGCTGATGAGTTGGCTCATGAAGCAACAGTTTACTTAGTGTTGATTGGTACAATCTATCTAAATGTGAGCTTCCCAAATCAAAAGGTGGGAGCTGCATAATGGCAAATGTTTATGTAGTGAGTCGTTGAAATTCTGAATCAGCTAGGCTGAATCAGCCGTGAGGAAACCAATTGAGATGCTCTCCCATTGGCTACTACAAGATATTACCAGGGCAGGTCCCCCTTGGAAGATGAACTTCGTTTTGACATGAATGCTTCAACCTGCCAACAGGGGGATCCATGAGTCACCTGCTAAGATGAACTTCTCTTGCAAGCAGATTTCTAGGAGTGAATCCTAGCAAAGGTGGCTGGCAAGTGGAACAAATGGTACCGGAGCATGATACACCTTTTGTTGATTTTGACCTAATTTTCATCTCACATCGGGAAGAATTGTTTTAAGGGAAGAGAGTAAACACTATAAATTAACCCCTTCTCCTTCTATTCTTCTCATCTCATTCCAAAATTACATATAATTCTTTAGTAATTTTGGTCTTACTCCTTCTCTTTTTGTAATATTTCCTTGTGAAATATATTTTGCAGTGTCCGCGGACGTAGGCATATTTGGCCGAACCTCGTTAAATTTTGATATTTTTTTTATTGCTTTATTTAATAGCCGTTTGTTATTTTGTCGGGTATAGTTGTTGTTATTTATTGTACTATTAAATCACTAGGATAATTCTAGCTTGGTAAGACTTGGTTCTTAAGTGGTCCGTTGTGACCTACTTCTCTTACCTGAGAATCTATCTAGTATGATTTTTTATTACAATAGCTTACACGCTATTTGAAATTGCCCGAGCTTCCGCAACACCTTCAACATGAGGATGTTGCTACCGGTAAAGGAAGGGATCTGAATTGTCACCTAGGGGAGAATGATGGCCTGTCAACGGTTTTGAAAGAGGGAAGATTTTAATTACATGGCTTGTCCCAAGACGGCAAGGATGAACCAAATATGTCTTCACCACTTGGAAGCTAATTTTAAGAAGTGAGTTCCACTCGATGTAAATATAGGCATAAATTGGATGTATTTTTCTTCAAAATAGAATTTGAATGAAACTATGATGCACATTAAGCCAAGCCTTTCCTACATCAATCTGTAGTCTTGTTTAGTTGTGTTTTATTAGTTTGCATTATCAACATTATGTGGTGTAATCTAGTTCTTTGTTCCTGGTATATATTAAAAAGAAAAAAAAAAGGAACGATGACAAAATTATTGGATGATAGAAAGGAAAAACAAATTGAATGAACCTGTCAGTGCAGACCAAAAACTGAGAGACTCTTTCAGACCGAGGACTCATAAACACTTCCATATTTGCAAGTCGTACATCTTGAGCTAAGGCAGCATGGAAGGGTAAAACTTGGACACGAGTCCCTTTCTTGTCCAACCGTGTCAATAAATTCTCAACTTTTCTGCATGTCTCAATCTGCACAATTTAGAAAAAAAAATGATCAGTATACAAATGGAAAACAGCTCACGAAGTCCAAAACAAGGTTGATTCATAAATCTCCATTGAGGAGAAGAACAATTCTTGACAACAGTGGAACAAGCTAACAATCTGGGTATGTGAAAAACAAATTTAGTATACCTTGTTGCAGAAAACAATAGTTTTGGAAACTGGACTCCTTTCTGCAAGTTCCAAAAGAGCATTTTTCTTATTAAAAAATGCTGAATCTGGAGAACTCTCAGCTTCCTCATCACCAGAACAATCTACAAGAAACTGAAAATGCAATCTCACTGTCGTACTCCAATATTGAATAACGCAAGTAGTTTGTTCTACTGACGTCAATATCCAACAATGATCTAACCAGCATATTTAACAATATGACCAACCTCTTCAAGGCGAGAGCTGATTCTGTGCATTCCAGGTCCCATTAACACTTCACAATCAGGTAAAAGTTCAACTAATTTATTATATATCTCTGTTGGTAGTGTTGCAGTCACAAATAAATACTGAGTAGAAATAAGCGAAGAACTGATCAAATTCTGTAGTGCTTCTTCAAATTGCTCATCACTGCAAAGTATATCTATCTCATCCAAAACGGCACTGCAAAACAAGGAAATAATTGACCAAACAACCTCTTAATATGTACATTTCAATTGATGGCAGACAAAAGTGTCAATTACAAAGGAAGAATGATCATAACATCAATTAATGAAAGATAAGAAAAATAGGTTAATGGGATGTGAACAAGATATGTAGTTTTGGATAAGCATCTAGGCAGAGTTGACAATCAGCATGGATAAAAATTAGCAGGTAACCCTCTCTAAATAGAGGGAAAACACCAGACAGTGTAAACAAAACAAAGGGTGAATGTCGCAAAGAAAAGTAGAGTACCGTCCAAGATTTGATAATTGCAAGTAACCTTCTTTTATTAGATATAAAAAACGACCAGGTGTAGCAATCAAAACATCAACACCTTCCCTTAAATTTTCCAACTGTGTTCTTTGTCGAAAACCACCAGTCACAGCCATTGATCTAAATGGAATTCCAAATTTTGACATAGAACGGCAATTTCTTAGAACCTGTCAAAATTCAAAATGCGTCACGAAATAACTTCAAAAGCAATTTGGTAAAAAGAAATATCGCAAGAAAATAGGGGTGGAACCCGTGGGTTGGGTCGGGTTTTGATAGAAAATGGAGTCGATACGATGGGTTGGAATTTATAAAATTAAATTTGAACTAAAACCAACCGAATAATCAATATGATCTAAATCCGACCTAAAATTTTGGATTGATTTTATTTGGATTCACGGTCGGTTTTGTAAAATTCAAACATGCGGTAATAAACTCCAACCAACTAAAATTCAATTAATTTTTCACAAATTTTGGATTTGATCGGTTAACCAGGTTAATCTGTTGGGCCAGTTCCTGTAAAACTAGAACTGGACACAATCTAAATGCATATTTAATCCGAACTAAATCTGACACTTAATTTTGAGATGATTACGGTTTGGGTTCACGCTGTTTTTTTTCATTAAATTAAAAACTGATCTAATCCGACCAAATAGTTAGTTTGGATCGGTTTAGCAGGTCGATTCGATCTGATTGCATCCCTACAAGAAAATATTCGATATTTTACTTTGATATGTCAATTAATCCTAGTGTCTTAACAAAAGGAACATGGATGGTTACCTTTAGCTTGAAAATATATTAAAAATTCTTGATGAAGTAGCAAACATCTCAAAATTTGCATGTTATTCAGCAAGTTTAATATATTTGGACAAAAAATAACGAGTAGTAGAGTTGGCGAGTAGGCCAATATATTGACATTTTCCAGCACTAGAGTAAATATTCACTACACATTGAGGCAAATATTGATTACATAGGCCTCGGAGCGGCTTACATAGGTCACATTCATTAGCTAGTGCAAAATACCATCAATAAATAGAGAGATGCTACATGTACAAATCAATGTCTATGGCAACTATTTATTATCCACAGCTATTAACATTGAATTCAAATGCCAATGCCTGAGATAAAAAAGTAATAAATTTTGAAATAAAAACAATACAGAACATCAAAAACAACAAAATAAATAGCAATGCAAGTATTAGGCAACGATGAATGAGAGCAACTAACCTGAGATGCCAACTCTGCAGTTGGCACAATGACAATCACTCGGGGACCTTCCGCAGAAGATTTGCTAAGTCCTTCAAGCTCTTCTTCCCTCAAACACTGAATTATTGGTGCAAGATAAGCAAACGTCTTACCGGATCCACTTTGATCTGCTATGATACAGCTCTTTCCTTTAATAACTGGTTCAAATGCCATAGCCTGAAATAGCAAGCATATTTATCACAAAATATATGCAACACTGGAAAACATTTTGCGAACAATATAGACAAAAAGACTGATATTAAGGGAAATAGCTTAGTGATGATGTACCTGAATATGAGAGGGACGAGGAAAAAGTTGCTTCTCAAAATATGAAGTCATATAGTCATGGCAACCCAAGTCTTTAAAGGATTTTCTGCTAAAAAAATCACTACCAGAAGATAACTTCCATCGCTGTTTCAGAATGTCTGATGATTCGGATTTGAAACTCTCTATTGAGCCAACATCACCCCATCCTCTGAAAGAAGATGCAGAACCTCCATTCACTGACACCTTTGATCCATTAGCATCGTACTTACTCTGTTTATTGAATTCAGTGGGCCTGAGACCAGGCTCACTATTTGGACTTGTATGAGAATGCTTAATGTTTTTCCTTATTCCCTTTATTTGATCTGATCCTTCAAATTCCTTTGAACCAAGTGCTTTTGGAACTCTGTGTCCATCCCCAAGGGGAGGCACTTTTTTCTTTCTCTCCATATCTTGATTTTCAGACAAGGAGTCAAAAGACTCTACTGTTAATCCATTTTTAATACTTGATTCAACTTTTCCTCCATTTCTCTTAAATTTCAATTGCGAGCTTTTTGTGACAATAGCATTCACTTTCTGTGCTTTCAATCTTCCAAAACCTTTAACAGATACTCCTGCCCATGGTACTGTAGAGTCATTACTTTTAATCCCTATCAATTTCAGGCAATATTAAACCCACAAATTCCTATTTGAGGTTGCGTGAAAGACATATCTACTCCCTTTGGCACAGTACACATAATCATGAAAATTTAGACAAATAGAAATATGCATATAAATCAACGTAATTGCCAAATTTGCAGGTGTAATCCTTCATTAAAATGGAAAATAAAAAAATATGGCAACCGGACATATTGGACCTTTAGGATAGATTTTAATAAAAACGGAGTGTTTACATATTAAATTACCATTCCTCTTAATTCTCATGAAATCATGCTACTTATCAAATAACTTGTAGTTCTTAAAATTTTGTTCGAATCAATGGTATACATTAGATTATACAGCAAATTGGAACTATGGAATTTTTACAGCATACTGTCTCATTTTGAATAATATGGAGCCCCAAATCAAATTGAAATTGAAGTGGTTATCTTCAATCCATCAAATTTTTTTATCTGTTAATAGCTTCACTTCAACTATGCAGACCACCCAGCAAACGACACAAAATTTCAGAATAAAGTTCAAAAAAATATCGGTCGTACATTCGAGCTGTGTAGTACATCAGTTTTACATTACAGAAAAAATAAACAAAAAATAGTGGAAAATATCTACATTAAAAAAATCAATAGCATTGTCCAACTAAACGCTAAGAAAATATGGACTCACAGAAACTAGTATAGGCAAACTGAAGAGGTAGATAAGGGAAAAAAGTACCTCCAGTTTCATTATCATCTCCAATTTCCCTTTTAAGATGACGAGGGCCGGGGGATGTTTCTCCGCCGTCACCGTCGATGACTTGGTAATCTGAAGACGTTTCCAAGTGCGCGGGACCGCAACCAGAAGTAACGCTACCATCAAGTCGAAGCAATTTTACTCTGGAAGCAGTCAGCGACTGCGTCACATTAAGGAAAGCAGCACGAGAAAGGGTGGCGACTGAGGCGCCTGGAGCAAGGTATCTGGAGGAGGGAGGGAAGGCGCTAGGCGAAAGAAGAAGCGATTTGGCTGCCATAACTGCTGGCTCTAGTGTTCTACGAGGAGCTATTATTGCCCATTGAGCTTGCTCTGCACAATTTGCAATCCATCTACAAGCTGCTCGAGAGGTTATCTCGCAGATATTTATATTTTATTGTAAATGTGAATTTGTCCGACAAATATTGCGATTATTTCCTTACTTTGATCTTCAACAATTCGAGCTTATATCTCTCTCTTTTTTTATTTTAATGATTTCGATCATTTAGTTAACATGGTTTCATCTCTCAGTGCTAAAAAAAGTTCAAAAGTATAATTTAATGAATTCTTTTATTTTTTCAACATTTTTATTTCTTTATAAATCGTTAAATTTTATCGATGGTATAAAATTGCTAATTAAATAGGCAAATCTCATGATAACAGGATATATTTAAATTATGGTAAAGTTTAAATTTCAATTGATGATTTCTAAAGTTTGATGGGTCTAATTAAATCAAATTAATATTTATCTTGTATTTTTAAAACTTAATTATCTTCTACTGACACATAGATGCACATAAATTAATGTTAATTTTAAGTATCAATTTACATGAGTAGTGTGGACGAGAGTTGGGGCCTCTCTCACCCCATTTTACTTTTATTTTTTCCGAAATTCAAATCAGACGTTCGTAACTGATTGCCAGCTCGATATCTAACGGCCCTCATTAATTCTCATTTTTTCTTAATCAAGACTGGATTCCGGTTACCGCTCCCTACTCCAACGGTCGGGGGTCGTCTTCCTCTCTCTCTCTCCCTCTCGGAGTGTCGACTGCAACAAATCTAGAAAGCACGCAATTCTTCGGAACAAGGAACCTCTACGTCTTTTTCAATGGCTTGCTTTCTTGCCTGTTTTGGTCCATCCAAAGCCAGAAGAAAGAAATCCAAGGTCCTCCTCTGACCTCTCCGTTTATGGTTTCTGTTTGCCGAGGACTCAGATCATAGCGTCCGAGGAGAAACTGAGATTTCAGTTTCTTCTTTTTCTTTTTCTAATTTTCTGTTAACTTTCTCGCAGACACACGCAATCGCCGACCCCGTTCAGGCCCTCGTCAACAATCGCGCGAGTCTTCCTTCAAAGGGCGTGTGAGTAATCCGATTTCCTTTTTTTTTTTTTGCTAAAAGCTGAATAATCCGTTTAATTTTTTTTGTTGACGATCTTGTGAAAGATTTAGGGTTTTTTTTGGATGAATTATAGGTATGATCATGAGTTTTTGAGCGCAAATCAGGAAAGAAAAGTGGTTTTGGATAGTAAGGCTGCTTCGAAATCAAGCTTTTCCGAGTTTAAATCTGAACATCTGGTGGCTTCAGCTCAAAGAGTTCCGATTACCTCGAACGTAGGTTCTTCCTACCCTCCGAATCATCGGTTCGTGAACTGTCTGGACGACGATTATGAAGTGGAAGATATAAATTATAAAAGTAGTTGCAGGGATAAGGAAGAAGATGATTTGAAAAAGGAATGTCAAAATGTTGAACCAATTGAAAAAGAGATTGATTGTATCTCCATGGAAATTGGATCGACAGATTACGTTCGACCAGTGTTGAGCCCAGAAAAAGACCTGCCCGAAACAAAACATGCAGAAGCAGAGGGGACACCGCCTCTGTTGAACCTTGAAAAAGAAGATTGTAAGATGGATCAGAGTCCTCCCAGGAAGTACGACGTAATGGCGGTTGATGCTAGTCTCTCAAATTGGCTTTCTTCATCAGAAATCACAGCAGAGAAATCAAACTGGGTTAGAAATTGGGAGGAAGAGAGACCAATTTTAGGAGCATTGACATTGGACGAGCTCAAAAAACTTTCACCTTCTTCAACGCCGAGAAAATCCCCGAGCCGAAGCCCCGAGGAGACTCCTATCATCGGAACAGTGGGAACGTACTGGAATCTTGCAGACTCATTAATGGAGTCTGGATCACCCTCTTCATTCAAAGGCATCCCCAATACAACAAGCAAGTACAGAGAAGTATGTGCAAAATTCAGATCTTAATTTTTTTTAAGAACAACCGAAGACATAGAACTGACGGATTGATTGTCTTGGGATTTGTGCAGGATAAGAGAGTGAATTGGCACTCAACGCCATTTGAGGTAAGGTTGGAGAGAGCTTTGAACAGAGGCGCAGCTTGAAGAAACCATCTCTATAGGTAGGTAACTTTTATGACCTCCATTGCTGAACACATCTCAAGATCGTTGGAACGTTATCCACACAGTATGAATATTATGATGTTTTCTTGCAAAATATACATAGATTTCTTCTGTTATAAGACTTATGTTTAGATTTAGTAGGAAAGTGCATATTTATCATCCTTAAATTTATCGAGTGAACTTTTTAGTCTAAAAGTTCTCTCCTTTGGGTTTGCTGCATAAGAGATGAAACCGAATATTGCATCAGACCGAGATTGACACCAAATCAAAAAACTCAATCTGGTGCTCGGTTTTTTATTTCAGAAACCAAATGGGACGATGAGGACATAACCTTAAAATTTTAAAAAATGAAAACATTAATCTAACTACTTGCTGTTTAATCTATGAAATAGAATTATTGTTTTTTTTGCTACCTAGTTTAGTGCACTTGGTCAATTTTTTGTTTCCTAACATTGGAGAATCTCTAAAAGAGGCCAAACAACCGAAGCCCAAAGCGATAATAATATTAAATGCTTATGATAGTACATGCTTTGTCAAATCGATATAACAATTATATATTATAATACTCTAAAAACCCTTTGAATTATAGTAAATTATAAATCATTATCTTAAAATAATTATTCTTATAATATAGTTGTACGTTTCAACTCACATTTCTTTAGATAAATATTTTATAATCCAGCTATTGCACCGTGTAATTTGAATTGACTTATCTTACATTATTATTTTATTAATTACGTATATATTTTACTGTTAAAATTTTATGGTTAGAATCACTATATATTTTCGTAATGTATTTTTTGTTAATTTATTTTTAAACAATAAATGTTTATTTTAGTTGGGTAAAATGGTCAACGCCAACTCCATTTCCCATGCGTTGTTTAGTTCTTTCCGAAATTGACTTCTTTTCGGAGCAATTTGGACGCAATTGACTTGTTTGCAGCTTCGGAACAATAGTTTCACCGGCGTCATTCCACCGGAGATCGGCTTGCTGACTAAACTTAAACTATCTTTTCCTCTACAAAAAATCAACTTTCAGGTTGAATTCCTACAGAAATCGGAGGATTGAAGAACTTGACGAACTTAGATCTTTCCGAAAACCAATTTCTGGTGGCAACCTGAGAAACCTTTTGACACTGCAGCTCTTCTCCAACAATCGAACAGGAACTGTTCCTCCCGAAATCGGAAACCTGATTTCACTGACTTCGCTTTATCTCAACACCAGTAAACTCTACGGAGCGCTGCCCCTTACGCTGTCCAGCCTCCACAATTTGGAATCCATGTCGCTGTACACAAACAACTTTTCTGGCACCATTCCAAGTGATTTTAGAAACAACAGTCTTTCTTTGAATTATGCCAGCTGTTCAAACAACAGCTTCTCCGGCCACCTGCCGCCTAATTTGTGCAGCGGTCGGCTTCTCGAACAATTTACGGCAGAAGGCTACAACTTCACGGGTCCCCTGCCGAGTTGCTTGAGGGACTGTCAAGGACTGCTAAGAGTCAGACTTGGTGGAAATCAGCTCAATGGGAACATTACTAATGCATTCGGGATTCATCTGAACCTCACCTTCGTTGATGTCAGCAACAATCAGTTCTCCGGTGAGATCTGTTCCGAGTGGAGTGATGTGAGAACCTGACTAATTTGCAGATGGGGGAGAAACAGAATTTCCGGGAACATCCCGGCGGAGCTCGGGAAGTTGAACATAAGAATTCTGGGCTTGGATTCGAATGAGCTAAAGGGAGATATTCCTGAGGAGATAGGAAACTGTGAGCATGTGGTCTCATTTCCTGCCACCTGAAAAATAATCAACTATTATTTTAGAGTTTTGTTATAACAGAATGGATCTAGAAGGATTTTTTAACTTTTCTCTCCCGTCAAGCATTTTGATATGGAGAGAGAAAGGGGTTTTACGAAAACAAAGAAAGAATTCATCTTTTGATATATATATTCTAAAAAGGAAACCAGAGCTAATTGCAGAGAAGAGAAGAGAAGAAACGAAAACACTCATCTGGAGAGATCTTGATCGAGAAATCCGGGAAGAAGCTGTAGGAGAGCGCAGAGTCGCCAAGAAGCAGCTAGAGGGTTTCATCGGGTGAGCGTGGAGTTTTTCTTCAAATCTGGATTTTAGATCTGGATATTGTAATCGATTCTTGGATATTGCCTGATGAATAAATGGTTGCTGCTTTCCCCGTGGATGTAGGACACACCGTCCGAACCACGTAAATCCAACGGTGTAGAATCTTTGCTATTTTCTGCATTAAAACAAATAAACCAATCACGATAATTCACAACAATTGGTGCGGTGAACGTGGAGTAAGTATTGGTGAAGTGCGGGGATAATCAGACTTGGTACAAGCAGCGACTAGAATGGCAAAATTTGAAGCGTCTATGTTTACTGGCAGTAACGATTTCAGTCTATGGAGAATTAAAATGCAAGCTCTGCTAGTTCAGCAAGGCGTTGCACAAGCAATCAATGAGGAAGTATTTGCCAAAATGAAGGAAACATACAAGAATAAGGCAGAGGAAATTGAAGCTAAAGCACACAGCGCCATTTTATTATGTTTAGGAGATGAAGTTCTCCGTGAAGTAGCAAAAGAAACAACGGTTCTCGAGGTATGGTTGAAACTCAAATCATTGCATATGAAAAAATCTCTTGCTAACAGGCTATACTTGAAAAAGAAATTATACAATATGGAGATGAATGATGCTACTGAAATTAAAAAGCATGTTGATGAGTTTAACAAGGTGATTCTCGATTTAAATAATATTGGAGTCACGGTAGAAGAAGAGGATCAAGCTATTATTCTCTTAAGTTCTCTACCTAAATATTATGACAACTTTGTTGATACAATGTTGTATGGGAAACAAACTCTTACAATGGATGAGGTTAAAGCTGCCTTAAATTCCAAGTTAATGCAGCGAAAATCAAGTACATTCGAGAACCCTCATGGTGATAGTTTAACTGTCAGAGGGCGTTCACAGTCAAGAGATCAAAAGTTTAAAAGAAACAAAAGCAGGTCTAAGTCAAAAACAGTAAGGAGATGTTATTTTTGCAATAAAGAAGGACATCTCAAACGCAACTGTTTTGAAAGAAAAAAGAAGTTGGGGGAAAAGAAACCAGAACAGGAGGATGCATCGAATGTAGCAGAGGGTTATGATTCATCAGAAGTTTTAGTTGCATCGGAAAAAGATTCAAGTGAACTATGGGTATTAGACTCCGGGTGTTCTTTTCATATGTCACCCAAAAGGGACTGGTTTATCGATTTTAAAGAATCAGCAGGAGGACAAGTTCTCCTTGGAAACAACAAGGCATGTAACATAGAAGGAGAAGGTAGTGTTCAGATTATAATGTATGATGAACAGGTTAGAACCCTTCAACATGTTCGGTATATCCGTCAACTAAAACGAAATCTGATCTCTATAGGCATGCTTGACAAATCTGGTTGTTCCATTAAGGTTGATAATGCTTCCATGAAAGTATCAAAGGGTGCTCTTATTGTCATGAAAGGCCTTCTGCAAAATGGATTATATATTTTGCAAGGAAAAACAATAACGGGAGAAAGTTCTAATGTCATAGAAAGCCATGGAAAAGAAACTGAACTATGGCATCAAAGACTCGGACACATAAGTGAGAGAGGATTGCTGGAATTACAAAAACAGAATCTCTTAAAGGGGTGCAAATGTATAAATCTCAAATTTTGCGAGAACTGTATACTTGGCAAAAGTACAAGGGTGAAATTTGGAAGATCAATGCATTCAACCAAATCTGTTTTAGATTATATTCATTCAGATTTATGGGGTCCCGAGAAGGTGGCCTCCTGTGGTGGTGCACACTATTTTCTCACTATAATTGATGATTATTACCGAAGGGTATGGCTATACTGTCTAAAGTCAAAAGATCAAGTATTTGGTACTTTTAAGACATGGAAGAATCTGGTTGAAAATGAAAAGGGGAGGAAAATTAAAGTTCTAAGAACAGACAATGGTATGGAATTCTGTTCCAAAGAATTTGATCAATTTTGTGATGAAGAAGGTATAAGAAGACATAAGACGGTTCGGTTAACTCCTCAACAAAATGGTCTGGCTGAACGCATGAACCGAACCATCCTTGAAAGAGTTAGGTGCATGCTACTTGCAGCTAATTTACCTAGAAAATTTTGGGGTGAAGCTGCAAGGACAGCAACATATCTTATAAATTTAAGCCCTTCAACGACATTAAATTTCAAAACCCCTTTCGAGAAGTGGTATGGATATCCACCAAAGTATGATATGCTTCGAGTTTTTGGATGTGCAGCATATTCACACACCAGACAAGATAAAACAGAACCTAGAGCTAGAAAATGTATTTTTCTAGAATACCAAGAAGGGGTAAAAAGTTATAGGTTATGGTGTATTGAACCTGGAAAACAAAGTTTACTAATAAGTCGGGATGTAATATTTAATGAAGAATCTTTCCCTTTTAGATCTCCTCTAAAAGAACAAAGTTTATCTAACAACTCTCCAGTTGAGACTACACAAGTCGAGGTGGAGTTATTAGATACAGTAAATAAAAGGGAAAATTCAGGTTCAAATATGCATGCAGATTCAGAAAATCAAGTAACAGATTTACAATCTGAAAATAATTTACAAGTTGATTCAGAAAACGAAACATAAGAGGGTCAGCCAGGACTTGACTATCAGTTAACTAGAGACAGAGCAAGACGAGTTATTAGACCAACTCAACGTTTGGGATATGCTGATATTATAGCTTATGCCTTACAAGTCTCAGCAGACTTGAATAATTCAGAGCCTCTGAATTTTACAGAAGCAGTTTCAAGGTCAGATGCAAAACAGTGGATTAATGCCATGGATGAAGAGATTAATTCACTTTTGAAAAACAAAACATGGTCTCTAGTTCCTAAACCGAAAGGCAAAAAGATCATAGGCTGCAAATGAATTTTTAAATTGAAAGAAGACAGCGAAGGTACAGCAAAACCTAGATACAAAGCTAGGTTAGTTGCTAAAGGGTTTACTCAGAAAAAGGGAGTAGACTATACAGAGATTTTCTCTCCGGTTGTGAAACAAACTTCAATTCGAATGTTTCTGTCACAAGTTGCTGTAAAAAATCTAGAAGTACAGCAGATGGATGTAAAAACAGCCTTTTTACATGGAGATATTGATGAAGAAATCTACATCAGTCAACCTGAAGGGTATATAGATAAAGAAGATGACAGCAAGGTGTGTTTGTTGCATAAATCCTTGTATGGATTGAAACAATCACCTAGACTGTGGAATAAGAAGTTTGATGCACATATCACAGCAATTGGATTCACTAAGAGTTGTTTTGATCATTGTGTGTATACAAAACAACAAGAAGATACAAATGACTTAATCTACATTTTGCTGTATGTTGATGATATGCTTCTAGCAGGGTCAAGTAAAACAGCTCTAAATGAGCTTAAACAGAATCTTGGATTGAAGTTTGATATGAAGGACTTGGGAGAAG
>QAOC01034759.1:440609-460839 GCA_003255005.1 Begonia fuchsioides | reverse complement strand
ACTTTTGTTCTTTAAATTGGACAAACCAAAACGACTATATGAACATTTAGAGGTGAATATGCTCCGGTCGGATCTAGAATTAGGATCAGTTAAATCCACAATTTATGTTTTTGTAAAAAAAAAAAAAACCAAAATCAAAATTTCGAAAACTTGAAAACTCAATCGTTAATAACTCGACCGATCTACGCGGGCTCGAATCATCACTGAAATAAGAAAAGAGCATGCTAGAGATAAATATTTAATTAATGCATGACTTACTTTTGACAGACTTGATCCTTTACCAATGCTACATTTTCTCAAGTCTGGGATTCTCCTTCAAAGAATGCTTTCTCTGCATCAAGAACAGCCTGCATAGCCACAATTCCAATTAATTATGAAAATCAAAATTAGCATTAAGAGATTCCAATCGAGTAGATTATCATTACGACCTTAATTATCAAAATAGCAGCATCTTTGTGCAAGACTTCGTTATATTCCCGACAAGCAAGGCTCTGCGACACAAAAAAAGAGTCATTCCGAATGAATTATCCAAAAAAGGCTAGTAAAAAGAATATATGTAGCAGACTTGGATGCAGTATGGACATCCGGCATCTCCTAAGCAGCGACACGTCGTGAGAAGTTCCAAAGCAGAAGCCAACAGCTCTGTGAAAACGGGTTGGACCTATTTCGAATAAAGCGAGTTCTTAACTCGACAATAAAAAAATCAAATTACAACTCATGGGTGCATTAGGTTGGCTAACATGAATCTGTGCTTTACTAGCTCGATATGCAAATAAAAACTACCCCGGTTGAATATTGATTTAGTTCTTATAAAATTTTAAAAAGTACCAAACGTTGAATAGTACTGTGCAGTCAAGCATCTTCAGATAATAGCAGTCCAACTTTCATAGGAAGTTTCTTGGTAACACAAGTTGCACATAACTTTTTGTAAGTAGATAGGTGAAGTCGTATAAAGTATAGTAGAGTTTCACTTTATCCGTTATGATAATAAGATTTCTGTTATTTAATATATATAAAAAATTACCTGTGCTGATATCCCCGTTCCTCCTGGACGTTGATCATACAATAAAATTCTTTCTGGAAAATAGCGAGTGTCATTCGGATTTGCACATTCTGCAGCCAAATCTGATAAGTTGCATATAACGCGTCTGCATTCGCACATCATGAAGTTAGATTGACAACTCAGCTTTGGCCATAAACAATTTGATGTAATCTAAGTTTCCTAGCAAAGAGGCGAACCCAGTGCGTCCCAGGGAGCTCAACACACGGCCCCGACAGATTTTTTCTAAAATTACAATTAGTTTCATTTTTGATGTTTTAAGATTTTCCATATTCTATATTTGAAAATGATTAAGTTTACATACATTTGGGGATCTTTTAATATTTAGTTTTCCCTTTAAAGCAAAGTTGTATGACACATTTGAAGTGAAGAAATGTTATGGAGAAACTGGATTTTCAAGTGTTTGTTTAAAAAGATTAAACTTGATAGCTTTTGATTCAATAAACTAATTTAATTTGGATCAAACTTCTTTAATAGCAACGATTCCATCAGATTCACAAGTATATAGTTCCTTACTTTTGATCTTGAACATAAAGGTGTTTATGTGATTACTACTTGGGTCTCAAATTATCTAAAATCTGAGGTTTGCATCATAATAGTATTGATGTTGGAAACCTCATTGCTCAAAAGAAATTAAACATCATTGTTCAGGAAGAAAAACAGGATAGAATGCACTTTCAATTTAACTAGCATTTAAAAGATAAATATATATAAAATAAAACGAAAAGAAAATCAAGCTCTTCTAACTATGAACTTACAGAGGTACAACATTAAGAAGAGCATGGGAAGCAGCATGCAAACCCGCACGAAAATCAATGTTTTTCCTCTTCATCACTTCTTTTATAGATTGTGGAACAGGGATCCAAACCGCCTGCATATAAAGATATTGTTGAAGAATAAAGGAGAAAACGAATCTAACCATGGAAAATAATAATACGACATTTAAAACTTGATTCCATCGCTGTCCACCTTTGACTCATAAGAATATTTTGGAAGGGAAAGATCAACTGAGTCAAATATTTTGTTGCTTCCTTTCCATACACGATAGAACGCAAACCATGTAGTTGTCACCACACAATCATCAGCTTGGGCCATTGTTTTTGACAGCTGAATGTTTGATACTCTTCTTGGATAGGCCTGAGGAATAAGAGAGTACCCAGGTGATCGAAATATCATGTACAAACACCGGGCATTTTTTACTATCCGACAATTAAACCAAGGATCTCAGTAATTAGAATTTGATAGGAAGTCTAGATGTTGATAACTTGAACCTGTTATGCCTTCCAATCTACATTTTAGTTATACCAAAAATCCACTCTTGCAACTGAATGAATCTGAGTCAATCTACTGTCCTATGTCATCCATAAGAAATTGTGTCCAAATTCAAATAAAGTACTAACATTTTCTTTGGTAACAGAACTGCCACATTTGATAGGATGAATACTAGCATCCAACAAGAGAAATGACTAGTTTGACGATAATCCAATATGAATTACATTTGAAATATTGTAGTTGAATGACATAGCAACTACCTTGCTCCATAAACTAGGCTATCACTAATACATATTTATTCCCTAAAATTAAGACAGTTAATTTACACATCAAAACTCCATGATAAAGGCATACCATTTGGAATTTCCACGTGGCATATAAAAGTTTAGAAGTTAAATTCTGACATACCATATCACCACCAATCACATGAATATCAGTGTAATCACGAGGTTTCGTGTAATACTTCACATCAGCCTCATCACAGGAAGCAAGTTTAGATGACAAATCCAAGGATTTTATGAGATAAGTTTTCCCTTGATTCATATAAACAGCGCCTTCATATACCTGATCAAAATTAAGAATCTCTGCAGCAGATTAGCGAGAGAACAAGTGACCAGGCCATATTAAGACAAACTTCTCTGTTAAATAGGAATCATTCATTACAAAAATTACAAATGAGTACCTGAAAAAAAGCTTTGCTTTCCTCTATTTCCTCAAGAACTTTGTTTCGTTGCAGGTCCACGACTTTATATCTCTCACTTTCTATTGCTCGTATGCTAACTAGATGAGATGGATTTTTCTAGATAACATCACATAGAAACGGTAGTTACTTTCAAATGAAGGAAATAAGAACCACTACTAATTCTACAAAATTTTAAACCTGTAATTAACAATATTTATTTACCAAAAATGTTGAAACCTGATTCACTGCACATAGCTTTCAAATAAATAATATACCTCGTGCCCAATATAGTTCCATATGCTATTATAAGATTCGCCAGGTGGACTGGAATTCAAGTACCCTTCCTTTTTAAGTGACATTATGGCAGTTTGAAGACCAGGACCAAAATACTTCTCATCGTGAATTAAACTTAATGGGTGCTCTAAAGCAGCACAAGTCAAGTGCTTTCCAAGGAACTACATAAAGCAAAACTCGAGTATGAATTTGTCTGATCAAAACAAACACCAAAAAAATAATAATAAAACCTGCTGGTTTTGAGAACTAATATGACAACATTCAGTTGGTCTCCCAAAGAGTTTTTGTGGGTGCTTCATGAAATATTGATCGAGAGGCCCTTCAAATGCAACATAAACTGCAAGAGAAGTTTTCTCTCGCCTTCCTGCCCTTCCTGCTTGCTGCCACAGGCTGGGAAAATTTTATATAAAAATAATTTAATTGATTTAGCCAAACCATTTGACAAGCAAAAGTATTTCAAGTAAAGATAAACAAACAATAAAATTACCTAGCAATACTACCAGGAAACCCCAAATGAAGTGTGGCATCAATGTTTCCAACATCTATACCCAACTCAAGGGCATTTGTTGCAGCAATACCGCAAAGCTTACCCCCAAAAAAATCCTTCTCGAGTTTTCTCCTGTCCTGCATTTCCATTAAACCAACACACATACAATCAGTATGAGCAATATAGAAATGAAACCAACACATAATATATACACGGTCGTTGAGCATAATATTATGCAAACAGGTAGCTCTACAACAATATGATGAGTCATAAATAAACTAATAAGAAACTAGAAAAGTTTCAGTAAAAGCTGGCCCACATCCCAAACAATCAGCCGTGGAGAATGCTAACACCCTATATTGCAAACAAACCGATGCTAGACATTCAAGTAATAAAACAAGATGCCCGCACCCATTATATTGAAATGGTGTGATACAAGATTTTGACCAGCATGTCTAGAAAAGAGGAATTATATCCCATACCTCATATCTAACTTCATTTTGAAGTTTTTCACTCTTTCAGTGTCATGAAAGCAATATGATGCAGGACAGTCAAACTTATAACTAGTTATTTTTGTTATTTATCAATTAGTCTTTTATTTATTAGTTTAAATCTTAGATGTAGTTTCTCTTTTTGAAATGTTTCAAAAATATTTTATTTATTTATTATTAAGTTATTAATTTAGATTGAGTTTATCTTTTTGAAAGTATTAAAAAAAATGATTTCATTTTTCAGAAGATTTATAAAGGATTTAAAACCCTAACCAAACTTTATTTAAAAGAGATTTGGTGAATATTGAAAATAAACTTTACAACTCATTATTATCAATTTATCAAACACACTCGACGAGATTACTCTACTTTTCTTTGTTTTTCTTATTTTCAAATTATCTATTTCATTCACAAAACACAACTTCTGCCGCACCACAATAACAACATCGGAACTTCTAAAAACTTTGCTTCTTTTTTTACTTCTACAAGTCTATTAATCTAAGAGAAATCCAACTCTGATAGGATCAAAGAATACAAAATCCAACTACTTTCCTATTATCTCATCTCTTTATATTCTTATCTTGATTTTATCAATATGTAAAATTAATAATGTTCATTAATTTGTAGATACATCCCAAATATAAACAATGGCCTAAAAACATAGAAATGCAATGTGTCTTCCACATAAGACCTAGTATATGAACCAGGATATTATTTGATAGGAACATATAACACCAAATTGACATTTTAAATAAAAATATGCGAAAAAGCATACCTCTGCAGTGTATCCACCACGATAGGCACAAACTGACTGAACCATACTGGGTGCTGTGTCCTGAAGAATCTTACACCTATCTCAAATGAAAAGAAACCAATTCAACAAAAGTGGCAAACAGTTATCCATTTCAATTCCAGGAAGAGACTACCGTAAAAAAAAAGTAGCATGCAACCTAGAAGGTCTAGACTATGTCATAAAATGTGGAAGGACCACAAGAACCATGTCACTCACGTATAGGACAGGACAAGTTCGCAAAGTTTTCGCGTTTTACAAAATGCAATACATCGAAGTCCATGCTGAACCATTTCTGCAAGAAGCCGTGACACATCCAAAATAGGGCTGGAGAAATGAATAAACTATTAGGCATCGAAGTGCTTATGTACCATCCACAATACCTAAAAATAAAGAGATGCCGTGTCTGCTTTATACTAAGTCAACATCCTTATTCAGAAACTCACATAATACAACAAAAACAACAAGCCGTCAAAATATTAAGATGTAAAGATAGTTCAATAATTACCTTGTACTAGTTTGCTGGAAATTATTTTCTTCGTTTTTTATTGCAGTCACTTGTTCATGAGCTTTTTTTGATGCCTGTGATGAAGAAAAATATTAATAAACACTTATTTTGTGTGCGTTTCAAGTAGTTGTGAAAATTCCTCATCTTATACCATGATAGGATTCCAGAGGATAAACAGTTTCCTCGCAGAAGGACTTCCATCATTCTGAATCAACTCTAAATTTGATATATTAGCAAGTTCCTGTAAAAAATGAAGTGATGTTGCTATCCCAAATCAGCGTCAACCAACCTGGCGAATAATTGTCATAATGATATTGACAATTGTTTTCATAACCAGCAAAGGTATTAAACATGCAAAGAAAAGGTCGTGCCATCAAAAGTGGTATACAGAAGTGTAGAATTATATGCATATTTCCTCAATATAAAATAAACATGAGTTAGACTAAACCAAAACAAAAATAACAGGTATTTTCAGAAAAACTTGCCATGCAATGTTCACGCGGATTTGCTGATGTTGCTGAGCAGAATATAAATGAAGGGTCACTTCCATAAACTGTATAAGTAAGAAAAATGATTTAATGATAAATATTGAATATGTTAATTTACAGGAGTAGTTTATGTTAATTCCAGTTAGGAGGAACTGGTATTGGTCTAGTTAGATTAGGATAACCTTATCAGAACCCAAAACAGAGATGAAGGAAATCACTATTCTTCTCAACACTATAACAACTGTAACTAAATATTTTCAATAAATGAAGTCCCTTCCTTGTTTCAGAAACTTCAGGGAATTCATACCATGAGAACAGAGTCGGCGAAGTCTCCTTAATATAAGACTAGTATGACATCCAAAAGCTCCATTGTAAGTATGAGCTTCATCAATTACCACAAATCTAAAGCAAAACAAAAAATAATGTCTGTTATTCATGATTATTGATAGATTCAATCTGGACACTGAGAAGCCCTACCTGAGAGCTCTTGAAAAAGATAATGTTTGCTATTCATAAATATTTTTCATAGAACCAAAACACCATCAAACAAATAAGAGAGACTGCCACACAAAATTAATGACATATATCTAAGATCATTAAAAAATTTAATATGTACCTTAGATTTGATAAAATCCGACTAAACTGTCTATGATACGGCAAAATTGATAAGTGCAACATATCTGGATTTGTGATCAACTACAAAAGACAATAGTTTCCAGCTTGAATTGGAGTGAGAAGCCAAATACTAGATAAGGCAGAAAATTGTGAGCAAGTATAATTACAATTCTAGCATTGTCCCGCAGCCAACTTCTTTGATCACGAGAAGTGTCACCGTCATATACACCAACATTTATAGCTCCACCAAATCCTTCTTGAATGACTAACAAAGCTCTTAGTTGATCTTGTGCCAAGGCCTGCATAAGAATTTGGATCAGTTAATCACCTAAAAAAACTCATTTATCTAGGTTAATGATATAGTACATAATCAAACCTTCGTTGGGAATAAGTAAAAAGCACATGATAATGAATTCTGAGACATCACTTCTAAAACTGGCAAATTGTAGCATAAAGATTTTCCACTTGATGTCATTGTTGAGACTGCAACATTCTTCCCAGAAAGAGAAGCTTGTATAGATTCTGCCTGAAATTATCATGAAACATACGAAAGGGGAAACATCAACATGAGTATATAAATATCAGCAAAAAAAAAACAGAAGCCATGAGATACCTGATGACAGTACAAGTTTGTGATTCCAATACATTTGAGTGCAGACCGAAGGTCAACTGAGAGTTCATTTGGGATTTCCGCATGAATGGCACTCCTAGCACTAATATCTTCAATATGCACAATCTGATTAGGAAAATAGTAATTGTTAAACTTTAAATGAAAGGAAATAAACAAGTGCTGTTGAGTTAATTGCGTTAGTTAGCGCTTAACTTTTAAACCATTTTTTTAAAGAGTTGCAACCGCTCAATAGATGATTAGCGCTTCACTCTTTCGCCACTTCCCACCAAAGTGAGTAAAAATTATCAGACAATGAAACAAACCTGTCCATTGGATCCAGCCCCCTTTCTAAGATGTTCAACCATTTCCTCTGGAAGTAATTTTTCCCTATTCTGCAAAATTAATGTGATATAGTCGCATAGTTCCTCAAACAATATTCTAAGCTTTAAAAGACAACAATTGAAGTTATAACTTTCCAGGCCATGCACGACAAAGGAAATATTTGACATAAGTAACTAAGTAAGCAATAAAGAAACAAACCAAAGAAACTAATAATTACACCCCACTTGATTGATTGCAGCCGCTGATTTCCTTATAAAAAATTCTTACTACAAGAACACAAAGTTTAGGTATTATAACAAAAGAATTAAAAATTTGATGATCTCAAGAGAATTACGGACATAAGCCCTACACACTACACAGCACTGACATCTAAATTACAAAATAGAACATAACCATTAAAAAAAGAAGATACCTACATGACAGAAGGTGGGACCCAAATGAGAATTTGAGTCACTTCGCTTTGGTAGTTTTCCTTCATTTTTACAAGCATCGGCACTAGATTCCTTGACTGATTTTATTAAGTCTCTCAAGCAAGACGGAGCAGCTAGCTCATTGCTACTTTTGTACTGCATGAAATATCTAGTTATTGCATAAATAAAAGATTGATTACTTGTCCTAGATAAATACGAAATGATGCGTTCAAGATATACTAGTAAAGTACAAGGTGCAATCTAATAAAAGAATACAGTATTAGTGGTAGTCTGGCAAGCAAACATATTTGCAAAATCGAGTATATAAATTTAGATTAGAACGCCTCACTAATCCATTAAAATATTTTCCTAAGATTTGATTTTTTAATAAACTCTCAATTATTGAAAATAGAACCATAATAAAGAAAATCTTAAAATTATGAGATTATTCTCTTACAGGGAACCAGTAACTCAAAAAACATCTAAGAATATTTTAGGATATGACTACCTATTTGTGATAATGAAGAATGGAATTTGAGAGATGAAGAAAAAGGATCCACCAGCATTGTCTTTCAATCTTGCAAGTTTTTGAGGTGGTTCCCAGCTTGAGTTCAGTTTTTTAGACAACAAAATGGTGACTTTAGCTAAGTTCAACATTATTCCAACCGTGAAATTCACCCAAGTTTGTAAATGTGACAACTTATCAGATGAAGGTAATGAGGGTTTGTATTCTTTTTGTATTTCTTCCATGTTACAACTTTTTTTCCATATTAGAATCGTTAAAATTAAAATTTTTGAGACATTCAATTTTGTCTTTGCTCGATATATCGCAGTCATTGTCTGCATAAAATTTTCAAGGTTTTTGTGAATTTCATTGATCTTATGATCAACTTTTCTCAATCGCTAATCAATTATTTTAAATCATTTTTGGCCCATCAACAATATAGTTTTCACTATAACCCAAGTCAGCCATCAGATCAATGTCAAAATCTTTGTCCTTTATCAATTTGAAGCAGATGAAGTTTATTTCATGAATGAAACAAAATATTAAATAACGAAAGAGAATGTACTTTGAAAATTATAATATTTGTATGTATTTTTTTTTCAAAGTTTATTTTCAACATTCACAGACCCTTTAAATAGAGTTTGATGTATTATATGAAACAAATTAAAAATAACAAAATCAAACACAATAATAATCACTAATTAAAATATCTAGAATCTTAATTGATTTCTGTCTTCTTGGCTAGTTCGGCCTTTCAAATCATAGAATTAAAATTGTTTGAGCCATCTCAAGAATCAACTATTGTGTTTGAGGTGTGGAAAAAATGTGATGTTACTAGTGAAATAAGAGCATCATGGTATTTATCATTTATTTTTCAAGTAGTGACCACCAATTCATATTTGATCCAGGAGTTTCTCATAACTTTAAAAATCAAAGACGAGTTCTTCTAAGGGGAGGAGATTAATGTAGGACAGGGCCAAGCCCATCAATCTATGATATTTTGATATTTCAGTTTCTCTCTTATTTTAGTTTGATTTTAATTGTTTCACAATCTAGATAGCTATTATTTTTTTAAAAAATTCAGACAAAATTAACTTGACCTTATTAGAGATTTTTTTTTTGAAAAAAGCATGAACTCTATTTAAAGGGATTGTAGTGAATATTAGAGAGACGTTTGACAAGTAATAAAAAATAATTCTATTTCAAGAATTAACTCTCCAGTGCTATAAAATTTCTGTTTTGATTACGAACAAAACTTCAGCTGCACATTTCTTTAGTAGGTTTGGTCATCAGGGTGGCCAGTTTCATTTGTTACTCCATTGTACATTCCAAAGGAAAAAGAAATTGGCAGTTGTACATTTCTCGTCATCATTATGCATCTTTCTACCAATGAAACAACGAATCCAGCAGCTGTATTTTGTGTTACTCATACACTAAAATTTCCCCAGGTTTACTTCATCTTGGAATATAATTTTTATTGGTAAAATTCTCAAGGGACAGTTGTGAACAATTTAGATAAGTTAATGGCTAAGTGAAAGCTAAACACAAATTATGTCATCTAAGCTGTTGGGAATCATTTATATCGTATTGCAAATCAAAGAATTGGCATTAGTCTAAACATTTTCGACTTACAATTTTAGTGCAATAACTCATCAGTGAAAAACAAGGGGAAAAAACTGATTGAGATGGTTTCACAATTGAGAAATAAATGAACTAATGAGTAGTTGGAGGAAGTTTTTATGAGATTTTTCTAACTGGCTTAATCATGATAATTATGCCCATACTGCGACTGGTGTAATAGAAGTTTGATGTAGGAAATTGTCTCAATCATACCAAGAAATCAATAGCCTTCAACAAAGTAGTTTTGAAATATCTCTCTCGCCTCTCCCATGCACTGATAATAATTGTTGAATTCATCTTCTTGCCAGCTACAGTAGGCACAAATGAATTATTTATCCAACCCATAATCTGCAGAGCATATATCAGCTTTTGAAACACGTATAACTACACCCATACCATTTGTAGTATCTTCTACATGATATTTTTGAGTTGGTAAGTCGTCAAAAATTATAAGTTTGTCGTCAGAATACATTTCCTCCATGTTGGAACTAACTAAAAGTACTACCTGAAATAGAAATGGGTTAAAACTTCCAACAAGAAACAACATGGTTGTATTAAAATTTTACTCTTACATTCCAAGATGCAAACAGGGGAATGACTAATAACGTATGTATCTATCTTCACAAAGAATTTTTCATGAAAAAAAAAATCAAAACTGCACTGTTCTTGTTCCGATTTTTTTGTGGGTGAAAAAAATCTATGAAAACAACTGTAGAATGTGTCACCGTAGTGTAGAAATTGATTGAGGAAAGACGGTTTGGGAAATATGGTAACTAGTTAGTAATGATTTTCTGTTGCTTTTGAATACAGGAAGACAAAAAACACCAGGAACATACTCGAATTATGGATTAACGTTAATAGAATAAAAACATTATCTTGGTGATAGAAATAGAGAAAACTCACGTCCATAGATATATATAAGTTTATAACTATTTTATTCAGATAGCTTCGAATGTACAAGGAAAACAAGTAATTCAACCAAAAGTAACACATCGGGATTAAAAACATATTCAGGATGCAATCTATTCATCTGATTACCATTAATCATAGTGAAAGGATAATTTCTAAATTGCTTAGTTAGATATATAAACTCACTTTGCAATAAGGAAACTAATGTTCTCCAACAAATCACTATAGTTTGGCGTGATGTCCTAAAAATTGATAAGGTTTAGATGTCACCAAATCTTCCATGTTGGTGCTAATAAAGCTAGCTTCTTATTTCTTGCTTCTCATCCAAAAACATAGATAATGAAGCTACACATGGATGGTCAGAGAGCCCAAAGCAAATTGACAATAAAGAACCAATGCTTTACTAGAAAACAAATCATAATGTGAACATTTGTTTCTCATGGGTCGTGCAACATAGGCAGCATTATGAAGTGAACATGATAGAGAAACTTTAACATTGAATTTAACCATTTTATAAATTCCTTTGACAAAGCGTCACACAATCAGTCAATAAATTCGATAAAATCTCTATTTCCAATTAAGTTCACGACTAGACATTCATCAAAAATAACAAGTTACTAAACCATATAAATATGTTCTGACCCCCCATCTTGCACTTGAGTCGGTGCCAACAGGGTTTTGAGGGGCCGTAACTTGGAGGGGTTCTATCATCTGAAGACATGGTTCGATGGAAGGCTTTGACCAGTTATTGGTAGAGTAAAGTATAATCAAGTGAAATGCGAGGTGGACAATGGTAACACAATCACTCCAATTTTTATCTATTACTGGGACTTTAAACTAAAAGTTGCATGTAAGAATTTGCTAATATTATTTTGCGAAATGATATTTTCACTTTCATCAATAAAGTTCTAAACATAAAACATAAACAAAAAGAGAAACTTTAGAAAACAAAACATTGATTTACCTTGAACAATTAGTCAAACGAACAAGGTTTGGAGCTACTTAATGGTTTTCTTGCAATCTTGGGTTATATCTTTAAAAAAATTGATGAAAATAGAACATGACCAACAAGTGTTTTACAAATATTAAGCACAAAAACTTTCTCTTTCTACTGTACCTACTCCAAGGATGCTTAAAATCAAAATTTTAGAAAATTAACTACCTTTGGACATAGAAGAAAGAGGTCTTTTATATCCTCATTACTAAGGTTCACTCCAGCTAACTTTAATTGTTGTAATGCTACTTCAACTCGACTCAGTGTTGTGTGTTCCTGCCGCAGTTGAAGAAATGCAGAAAAGATATTCAAAAAAGCAAATGCCTTCATTTTTAATTTCAGCCATCCTGGACAAATGCAAGAATTAGAAGCAGTTCCATCAAGTGTCATGCTAAGAGCTAATAATTTGGCTTTTCTCAGAAGCTTGCACTTCCCATCCAGGGGGTCCGGTAAACAATTCACATTCTCTAGATACATAACGAACATTTTATGAGTATTTTCATTGAATAGGCCTTCAAATGGAGAATGCAATATATTCAACGCATGATCACTCGAACTCACATTCAGTTTATCCAATTTGAAACTTCTTTTACGCTTTGATTTCTCGTCAAAACAACAAGAACTAGATGTAGATGCAGGCATATCCCGTTTATCTCCAATGTTCGAACACTCTGAATAAGAATCAGAATGATTTTTATTACTTCCATACTCAAAATACGACAAGTCCTCAACCATTTCAGACCAAGCCATATCAGCAAATTTCGTTATGGGGCTTCTGTCAGAAACGACAAAAGAGACTTTAGGTTCATCTGACACCTGTATCTGAGGACACTCCTTTTTAGTGAATGGAACAAAAACCAGAAATTCATCACGCTCAATGCAATGCGAATTAATCAAACTCTGAGGCTTCAATTTTCTGCCCTGGTACAAGAAATTGCAAACCAATATGACAATGTAATTATTTAACAGAGAGAGAGACATAGCGAGAGAGAGAGAGAGAGAACCTTAAAGAAGAGGTGGAAGCTGGAAGAGTTAGTCGCGGAAGGAAAATTCTGCTTGAGAAGAAGCTTCAGGTCATCAACTGTTTTCTCCTCAGAAATCGATACGACGAATGACTCACCATTTATGGTTCGAACCTTAATTTCTTTGACGCACTCCGCCATTACCAAAATGCTTTCTCTCACGGAAATTCTTGAATCCCGGGGTATCAGAATATGAAGAAATCCGCAAGTACAATGTCGACGAGGGAAGACGAGTGTCTTTGTAAATGTTTCTTTGCCCTCCAAGACGGGGAGAGCAAGAAAACTAAACCGAAGAGATGAACCAAACCGAAGAGAATGAACCAAACCGATTCTTAGAGTCGAGTTTGTTAGCTTTTTACTTAAAAAATAAATAAATCCAAGGTTATCCTTTTAGCATAATTATTGACGTATCGTCGTGAAATTAAATTTATTCAAATATATATAATAAATAAAAATAAAAATAATTATTTAAATTAATCAAATCATACGTATGTCAAGAAATATGATAAGACGATATAATTCTAGATTAATTAATAAAAATACATTTGAAAACCGAATCAAAAAACTTAAACCGAACCAAAAAACTGATTGATTTTCTTGAACCAACTCGGCCTTCTATCCAAAACCGAACCGAATCAAAATTCACTGGCCAGTCACCGAAGCCAAATGGAGCGTTCAAACAGCAATCTTGGAAAGAGAGCGCTCGTTTGGGAAGTGAAAGTTTCGCAGCTTTGCATTTCTATCAGTGTTTATGGCAACTTAATAATGTTCTTCCCAACTGTTCTTCCATTTATAATTTCACATTCAATCAATCTCTGTCGATATCGGTTTTTCTATAAATCTACGTTAAGTCTTTGTCCATGAAATCTTTGTTTTTTCTCGTCTATTCTTCGGCGGCCGTCATTCACCTGTCCTGCGTTTTTGCACAGAACAGGGAGACAGGTAACAGAATCTTACGAACTTTTTCTCGCAAGCCTTTCATGGGTCGAAACAACGATGAATTATGTTCTTGCTTTGATGTTTTGCTCCTACCCATGAGTTACAGGAGAAACAGAACATACTTGCTCTTAAGATGTTCGATAAAATGCCCGAAGAAAGTTAACCCTGCTGATGAAACTCTGCCTTCTTTTTGTTTATAGTTCTTCCTTTTTTGCTGACCAATATGATGATTCCCTCCACAATTTACAAAAAGGGTTCTTGGTAAAAGCGTAAAAAACATGATTTCTTCTAGAAAAAGCAGCAAATTTCACAGAAGATCTCATGCAGGTTCTGTTAACCTGCTTTCTTTGAATGTTTTGGTGAGATTTTCTAATGAATGGTAAAATCATGGATTCAGACAACTTTACAAATAATCTTTCTGGTTATCTATTATGTGATCACTACAACAGATAAGGAATTCTTTTTCATTGGGACCTTTAAATGGTTGTTTTAAACTCTTATGGTAGTTTGTTCTATTGCAGATAAATCTTCCTAGAATAATACTTTTAATTTTCAAAATCATGTCATTTACCATGTACAGGTTAAGCATATCCAGTATCCAGATCATGTAAATCGTGTTTAATTGTTCTTAGAGGCATGATTGCAGTTTGGTCATGATATCTGTGTTGATTCACTGTCTCCATAAAAAAGGCTTAAATGGAACCATCTAAGCTGAAATTTACATAGATTGCATGACTGCATTTTGTTCTTTAATGCAGCTCTACGATGTTGATACAGGTGCGGGGAGGTATGAAGAGATTCGGAAAATGCGAAACAAGAAATTCGAAAAACGGTAATGTGAAGGTTTTTCAATACAGAAGAGAAGAAGGTGGGTTGAATTTAAATCCAAAAACAAAACGAGATGAGATGAACATTAGAAGAGAATTCGAAAGACTCGATCTTATGGCTTCCAATGACTCCATGAATGAGATGGAGAATAAAGAACAGAAGAACAAGGGACCAAATGAATCGGATTGGATTGAAGAAATTAAAATACAATATCCTAGAGTGAGTTCTGATGAATTGCCCGAGCTAGCCGTGTTCCTTCACAGAAGCGATTATCGGTCCGTTAAAGATATATGCATGGACAATGGAGATAATTTTCATGGCCGGATTTTGGTCGGTAAGAACGAGTTCGATAATGGCGGGGAATCTTATTCAATTCATTCCGATGATGACAGTGATAACGAAACGATGGACGAAAGTGAAGATACAGTTTCGTCTACATCAACTAGATCGAAAAGCATCGATGAAGATGACTCGATCAAAGATATGATCGAGCCATGCAATGCTGATCCGATGAGGACGAAGAGCAAAGGCCGGTTTGGAGAAAGTGATAGAACAACTCAACCCAAAATCCCACTTAATCAAGAGGTAGGACAATTGTTTACACAATATAGATGCATATTTCAAAAAATTTGGATATTGGAAACTCAAAAATGAAGAGATGTTCTTTAAACTTATAAGTTGAAAATATTTCAAAAATTTATAGGTTGAAAGCAATGGAGAAAAATCTATAAACTTCATGGGATTCCCTTCAATGCCTTTATCTTACTCTGGAAGTATATCTCTTGGGAATTTGGCCAGAATCAATAGCGCACAATCCTTTGCCTTTCCAGTGTAATGATCTTATCCATATACATATACGAATTATGTATGTTCATGCTTCAAAGCTTTGATCTTTGTCTGATTTATTGAGTTGGGTTGATTGTTTGTTGGCTGAACAGATTAGTTTCTGAGTGGAACGGGAGTCCGGTGAGGATGGCGAATGCGAAGAAGAAACGAAGACAGAGACTCTGGAGGCTTCCGTTTCTCTGTTTTAGATTTTGATTTTCGTTTTCTCCGGTTCGAAAAAGTTTTCTCTGATTCCTTGGCCATTTTGTACGACTCTGGTTTGTTTTTCTATGATTATTTGTTCTTGCAGCCCCCGTGATTTTCTCATCTCGTTTATGTTTCTTCTGAACCGGGTTTCGAATTCTGCATCGCAGACTCGTAACTAAGATTTAGTGAGAAAAGAAATGGGAAGATAATTGTGATTAAAGATGTATAAATGGGAAGCAGACAAGGCTAACGTTGGGGCGGCAGCTGGCGCACGCCCGACTGGATTGGGCGGCGGGGGCCACTGGCAGCGGCGGTAGTGGCAACGACGGGCATGTGAACTTGACTGAGCGGCGGGGCCCTAGTCGGCAGTGGCATCATCTTCCATTTTTTCCCATGTCAAATCCCACTCTCACCTCTTATTATGATGGACGCTTAAACGGTTTCCCAGTTCTTATGACTGACATTAGTATCTTAATTTGATAAAAAGTAACCCAAAAACAAAAAAAATCAATCTAAAGATTTAGTTTGTAAGGTAAAAGGATCAGACATTAAAAAACAAAACTAGACAAAATGCCCCTGGTAGGGCAGCGCCATGGTCTCATCTACACTCAGCCAGTTGTATGTAAGTCTTATCATCCGTGACTACGAATTATGAATGAACAAAATCAGTCCGCACGAATATAGTTCAGTTAGCTCAGAAATGGTAAATTGTGTACAAGAACTTAGGTTTGACGTCTGCATTGTCCTAGTGTGAGAGTTGTTATTTTCAATGTTAAGGTAACTCATTGAGATATCAGGTAAAAACTTTCTATCTATGGTCTGCTGAGTCACCATGATTTAACTCCCTCACAAACTGTCGGGCCGGGATGTAGAGGTCCCGGGGGCGAAGAATTTCGTCTTTTAGGTACAATGAATGACCTTAGGCTCTTGTATCCAATCTATTATCTCTGAGTCAACTGAGCTATACTCGTGCGGCGGCGCACCATTCACTCTCGGTGAGGATGCTCACGACAAATAGTGACCATCCTTTTTCACTGTTTGCATAACGCTATCGTGCCGATGGCCGGATAGTAGGACTTACACGTCAGAGTCACGTCTGCCTGTAGATGAGCCCGACACCAAAAGGCTCATAGTTTTTTTAACCCATTTCCTAAGATTTTGAGGGACCTTACCCTCAATAAAATAACTTTAAGAACAAGATGCTAAATGCTTGTCATATGGCTGCTGGGTTGGCTTGGATCGGTCTTCGAACTTGCTTGAGATGACTTGTTCTGTCTTTGTGTTCGGAACTCTGAATGGGCTGCCGTAACTTGATCAAAAATCTTCCTTTAGGTACTTGATTTTAATTCTATTTAAATAATTTCATATCAATTAAAACTTACTATTATTAAAATTTTTACTTCGATTCAGTTGTTGGGCTAAACGAAAACTTGAAACTGAACCAAAAACCAAAACAGGGGAAAAAACCCAATGAAAAATTTTACCAGAACCGAACCGATCGGTTTGTCATGCTCGATTGGTTTTGTCCCAAATAACACCCAAAAATCTAATTCGTTTTTTATTTTCTCAAATGAGGGAAACATGATAATGCTCCTCCGCATCCCATCAATGGGCCAAGACGACGTCATCATGAACCACTAACCCGGTCACAAGGTCCACACATTAGACGGAGCAGTTTCAAAACGTGGGTCCCAGCCCCGGCATCAATTATCGTCGTCAACAGAGATTGGACCGGACGCATTTCCAATTCCGGTTTTGTACCGTCTAGTTTTTAATATTTACGACTGAGCCACTACGACAGTACGACCACTTCTTCCCTTTCAACGCTGGCAGTTGGCCTTACACTTTTGGGTTTCATTTAGTACCCCCCCCTCTATGGTCCCTAAAGATGCCCTGCCCTTTTCCAAATTTTCTTATTTTAAAAATAATTTTTTTCTCAATTTCATCAAATTATTATCACCATATTTAATCGAATTTATTCTATTTACCGTACAATCTAGGCTACACGAAATGCGGGGGTGGGGGTTGGGATCCGCTAGAATTAGACGACTTGTCCACTTGGTGGTCCCCACGCTCAGAACTACTATCCAATCCCAGAAGTGGGCCCCACAAACCAAACGCAGAGGATCGAGTAGGGTGTGTTCCCTCGCCATCACCAAATCTCGATAGATCAGGGGTGTTGCGCACCCAGTTACCGTGGGGCTGCGTGTACCAGAGCCACGACAAACCGACCCTCCCCAACTCCGAGCCACGGGCCCACACCTCTGCGTGGACTTAGAACACGCGCGATCCATCATTACACTTGCGGGCCCACTCCACAACCGACTCACTCCGCAGTCCGCACGCTTTCGTAATCATAGTTCACAATCCTTGCTCGTTCGAGATGACGTGAACGATCGAATGAAGAAAAAAAAAATAACCAAGAAATTTTGTTTCTGGGTTGAAGATGAACAGGTGGAATCGAGCATAATCCATGAATTACAGTGCGGAAAATCAGAAGAAAATAGTCGTATCTATGGTCGTAGATGTTCATATTAAGATTAACTCTCCAGGTCTGTAATTTGAAGAGAATTTCGTTAATGGTTCAGAGAAAAAAAGAGAGCTTAAAATTAAAGAGAAACGAACGAATTACGGGAGGAAGAGATTGTGGTGGTCTCGATCACTCCATTGATTCTGATTCCAGTAAGCTTGATCCACCACGTTGGGAAGATCGAACAACCCTTGATCTCCGCCGGGTTGCCAGTCCAGCGCTCCAAATCCGCCGTGGTTTGATCGGCTCTGAAAAGAAGATAGATCGACGTGGGTTGTCGGGTCGAGTAATCCGGGGGAGATCTCGTGGATCCTCAACTCTTCCTCCATCTTCTGCGGCGGAGCTTGGTGGTTGTGATGGATGTGATATTGGGTGGTCGCCGGGAATGAACCCACGTCGGAGATGTTTCCGAAGACGAACCCCATTGCTTCGTTTGATGAATTGATCATGCTCGTGAAGTTCTCTATATCGGGGAAAATCCCGCACTCGGAGGTCTGGTTCTCGAGCAACGACCCCGGTTCGAAGGTAGCGTTTGTTTTTGGGACGGCGAATTCAGAGGCGGAGCTCGACGACGGAGCGGAAACCGCTTCGGCGGCGGCGGTGGTGGCGGTTGGTGTGGCGGTGAGGCTGGAGCTCTCGCTGCTGGAATGAGATTGATCTTTCGCCGACTTCGTTGCCTCCGACGAGACTTTCTGCTTTGAGCGTTTCGTCTTCCGGCAACCGCCGCCGACGGGGACGTTCCGGAGAACGCCGCCTTTGGTCCAGTAACGGCGACAGCTCTTGCAAAAATGGCGAGGTTGAGAGAGATTGTAGTTGTTGTAGTAGCAGAACTTCGTATTGATGGAATCACATCGAGGACACTTTAAAGGATGGTGGCTTTGTAAGTGGCTACTATGGTGTTGTCTCAGTCTCCGATCTCCTCCGCCGAATAACCGGTTTCCTCCTCCGCCGCCGCCGCCTCCTCCACCGATCGAGTGTATTCCTTGCATTTCCAGATGATTCTGGCGAAAGTTGTTATCAGATTACTCTCTGCAAAATCTCCGGCCCATAAGCGTTATCTGGCGAGGGACGGCTCCGTCGCAAACTCCGACGAGAATCTCTTGTATTTTGCCTTGGGAAATGGGTGAGAACTCTGAGAAGATTTCAGCTTCTGAACACTGCAAAATATCCTTCCGCACAGCTTCCATGTCTAGTCTAGTATCTTTCTTATATGATCTTTGATATTACCTTATTACCCTTTTCTTTCCTATAAATCGCTGCTCCACCCTCTCTACTTTAATTTACTAGAATAACCTTCACTCTTGTTGCCACGCTCTTCTTGGAAGTTACTGAAATAACCCTCGACTAACCCGGAATAATTATTTCTGATGGGGAGTAATTTGGAATGTAAGATTAACGCAGTGTCGGACAGAACCGTACGGACAAGTATGGGATCGGACCGTTAAATTACCACACGTGGACGGTGGATTAACAGAGAGCTTTATTGTCCACGAATTGTGTAGTCGCCTTGTCGGCCATACAATATCACTGACGAATGGTTGAGAGAGTGCCACGTATCAACTTCTCAGTGGCAGTTGGTTGAGCCTGTATAATATATAATATCCAACCATTGTGATCTTATTATAGTGGGAAATTAAAAAGAATTAAACTAATAAATTATCATGTTTTAAAAAGTTAATTATTGGTCACACATGCTTAACTAAGTATTAAATTAATATTTTTTATTATAGTCATGTTTATTTTTTATCATTAACTTAGAATGTATTATAAAATTAAACATTAGAAAGTCATAGGAATTGAAG
>QAOC01034759.1:400056-437909 GCA_003255005.1 Begonia fuchsioides | reverse complement strand
GTGTGCTTGCATTTGATTGGACGATCCTTGGATGCACACGAGCCTTCGGATTCGATGGATGGCTTGGATCGTAGGCTAAGGGCAATCCGTGTGCTTGTTTTTGATTGGATGTCCGGTGGTTTACACGGATTTGTTCGGGCGAATTTGGAGAAGATCTTGGATTGCCGTCGGGAATCGGGGGATCGCGCCGGATATCAAGGGATTGCCCGGTATGCTCCATGGTGTGCTCCCGTTGCACATCAGGACCTACCATAATATTCGTCTTTCAGCTCGGTTAAATTCGTCAAATATCGACGTTTTTCACAAGAGATGATTTCAACTCATTACGTTATCTTGATTTGCTTGATTTCATGAACGTGCTCAATTTCGATCACATAACTCGGTTAGACTACCTTCTAGTATTGAAAATCGAGGGTCGATGTCAATTGTAGACCATCTTCATCCAATCGAAAAACATTGAACAATTATCTCAAAATTTATCGTTTTTAATGACTCAAAGTTTAAGTAGATAATGACTTTGGTCCAATCGAGATTTTACGATACTGGTCGCGCTAGCATAGAAGTTAAAATCATCGCAGGTCGTAGTCACTCAATTATCGTGCCATATGAGAATAACGCTCGAGGCTACTTTTGCTGCAACAAAATGGTCGTGTTTAATGGAAAGTGGTGTACCACGTGACTAAGTTCGCAATTTGAAGATGCAAATCAATTGAATCCCGATTTAGAGTACGACATCGACATCTTTATCTTAGTTTAATGTAGACCCGAGTTGGTGATTCTAAATGGACCTCAAACAAGTTGTTCTTGTCTAATTCGGTTTTAGTCGGGTCCGATTTGGAAAAAAAATGAGAGGTGTCTTTGAGTCGGTTGAATGTTATTTCGTTTGGCATGTGGTCTAGACAACATAGTAATATTCTTGTCACATATAAATTCACATTTTTATCTCATATCATGACGTGAAGTTTATGTGGTATTCTCCAACTCGTATCATATCGTAGTAGAAATGATTTATGCAAAAGATTAAAATAGAAAATAAACAATAATGATAAATATAATGTTATGCACATGTTTTGAGTGGGGTGTGACCCGCGAGTTCGGTTTAGTTTTTTATAAAAAAAAAATAATCGATCTGATGGTAAAAAATTTGATATATTAGATCCAAAGCATAATCGATCGATTATGATAATCGAAGAAAATTCGACCCAAATATTCGAGTGAGATTCGATTTGAATTAGACTAACTAATTGAGGTTGTATTGTGGGTTGAGCTGATTTTGGTGCGGATTGAGGGCGGGAATGCAAAAAAAAATATATACATTACAATCTAAATTTTATGCTTACAATTAGATGAAGAATAGTTCAGTTGACTTAGAGATGATAGATTGGGTACAAGAGCCTATGTTTAACGTTTGCGCTGTCTTAGTGTGTGAGTTGTTACCCAAAATATTGGGTAAATGCCTCCTATCTCTGAGCCGCTGAGTCACCGTGATTTAACCCTCTCACAAACTGTCGAGCCGGGGTGTAGGAGCCATGAGGGCGATGAATTTTGTCTTTTGGGTACAGGAGAGGGGCATAATCGACCCAATCCGAACAAGTTGGGTTAGGTAAATTCCCAAAAAAACACGTAATGAGTCCGTTAAATTTTCAAAATCCGGGTTGCGGGTAGGTAGCCCAAAACAGTCAAACCCATTTGACCAACCCGCGGGTTTCATTAAACAAAAAAATTCAGAATTTTTTTGTTTTTTACCCATTAAAAAAAACCTTGAAATAGATAAAAAAAATACTCATATCATAGAGGAATCAAAGCATACTCGAACCATGATGGATCCTAATCTCAATTTGGTTAATACAATTCTGGTTTCGAAGTTTTACTCGATAGAACATGTTCTTGATCGGGCTGCTATAAGATATAACATGTTGCAGACAAAGTTTTAAGTTTAAATATTCATTTAAAAATGATCTTTTTTATTGTTCAAAATTTTAAGGATTTCGAATTCGAACTAGATTTTTCGATCGAAGCACCAATACCTAAAAAAAGGAAGTCTAGTCCAATGCCCGCACGGACATAGCTCAGTTGGCTCAAAGATGGTAGATTGAGTACAAGGTTCTAGTGTGAGAGTTGTTACCCCCAATGTTGAGGTAGCTCATTGGGATATCAGGTAAATGTCTTATATCTCTGGGCTGCTGAGTCACTGTGATTTAACTCCCTCACAAACTGTCGGGCTGAGGTGTGAGGGCTCTGGGGGCGAGAGATTTTGCCTTTTTGGTACAAGAAACTCTAGTCCAATGATTTAATCTAAATCCAAACCATTCTTGAAATTACCGACTTAAATGTCACCGTATATATCTTTGTTTGATTGATTTTCGCCGAAATAAAAAACCTAGCGTAGAGAATGGTAAGGCTATCGAAGTCATAGTCATGTTACCAATAAAGGGTAAATTTTGCTATTTTTCGAAAAAAATGGCAATGTCGGATAACAAAAAGAATATTCGACTATCGATATGTATAGATTTAACGAAGAAAATCCGTTGGAATCCATAAATTATTACATGTTCCAACAAATGTAAATTATTTCTTCGAATTCGTACGTAAACATAATTTAGTTTGACAAAATCGAGATTAGAAGCCGGGCGTGAAATACAAGAAAAAAATATTAATTATCGACATAATCCACCAACTCGAATTCCAATTGTTTTTTTTTTTATATTTAACAATTATATTTGTTATTATATTTGTATAATAATTTTGATAATTAAAATATGCAAAAAAAATTAGTGTAATTTAAAGTAAACGCGTGACATTTATATTTTTTTCTCATAAATTTCATTTATTTAATCATATGTGGTGGTTATATCAAATTTTTAAATCAAACATTTATTTTAATAATAATAATACAAAATAATAATTTTGACTGCTAGTGGGCCCACGTCCCATGGGCCCCTACAAGCGAACGACATGTCGTCATGCTTTAGTCTCGATTTACGTTTGACCTTTTTGTTTTGTTCTATTCCTATGGAAGTATTTTGGGTCAAAAAAGAAGCGGAAAATTTAAGGAAATCACAATTTTTTGTTTTAGATAATCTCGTTTTCAGATTTTTTTCAAACGCCATTTTCTCTGTTATTCGACCCACCTTTGAGTTTTCGACATTTTTTATGCTTTTTATGGTATTTCACTGCATGAATGTTGAGCTCAATCAATACCCATCTCTAAATCCATTGCGAATCGGAGGACCCATTTCTTTATTCTCCCTGCTTTCGTTTCCCCTCCATTGTTTTTTACCATCACTGGCCGTTTGTTACTGTTTTCGGCCTTTTCTCATTGACGCAAAATAATGAGGTGGGAAAGAGTTGCTCTGCAAGAAGTTGGTAAGATATCCGGGCCAGGAAAGAGGTGGGGTCACTCTTGCAACGCCGTTCAAGAAGGAAGATATCTCTATGTCTTTGGAGGTTACGGAAGTGAAAATTGTCAGACCGACCTTGTCCATGTCTTCGACACTGGTACCATTTCATCTTTTGGTTATGGGGTTCTTTTTTGTTTGTTTGTTTAAATTAATTGCTGTTTATTCTTAATCGGAATCTCTGTTATGTTGGGTTTGCATTGCAAAAAAGATTTGATTTCTCGGCTGTTTTTTCAATATCTTGCTTGAAATTTCCGGGAGCTTGCCAAAGAAGGATTTATTTTGGGGTTTCCTTCTAGATTTGATCCGATTAGTTTTGTTTCGCCGTAGTTTTCTTCTTTCATGTTTCCTTCAAAAGTTGATTTATGATTAAAGAATTAGTCACTGTTCTCGTTGGTTTTATTTCTAGGATCTTTCGTTGTTCAGCAGAGTGATCATACTTTAACTAAATATTATGTGTTTGCTTCATAAAATTTTTGACATATTGGTTGCCTTGGTTATGGAAATCTGGTCCTTTTTGTTTGGCATACGATGTTTACCAATGTATCTTCTTGACGTTTTGGATTGTTGGAAATGGTCTTATATGTCTACTTATTCTAAGAGTTTCACTTGTTCTTTCCAATTAGAAGGAAACTTTCATTCACTAATCATAACTACTTGTTTATGTTCTGATTTTAGATTGTTGATTTGTAGTTAATCAAACATGGAGTGAGCCTCAGATAAATGGCATTCCACCGGTTGGGAGAGACAGTCACACTTGTACGACGGCTGGTGATAATCTTTTAATTTTTGGGGGCACTGATGGGACTAACCCTCTTAAAGATTTGATTTTATTGGACACTTGTAAGCTATTTTTCCTATTCCAATTAATCATTTTTTGCGTCTAATTTTGAGCTTTACATGCCGAACTAATAATCATTTTCTTCGTTATGATTGTTTGATATGGACTTTTTTCAATAATAATCTTGCATTAATTTCAAAAATTTTGTGCAGCTTTAAAAACCTGGGCCTATCCAATCGTAAGAGGGGAAGGGCCAGAGGCACGAGAGGGTCATGGTGCAGCTCTAGTAGGAAAAAGACTCTTTATTTTTGGTGGCTGTGGAAAATCCTCGAATAATGTTGAAGTGTACTTCAATGATCTTTATATTTTGAATACAGGTAACTCTTGTTCCTCAATGTATTTATGAACGTATAATGACATTTGTCGTTCTTCGGCCAATATCTCATATTGTATATCGATTCTCCATTGATTTATGGCCCATTAATCTTAAAACATTTCCACTGACAGAGACATTTGTATGGAAACGTGCAACTACGACAGGCACTGCACCTTCTCCCCGCCATAGTCACACGTGTTCATCTTGGAAGAATAAGGTCATTGTGATTGGGGGAGAAGATGAACATGATTATTATCTGTCTGATGTTTACTGTCTTGATACAGGTTGATTGTACTTTTATGGTCATAAATTATTTCCTGATTTTGCTTTTGAGTTTATGAAAAAACTGGTTATACTCTTTTGCATATTATCTGAATTTCCTTGATGTTTTGCATTTCATTAGACACTCTAATTTGGACGGAGCTGACCACTGCTGGACAATTCTTGCTGCCTCGAGCTGGTCATACGACTATTGCCTTTGATAACTACTTGTTCGTGTTTGGTGGTTTTACAGATGCACAAAACTTATTCAATGATTTGTACATGCTTGATCTTGGTACATCTTTCTTTATATAATACATATGGAGAATATACATATAATATTATGATAAAAACTACCTGACCCAAACCAACTATTTAGATCTGATAAAAAATCGATGTGAAGTCAAACAGAAACTAACTTGATATTATCTGATTGAGATCAAATCGAATATACGATCATATTGAATTTGAATCCAATTTTACATAAACCGACACATTGGATCAGATTAGTTAAGCGATAAAATTCAAAATTTGTGAAGAAATAATTGACTTTTAGTTGGTTTAGGTTGATAACCCACAAGTTTGATTTTTACGAAACCGAATATAAACCTGAACCGAAATCAACCTGAAATTTTGGGTCGAATTTGAATCAGATCAAATATACGATTAGATTGACTTTATATCTAATTTTATAAAATCTGACTCATCGGATCAGATCCATTTTCTATTAAAACCCGTCATGCAATGCTTAGAAAAATGCCAAATTTTGTTCTTTTTAGATCTAGTTAATTTGCCTAAAATGTGATTGTCAAGTGCCCTTGGTTGCATTCTTTGTGAGTTACTATTGGTAAATGAGATTTCTCTAAAATCTGTTCTTGTATACTTTATATGCTAGCTTCATATCTTGAGTTATCTATTGATGATTGTACTTCTAATTGCCTGTCCTCCTGAATTGAAATTATCATTTCATAGTGGTTGGTAAATAGTTATCTCTATTTTCACACATTTCTAACCATAATGTAGATACTGGTATTTGGACTAAGGTCCTAACTTCAGGCCATGGACCCTCTGCTAGATTTTCTGTTGCTGGGGCCTGTTTGCATCCCCAAAAGGGTGGTGTTCTTGCATTTATCGGTGGTTGTAATAGAAGCCTTGAGGCTCTAGACGACATGTATTTCTTAAACACAGGTTTTTATATCACATTCTTTTAATCATTTAAATCTTTATTTTGCATTTGAATAAATTATTGGCTAATCTTTTCTAGCTCTCGATAATCAATATTAGGATTTCACAAGGAACATGAAGGGAGACTTTATAAGTTGTCTCTAAGGAAGCAATTGAAGCTCAAGTGTCAAGAACAGAATCAGAATTTTCTTTGCGATAAAGCTCGTGTGAAAATTGGGGCTGAGTCAGATGTATACCAGTCAATGCCAGTGCATGCCCATGGTCATCAAAGTAAGCAAATAGCTTTTAGACATTAATAATTTCTTTTTTTATGTCATGAAGAACACCTGAGTCATTTTTGTCATTTTGCTGTTTCAATATCAGAAAAAGAATCCAATTGATTTTTCAGGTTGTTTATTCAAAATTTTAAGTTTAGATAAGGAAGTTGAATGATAGATTTTATAATTCTAATGGCTGGACCGTCTTTTTGTTCCAATTTTAATATGATACAATATCAGGTGGTCATAACTATCCTTTGAATAAATCCATCCATCTAAATGGAAAGAAGATGTTTCAGGCAAAAGTCATTGAAAGCATCCTAAATGGATACACCATCCAAACTATCATTGATGGAAGGCCTCTCCATGGAGTATTGTTCTCCAATAAACCCCACTATATTGACTCTACTCGTCATTCCAGTCGGTGAGAAGATTTTTCATATTATTATTTTATTGGATAATTTTATTAGAGTAATGAGAGAGTTTATTTTTTTGTTATATATGTTGACGTGTCAAACATCTAATAGTTTAATTAAAATATAATTGATATATTACAATATAAATAATTATAGGTAATGTTAACTTTATTTTTTTATTACATTTTTTTACTGTACATGTTGACGTGTCGAGTAGTAATTAATATAGTATATATAATAAATGATTATATTGATCGTCAATCATTAAATATATTTTAATTTTATCAATCATGATTCGACACGTCAACATGTACAATAAGAAGATATGATAAGAAAATAAATATAGTATTACTCAATAATCATGTATTACATTTATTGTACTAATTGATATTTGACATGACAACGTGTACAGTAAGAAAGTACAATAATAAGGTAATATTAGACTTATCCATTTTATTATCCTCAGTCTTCATGTTATTTGTCAGCTTTTTTGTTTTGTTTCTATGATTATTGAAGCAGGAAAAGGACTGCTGGGAATACTGGCAATGTTTTAGGGAATGGGGATTTCAGCTCAAAATCCAAGACTGCTCGGGTTGTCAAGTTGGATGTTGTAAATGAGAGATTAGTGGACGGTGTTGAAGAAAAGGGGTCCGCATTAGATGAACATCCAATGGACATTGATTTTCATCTAGCATTGACTATTGCTTCTCAGCTCGAAAAGGTTAAATCCTCCTAATCTTGTGTTGAATGTGACCTATAAGCTTTTTTTTTTCTTTGATTTCTTTAAAATTGCAAGATCTTCATTTCAAAACATTTCAAGATCTCATTGGTCCTCTTAATTCATCCTTCATATAATATTTAATAATTTATATTATTAACAAATCTGTTTATTTTTAGATTCAGCTTATTCATATAAAGATCTGCTTGTACAAAAATGCAATTAGTTGTATAATTAACTTGACCCAATACCCAAGTTAATCTCAAACCTTTCTTGATAATAACCTTTCCTGTTTATGCCCACATCTGCAAGAGCAAAGTTACTTTCTTGTTGGTTATGCTGGCTAAACCTATGAGATACAGGCTAGGTTTATTAATAATTTGGAGAGTATATGTAAATCATGATTGACTTCCCTTCACCTTCTACTGTATACTCAGTCTTCTCAATTCAAGTGAACTAATTATGATTATGTTTTAATTTCTCTTTCGGTTCTTTTAATTTCTGATGGTAAAAGCACTATATAAAGTCTGTATTTCCCTTTTCTTTTATATTTTTTTCTATTAGTTACTTATTCATCAAATCTGAGACATCTTTTTTCTTCCTCTCAAATTGTCTTCTCTGCTTCTGTATCCTAATTATTTTCAGATTTTGACCAAGATTTTAGTTTCTGAACATTAATGAAACGTCTTACAAGTCATTGTGTCTCACAATTTCATTCTAAAGTACAACATATCCAATCACAATTGATATAAGTTCAAATTTGAATTCATTAATTGGAAAAATTATGCCCAATGCGTTTCTATGATTCTAGTTACTAAAAGTAATCATTAAACAAGAACAGTGACGAGTATTTCAGTCCTAAAGCTTGTTACAAAGAAAAGTTGTCAGTTCTTTGCACGAGCTTAGATTTTCTATATTCTCGAGGGGGAAGCTTGATTGGTTGGTGATATTAAACCGCTGATTGTGTATTTGTTATAATTTCGTACAATGATTGTTAATTAATATTGATTTTTCAAACGTCTCTATGCATTTCTGAGAGAACTTAATGTAATTAATATTCAGAATCATTTTTCTTAGTTTTCACTAGTTCTCATAAACATTTCATAATTTTGACCCAACTTTCATTTTCATGAGCAGGTAACTCCAAATACTGATTTGACAATGCCTCCTCCTTCAGAGCCAGATAAAATTCAAATGCATGATGCCATGGATTCCAGTACTCCAGACCAAAACAACTTGCAGGATTCAAAAAACAATGTTTTGAAAGAGAATTCTCTAGTAGTAGATAATGATACCGTTGTTTCAATCCTGAGCCAAGGTATTTTCTTAGAAGTTTACGGTTCCTATATTGTTAGTTTCTTCGTTTCAAATGTTAAATTACTGGCTACATGTGCAAATGGTATGTGCAATGAGCATTCTTAGTTGATCTAAAGATGATCTTGTCTCATAAAACACTGCCTGATTTATGAGAGAATGCTGGTTCATATGCTTTGGTTGGGTTTATAGGATCCATACATTAAATTCAATGACAACTTAAAATTATGAAATTTATTAAGAGAGAATGGCTGTTTTTATCGAGTGCACTAAGTTTTTCACGAGAAAGTGAGTATTTATGAACATTTTCTGGTAAAAAAACCACATATTTTACTAGAACCGCAAATTGACGTTTTTTCTTCGTCATTCTATAATGGGGAATTTTTTCCTTCATTTTTTTATATTTTATCGTTGAGTGAAATTCCGGATATTTATCAGAGAAGAGAAAATTACATTGGCTGGGCTGTTTAAGGTTATTAATCACATTCTCAAGCTCTGTACATCTGAATGTATTTTCTCCATTTTCAGGTGAAAGAACGGGTATTCCATGTGTCGTAAAATCTGATGGCAAAACACAGACAGCCGATGAGCCGAAGAACAAGAATCTGGAAAATGACCTCGAAAGTCCCCATGAAGATCAAGTTCAAAACAAAACCCCGCCCGATCCTTTGTAACTGTCAGTGTTTCGAACAAGATTATATATTTGCAAAGCAAAATGGCCAAATGAAAACTGCTATGATCGATCATCATCTAGGACTTTTAGATCTGAGACCTCGGAACCTTGACTAACTTTACCTGTAGTTGATAGATTGGCTTAGATTCTTCTTCTTCTTCGATTTTTTTCATATTGGCAGGCAAAATCACATCTTTGGCATAGTGGGTACTTGGTCATTTTTACTGTTTCGTTTGTCCTTTTTATACCAAAAGTTTACTAATGTTAGACATTTTATATCTTGTGTTGGTTCTTGGTATTTCTAATTAGAAATGAGAGAAATGTCAAAAGTAACGATGCTTGCTAGTGTATGCAGATATCAATCTCAGTGGTTGGCTAGCTATCTTATCTATTCATGGAGGATAGAGAATAGCATATCTTGAGGAAGAATGATGCAGAATATTTTTTCAAAACAGGTTACTCTGTCTTTCTATGTCTATTATTGAGCTCGAAAAATGAGAAATCAAACTTTGACTTAAGAGTTTATGAACTGATGAATCTTCAATTTCTAAATCAAAAGTTTATTTCTTTTCAAGATTCTCGACTAGGATGGTTCGATTTGGTTTTATTGGAACTTGGTTGTGAAGTTTTTTTATTTCGAAGCCAAAATCAAACCGATCATCGCGATCTCGACGAAATCTTTTTTTTTTCTGGGTTATTTTGGATTTCACTGTGATTTAGGTTGAACGAGTTGGCAAACAGGATGAATTTTGATTTTGGGTGAATGAGGTTTCGTCCTGGCAACGGTTTTGATCGGAACCAAAACCGATTGGAACCAATCCAAGCTCCGATGAAGTGGTGGGCCCCTCAAAACCGACACGAGGTTGAGAATTGAGGTTCGTCCACCGCAGTTAAGTAAGAGGTTGTATTATACTAATGTTTGGTCCAAATGACAAGTTGGAGAAAATCCTATCAATGCAAAATCTCAATTAAGTAATTGAATTTACAGATTCTCAGCTTCAGCCATTATTGGTTGTGGTTAGTCTCGTTTGCATGTGCAGCTGATTCAATGATTCCCGACTAGGTACTTATTTTTTGTGTTTATGATACGGCTCTTCACTCTATCGAAGTGCTCGAGAGCGGAAATCGAACTAGACTTGAACGAAGTCCAATATCACCAAAAGAAAAGTTAAATTGGATCCAAAACCGGATCGGATCGTGATCTGCGCTGGAACCGCCAATGTTTGGACCGAACCGAATCATGAGTCAAAAAATGATCAGAGTTTGGATCCAATTTTACTAAAATCGATTAGTTAACCGATAAAATATAAAATTTGTATAAATAATTGGCTTTTAGTTTGATTAGATCGATAACTCGAGAGTTTGAATTTTAAGAAATTGAATGTAATCGCGAACCGATACCAACTTAAAATTGTGGATCAGATTTATATTTGATCAAATATATGATGATCGAGTTCGAATCTAATTATCAAAACTCGACCCGAACTCACAGGTTCCACCCCTAGACAGTTCAACTTGGTAGAAAGACTACTAAATTAATTTTTTTGATAATCATAGTCCTTACTCATAATATATTACATTTATACTTTGCATCATTAATTCTTGTTAATAAATAAAATTAAAATCACATGGCCTTATTTATGCCAAATTTATATTTTTTGTTGACTAATAAGAACTACAAAATTATAGAAGATAATTAAAGGAAATATTATTATTTGCAAAGACATGCGTTCTTTTCTCCCACTCTCTCTTTTACTTAGCTAGTAATCGGATCGTATCGATCTACCAGACTGATACGAAAAAAATAGTTTTTAATTTAAAAAATCAATGTGATCTCAAACTGAAATTAACCTGAAACTTTAGGTTAAATTCAATTTGAATTAGTTATACGTATTATTTTGAGTTTATATAAAATTTTACCATAATTACACAATTAATCCATCAAATCTAAAGAATTTGTGAAAAAATAATTAAATTAGTTAGTTTGAATCAATAATCTGAGAGTTTAAATTTTACGAAATCGATGTAAATCTAATCGGATCGGAAGCTTTGAATTGGATCAATTAATTGATTAATTTTCGTTGGGATCTAATAATGGGTCGGGTTAATTGTTTTTTTTTTTGGTTTGAAAAAACCGACTCGGGTCTTCTCCTTTTCTCTTCGGTCTTCAGAAATGGTGGCAAGATCACATGCAGATGGAGACAGGTTGCGACCCATCATTTGCAAAGACTTCACCCACATGGATTTCAGACCCACTTTCTCGCTTTCTCTGCTCCATAATACCCATGTGATATCCAGCTCTCTTTTTCCAATTTTCATTCCTTCTTCCGAGCTTCCTCTCCAGCTACATTCTGACTTTTTCCTTTCTGGGTTCTAGTTGCTGCTAGGGTTCTAATTGATTTTAGTTTCCTGGGTTCTTTTTTGTTTTTGTTCCTTGTTTGCTCGATTTTTGCAAAATCTCTCGACTATGAAGTCGATTTTTTCAAAATCTGATGTCATAGGAAGAACTAGAGCATGATTTGAGCGCCAAAAGGGAGGTTGTAAGAGCTGATTTTTGCTTTAAGCAAGCGAATCTTGTCTCTCAAACTTGGGGGAAAATTGTTTCTAAGGTAACTATTCAAGAATGAGTTTCTTGCGATGGGGGCTGAAATAAAGTAATTCTCTGGGCTGGTAGAAGAGATATTGCCGCTGTAATCGTAAATTCGGAGGGCGGACATGGCGGCCAAGCTTCTAAATTCATTAGCAGAGGATAACTCCGATTTGCAGAAGCAAATCGGTTGCATGACCGGCATTTTTCAACTGTTCGATCATCAGCACAATCTCACCGGACAGCGCACTGCCCATAAGAGGCTTCTTCTTGGTAATCATTCGATATGATTTGCTTAGCTTTGCTCTATGATTCTTTGTTTGTGTTATGAACATATGTTATGGATTATCATTTATTTAGTATCGTTCCTGCCATCGTTTTGGATAGACTTCGATGCATTCAGTCGAGAGAGAAATCGAGTTAGAGATTGATTAGAATGAAATGGTTGTGATTATGGGATCCAATTGAGCAAAATCTCCTTCTTCCTTTTCTTTTTCCATCTTCAGCTTTATTTCATCTTTTTTCTTGCTTTTCTTTTCATTATTTCTGTTTTTTTTTCCGAAACTTAAAACTTTATGTGATCTTAGATGTTCGTATATTTGTTGTGATCATGTTTGTAACACCCTGTAATGTACTGTTTCTTTTATGACGGGTATGGTTAATTTTTTTTGTTTTTGTACCATTGGAAAATATAGTAGCGGAAAACTCGTTCCAAATGGTTTAAACATAAAAGCAAAATATAAAACTACATTTATTTTAAATGAAACATTTACATCAATTACTTTCATTAACTATGCCCGACCATTCTCTTTCTTGTCCCTCATAGGTAATTCCCGCTCGGAAGGTGAAAACTCGAGAAGAGAGAATAGCGGTGTGCACCATGGGGGGAGCTTGAAGGTGAAAACACTAATCAATTCAAACTCTTACCACTTTTTTTTTCGAATTCTTGCAATATTTAGTCTATCTATGCATATAAGCTTTGTAAGATGGGTTGGTAGCATGAGTTTTGCTTAACTTGAAAACCAATCTTCGTGCGAGCAGGAATCGACTGGGAATAAGAGTGTCGATGAGGGACAAAGGGTGGTCACAGAATCATCTGGAGCTTCATTTTCCTCGTCTTGTTTGTCTTCCTTTTCGTCCATGGAGTTTAACAGGGCATCTCTACGAGAAACATCATCCATGGACAGAATCATATTCTCTCGGACTCCGTCTAAAGGCCCCGACTCACTCGATCTTCGAGATATAGTAAAGGACTGCATGTACCGGGAAGCTCGAATATTACCCGTCAAGCCAAACGAAGAAAAAACATCAAATAATTACGAAGCAAAACAACTCCATTCTGGCTCGAGGGATGTTCCTCGGTTTTTTTTTGACGAGAAAGAGAGAACTCGGTTATCGTTTGAGGCGATCAAGTCCTCTCCGAAACAAAAAGAGCAGCCGAGCCCGAGACTCTCGCTAGATGGTCGAGATGGCTCGATGAAGTCCATTCCTTCTCATTGCAATGGCTTCTCAAGTGAGAAAGTTCCTCAGAAACGGGTCCCCGGTGTTGTAGCAAAGTTGATGGGATTAGAAGCCCTCCCACATTCATCTTTAATTGGCAACGAAGCATCGAATAAGGCTAGTCTGATCCGGACCGTTGAGATTCCGACTTTGATTCATCGAAAAAGTGAGGATAAAATGATGAAATCTATGCAGAGTTCGAATCTTCCTCTCGAAATCGCACCATGGAGCCAATTCGATGGAAATCGAGGCCAGTCCAAACCTTCTCTCCCATCAAATTCATCTCCTTCTGTTTATAGTGAGATTGAGAAGAGATTGAAGAACATTGAGTTCAAGCAATCTGCAAAGGATCTTAGAGCTCTAAAACAGATATTAGAAGCAATGCAATCCAAGGGATTGTTAAGGCCTGAAAGCAAAGGAGATTCGGACATGATTTTTCAAAAAGATTACGAGCCAAACTCATCGAGTCCAAGGCAGATTAATGGAGTGATTCCCCATCGAAACAAACAGAGCTTCAAAGTTATGGGATCGACAACTCGTGAACCTTATTCTTCACCGGCTCTTGAATCCCGAATCGTTGTCATGAAACCAGTAAGTGTAATGGGAAAATCCAGTATTTCAGTTTCATCATCAATGCAAAAAGGCAGCCATCGACGGCTTACAGACGTGAAAACAGGTGCCTCTAATCGAGTCCTTAAGGACCAGTCTCCCAAGAACAGTATTAGGGATTCGGGTGAGAAAAGGCTTAAGTCAAGGAACGTGTATTTACCCCAACCTTCTTCGAAATCCCGACAATTTAGCCGAGAAAGTAGTTTAGGTTCAGTGAAAATCTCCGGATCTTTAAGCCCAAGACTCCAGCCGAAGCAACCCAAGCCAGAGAATAGATTTCGTCCTCCTACCCCTCCTGATTCGGATAAACCTAGAAGGTCCTCCAATGGAGGGGCAACGAATTGGAGCACTCCTAGTGGAGCATCAAGGTGTAAATCTTGCTGTCTACCGCAAAATGATGATCAATTGAGTGAGGCAAGCAACGCATCGAGAAGTTTGAGTTACACCGGGGATGAAATCTTTCTACTTTCAGACGATAATTCATCGGATCCAAAGATGAATATGAAATCAATGAGCAGTATCCTACCTGACAAGTATGCACCGATCAGATCCATGGAAAAGGTACGATTACGATTGTGTACGTCTTTAGGAAGCAAATCAGACACAATCTTTTGGATTTTTCAAGTGCATTTTTTTCTTTCAGAACTCAAATTTGAGGTGTGATGAAGACGATTCGCCGATTGTAATTTCCCCAGAGCATCCGAGTCCTGTCTCGGTCCTCGATCTCTCAGCCTATAGAGATGATGAACTTTCTCCTATAAAGAAGATATCAAATACCCTTCAAGGTAAGAATTCTTACACTCAAGAGAAGCTCTCTCTCCCTATCTCATATTTGTTTTAGACAACTTTAAATGACTTTTGACAAATTAACAACCGTTTAAAAAGTCTGAATTTTTTTTAATGAGACTTTTTTATTTTTGATATATCTACGTCTGTTATCATGATAAATTACTATTTATCTCAAAAATCTAAATTTATAGATGAATGATGATTTAATCATTTATATTTATTCTCTCAACAAAATGTAGTTTTAATGCAACGAATCTGAGTAAATGATGCTGGAAGATGGGAACATTAAGTTGCAGTGCTATGTTGCATAATTTTTTGATGCAAAATTTTCAAACCGAATCTAAAACTCTATCAATTTTCTCAGGCGATCATACTCTAAATGGCGACAATTTTTTCATCGAAGATCAATGGAGGTCTCCAGATGATCTATTTCCTCGATCAATGGCTTATGTCCCGATTAATCATCGAAAACTACAAAACATAGACAATCTGGTTCAGAAATTCCGAGGCTTGAACTCTCATGACGACGAACCGAAGACAGATTACATGGCATTACTCTGCGAGAACACGAATCCGGACTTCCGATACATTTCCGAGATTTTATTGGCTTCTGGCCTCTTACTCCGGGACCTGAACTTCGGTATGAAAAATTTTCAGCTTCACCCATCGGGACATGCGATAAACCCGGAATTGTTCTTCGTATTGGAGAATACCAAGGCAAGCAGTTTGTCTTCAATAGAAGGAAACAACCTTCATGGAGTAGCCGAGAAATCTCATCGAAAACTCATTTTCGACGTCGTAAATGAAATTTTATCTCAGAAATTACGACCCATTAGTGTTTCTTCGGAGCTGTTCTCAACACCGAACAGGGTCGAGAACCAAACTCTCAATGCTCAAAAGCTTATGAAGAAGTTGTGCTGTGAAGTAGAACAACTTTGCGGCACGAGCTCAGACGACGACGGTGACGGGTTGAAGAACTTCTTGCGGGTAGATTTAATGTGGTGTGAAGAAAATTGGACGGATTTTCACGACGAGATTTCTGGGGGCGTTCTGGAGATTGAGCGGTCGATCTTTAAAAATTTGGTGGATGAGATCGTCGGGAGCGAGGGAGCTTATTTACAACGAGCTAAATCGGGAAGACGATTGTTGGGCAGGTGATACTTGATTTTTTGTTGGTGATATAGGTGACATATTTGTATACTTGTGCTAGATTTAGAGTTCAGTAAACATGAAAATTCATGATAGTAGTTCTCAGATGATATTTGATTGTAAAGCACAGCTGTGAATTCCTTCCTCTTTTTTTGCAATAATATTTCTGTGAATCTCATGAGATTCAGTGTGGATAAGAGTGAGTTGATTTGGGTCGATTTGAGTTAATTTTTTAACTGACCAGAACTGACCCAGTCGGTTTTTAACTCGAGAGTTAAAACCCAAAATTGACCAGCAATCTGCAGTCGATTTTTTAACCCGGCGAAAGTAATTCGGTTTGGGTAATTTTTTTTTGTTTGGTTCATTAAAAATTATTTTTAAAAAGTTAAAATAAAATTAAAAAACATATTCTATAAAAAAAATATCTACTAAATAATCTATTAATTTTCAACCTTGTATCTGACTAATTTCCAAAAGAAGTGACCAAATTAAGAAATAATAGCTAAATAATTAATTTACATTCAATAAACTAGGGGTGGGCGGATCCGACCCAATCCGACAATCCGATCGGGTTGGATCGGATAGGGCAAGAGTAATCGGTCGGCAAATGCGAGTTTTGATCCGATAATCGGATCGCTTATCGGATCGGATCGTTATCGGATTCAATGCGATCCGATCCAATCCGACATTCGGATTGACTATACTTTATAATTGCAAAACCGAAATCCCCAAATTCGTAAATCGTAAGTTCGTAACCCTTCGGCCTTCTGAAATCCCGAGTCCCCGACTATCGACGCCGAAGTCCGAACCTCGACGACGAACCTCGCGACGAACCCCGGCGAACCCCGAGACGAACCCAAGAGGCGGACGACGAACCCGACTAACCCCGAGAACCGACGAACCCCGACAAACTCCAACCCGAGCTTTGTGATTCATAAGGTACCTTCTTCATGTGATTTGTGAGTTATGAAAAACAGTGGATAGATTTAGTCATTTAGGCATTTAGCCCGTCGATTTGGTTTAGTGCAAACTGCAAAGAGGTGGGCGTCCTGCAAATTCGATCGAATTGTTGCCGATTGGGTCGGATCCCGTGAGTGCAAATCATGGTTTCTTACATTGTGAATATGTGAAATATAATTATATAGTAAGAAACCCGAGACTTTAGGTTTAGTGCAAATCTGTTTATACTTGTATACCTTACAATTGATGTTATATTAATAAATATGTTTTATGTGTTTTTGTAGAAATTACGGAGAATGTAACCGGGGGAGACGTAGAGTCGATTATTGAACTCTAAACGACGGATTATGATTATTTTGTATGGTTTATTTTATGTATTATGTTGACATTATAAATTGTTTTTGTATTCTGGAGTTTATGGATAGTTTTGAATTATAATGAATTATGGATGAACTTTTTTGGATTACGAATAGATTTCAAAAATTTTGGATTACGTTGTATGTCTGGAATCTTGGATGATAGTTTGAATCTTGGATGAGATATTTTGGATTAGTTTCTCGGATTGCAGGGAAAACAGGGGATCCTCGGAGTCTACTTTATTGAACAATCTGATCTGATCTGATCCGATAACTTCAAATAGTTTCGGATCGGATCAGATTCAGATGGAGTTTTGGAGCCGATCCGATCGGATCCAAAACTCTAATCCGAAAATTGTCGGATAGGATTGGATCAGCAACAATCCGATCCAATCCGATCCGACGCCCACCCCTAAAATAAACATCAAATTAAATTCAATCCAACCAAATTATTTGTAAAAAAAAAATCATAAAATTTAATCAAGTGATCCATTCGATTTTGAAAAAAGAGCCATCTGACCCGCAACCCAAGTTATAAAACGTAACTCCATTCAAATTTTTGCAATTCATAAAATGAACGAACCAGATCTAAAACTTTCGATTTCGGTTTAACTCATTGGGTTGGTTCGGTTTGGCCAATCTTACTTATCATAGTGACAATTAGATTTGATTAATCAGTCAAACCGACTCATAGTTATCATTTTGCATATAATTTATTATTTTAGCATAATATGCCCGACAAGTATATCAAGAGCCAAAAAGCCGGGTCGCACGAGTGGCTAAACCAATTTGGAAAATAGCAAATTTGCATCGGTCAAATTACGATACGTTAGCGACGTTTTTACGATAGTACATGTAGATTAAAACCAAACCCAAAAATTCATGTTGGAAAGCAATTAATTAGTAATTTGGGTTTTTTAAATTTTTTTAAATAGTTTTGTAATTTAATAGAAAATTGCAAAATTCAAAATAATTAAAAAATGAATATAAATAATCAAAGCCTCCTTTTTTTCTGGGTTCTAATCAAAATCAGATTCTTCACCGACTCCGATTTTCTCAGCTCTGCAGCTTTAAGCTTTCAGATCTCTCTCTCTCTCTCTCTCTTCCTCGCTTTCTCTTTCTCGCCCCTCAAGTATTCGAGCTAAAATCATTCCAAGCCGGTAATCTTTAGTGCGCCTTTTCATGTTTAGATTCTTGAGTAGTCTCTAATCTCTGTTTTGAGCATAGATGTGGGTTGATCCGTCGATTGGCATGTTGCTGGGGTAGACTATTGGTGCTATCTTTTGCCATTTCTTGTTAGTTTTGGGTTATTCTTGTATTTGTTGTTCCCTTGGTTTTCATCTTTCCTCGTTAGCTTTGACTAATTTTGTTGGCCTTGTGACACTGTTTGGTTTGGGGTCTAATTCTAGGTTTTCTATAGCACGAGTTTCATTTTTTCAACCTGATTTACATTTTGACTGCTGATCGGTGAGCTGATCCTGTTTTCTGTTAAAGTTTGTGTTAATTTGCTTGCATATTTTCATTATTTATCTCCTTGGGAGCTCTGGTTCTTTTTAGTCTCTTCATTTGAGTTATTTAGAACATATAGTTTTGAAAAGTGCATGTTTAATTGTGTTACTGCATCAATTATTAGTGCATTTATGCTGACGTATTTTTGTTTCTTCTATCTTTGTGGAAGGGCTATGTTTAAGTTGACTATGCGTTTCATGTTTTAATTATTTATCCCCAGCATTCTAAGATGGGACCTTAACACGCTCTTTGGAAAAGTGTTAGCATGGGGTGTTCTCTTGTTTATCCGCTTGAAATGCAAGCATTTTTTAGTAGCTCACTTTGTTTGTACTATTATTTATAATCTATATACATCTTATCAACCTTTAAAATTTTGGCTAAAGCTTAGATCTTCCATTTCTTATTTCTACGTGATTTTTTATGGTTGCTCATGAAATTGTTCTTGTTCTCATATTTTTTTTGACACATTACCATTAGATGCTTGGACCAACCATTTTTAAGGTTGGACTGTAGTGGAATTTATTCTCACTTATTTTTACTAACATTGTTCTTTTAACGTGAATGTTAAACTTGTTCAGAGATGGCATCACAAGAAGTGAGTCCAGCCTCTGCTCCTACTGCCCAAGTTGTTGGGAATGCCTTTGTGGGGCAATATTATCACATTCTTCACCATTCCCCCGAACTGGTGCATAGATTTTATCAAGATTTAAGTTTACTTAGTCGACAAGATGTCAATGGGGAGATGACAACTGTGACAACCATGATGGTACGCGTATACATTCTCTGTAAAATTATGATATAGTTTCCTCTTGACCACATATTTTGCAAAACACTTTCTTGTACTTCTACTCAATATTGGAAACTTCATTCTTGTGATGATCTTTGTACAGAGACTAACTCTATGTTCAACTATGCTCGTCTTATTTCATACAATGGAATGTTTCTCCTCCATAATTGTGTGTATTGCACTGTATTGCACGATGGGAACAAAATCACTTGTATGTATAGTATAATTAACTCGATAACTGGACTGAGCTCTTGTCATTGATGTTCATTTTATTTTATTTTTTCCCTAGCACTTACATGAATAGATGTTTCTCTATATATAACCAATGGATTAGAGAGGATGGTAGCCAATATAAAAGGCCTTTGGAATGTTTAAGGATAAGATTATTTTTTGACCTTTATATTGGTAGGGTAAAGATGTAGGTGATAAGTATATGGATACATGGCTTAAGCCCATGAATTGACATTTAATTTTAACTTTATACTTTAGTTGTTTATTTAAAGTTATTATTCCTTAGAAATTTGGATTCCTAATCCTTATAGGTTTTTGAATCCCAGCTGCATGGCATTTAGGGTGTTATGAATGTTTGATGATAGACTTAAATAAGGGAATTTCCTTATTCTCGAGAGCTTATCCTCTTACATTTCTCTTTAATTTTTCTTTTAGCTTCGATTCGAAACAATATTCCCTGTGCCAAAAATAGATTTTAAATTGTGTTTTTTAGCTAGTATTAAATCATTGATGACTAATTAATCGTTGAGTGATGAATACAATAGAGATAACCATGAATCCCAGTCATAAACTTTTCAGGAATAAAAAATTGTCTTTCCCTTATTTTGATTTCTCTAGAAGCCATTAAATCTAAGTCAAGTGGCATTCTAGAAATCACATTGTATGGTTTTTTTGTGAGAAATTCTGTGAGATTGACCAGTAACATATATTTGACTTAAATTATGTCTGAGAGAGAAAGATCCGTAGTGCACTTTGGCACTGTGCTGTCTATAATCTTTGTTGCAATGATAGGTTTGAAGAGAGAGAGTTGAAAGACGGACAGATTGATGATGCACTTTGACTTGTTGCTATAAGGGGTTTGATTAGAAAGATAGGAGAAGAAACATTCAGAGAGACAGAGAGAGAGAGATATATCCTTTTTTCAACGTTGAAGAAAAAAACAATGATATTTTAATGTAAAAAATTGTCGTACTCTGCATCAATTTAATGATATTTCAATCATTTCAAGACAGTTTGAAACTTATCTATCAGTGTGATTAGATTGCAGAAACTGCTGACGAGCATTTTTGTTTTAGTGGATTATATTCTTTTATGCAATGCCATATTCTGTGAATTTTGAGTGTATAACTTTTACCAATTCCAACTGAGTTAGGGGACCAAAATTAAGGAACATTTATGAGTCTAACTTTGTCCATGCCTATGCTAATACTTTTTTTCCATTCCTAATCTTGATTTGCCTATTTAGATCTTATCTTACATGGGTTTTCTTCCTTTATGGTTCTTCCAAAAAAAATTAAACTGGAGTTCAGTTAGTGTTAAGATTATTATTTGAAATAATGCTTAAATGTTGAAAACCTGAATGTTGTTATTTCTACTTTGATTAAGTAATAATTGGGTTGACCTCTTCTTTCTTTGCTTGAGTCTTTTATAACTTTGAAATGGAGTTCAGTATCTCTCAAGCTTTAAGAGTGGATGAATTATATAAACTCATATAGACCATTGCTCAAATGTTGAAAAGGAGAAACATTGTTATTTTGCTTTTAAATAAGCTTAGATCTTTCTGTGTATCTCTAATGTTCTATGCCGAGCCGTATCTCTAATGTGTATCTTTCTGTGAACTTCGATTTCCTACACTTAATGCGTAGATTGTGCTCTTAATCATTGTTTGTCACATTTCATTTGCATGCTAGCACAAAATCTAAGTTCATAATCTATTTAAGCATAGATTGTGTGACTTGAAAGCTTATAGGACATTACTAGTGAAGTTATTTGCTGAATTTAGCCAACATTTTGGATTTAAGAATTGTATATCAACAATATCACAGGCAATAAATGACAAGATTCTATCTATGAATTATGGAGACTATACGGCAGAAATTATAAGCGCTGATGCCCAGGAATCGTTCGAGAAAGGAGTGATTGTTTTGGTAACTGGATGCTTGACAGGAAAGGACAAGTTGAGAAAGAAATTCACCCAAACATTCTTCTTAGCTCCACAAGAAAAAGGTTATTATGTCTTGAATGATGTATTTAGGTTTGTTGAGGAAGATCCATCAATACAAAGCATTGGTTCTGCACGTGACGATATCACAGAGAATTCTCAGGCGCCCAACCCGAAACCAGAACCAGGTAACCATAGTTTTACCTTGAGAAGATTTTAATTAGGGGTGAGCACAACCAAACCGGATCCAATAAACCCAGCTGAAACTGGCTTAATCGGTTCGGATCGGTTGTTGATGATATTGGATGATATGAGTTTATTAGATTTTATATTGTTTCTTAGCTGAATTTTTTTGTTATAAATCTTCAAAATCTACCATTTTGTATTATGTTGTTGCATAAAATTTATAAAATATTTATATTATTTTATGAAGCGAGTAAAACCGAAAGCTAACCAAAACCGATCCGAAATATTCTGTTCGGTTTAGGTTGGGTTCATTTAATTTTTTTCACATATTCGGTTCCAATTTTCAAAACCAAAAATACTTTTCTCACCCTTAATTTTAACTGCTGTTTACGGAAAAATCTGATTGTGAAAATCTTCCCATCCTCATTTCCAGAGCCTATAAACGATTTGAATCATGTTGGCGAGGACCATACTAGTGCATTTGAAAAGGAAGATCTTAGTAAGGGCCCTGAAGTTTCTGATCCTTCGGATGATGAAGGATCACTTATAGAAGAAGAGACCGATAACCCTCATCCGTATTCAAATGAGCGTGAAATTATCGTGACTGAGGATTCAACTCCTGTAACCCACGAGGATGCTCCAAAAAAATCGTATGCGTTCATTGTAAGTTTCTCTTCATTTGTGTCCATATATTTTCAAGTATAAGAAGACCCCATGCCACACATTCATTTGACTTGCTGAACTTAATTTAGGTGAAGGCCCCAAAAACCGTCTCTGGTCCGGTAGCTAATTTAGTTAGAGCAGCCCCAGCACAAACTAATAATCTCTCACATGGTTCAGCTAAACTAAATTCAGTCTCTGAAATTCCGGCTCCAATCAATGACAATACCCTTGAAAGTAGCAATCTCCCAGAGGAAGGTATAACATTCATTTTTTGACATTTACCTTTGATCTTAGCCTAAGACTTTCAATCGTGCTCCACATGTTTTTAATGTCCTTTATATTTATTTCCAAAATGATTGAGTCGATGTTGTTGAGGAAGTTTATTGTTCAGACAATAAGAACTCTCACTTTTCAATAAATTTTTGAGTAATTATCAATGACCACCTTATACTTAGGTGTATTTTTTAAGTGACACATTAAACTTTAATTGTATCAATTAACACTTCAAAGTATGACTGTATCTCAATTAAAACTTTAAAAAAAATATCAATCAAAACTTTCTTGTGAAATTTAAATTAACTAAACATATTCTTATAATTTAATTTCAGATTTTTTTAATTATTATATATTCTCGATTAAGATAGTCAAAAATGAAAATAAAAAAATCAAAATTAAATCGTAAGAGAATGCATAATAACGAAAATTTAATCTTAGATCTTCTGTTGATAAAATTTTAAAATTTAAGATGTCAATTGAAAATATACTTTTAGTTTATGGTGTTAATTGAAAGAATTAAAAGTTTAAGGTATTGTTTGAAATGTATTCATACTTCAAGGTGTCAATTGTTATAATTAAAAGTTTAGAGTGTTCTTTAAAAAATACTCTCAATTACAAGATGTCTATTGATAATCATCCTAAATTTTTTAGCTATAGTTTTAATTGTTGGCACTTACATCAGAAGGTCACTCAATATATGTGCGGAATTTGCCTTTTGATGCAACGGCTGAACAACTTGAGGAAGAGTTTAAGAAATTTGGTCCTATCAAGCGTGATGGTATCCAAGTCAGAAGTAACAAGGTAAACCACTCCCTCTTTTCCTACCCAAAAATGAAAATGTTTGAAAAATGTAGAAAGAAGAAGCTTTGACTTGTGAAAACAAAACCAACATTGGTTCATAAAACTCCCATTAATTTCGCTGGACCAATCTTTTATCCCATTTCGATCAATTGGGTATTTCTGACGATGTGCTTGCTGATCATATGCGCCCGATGCAGCAGGGATTTTGTTTTGGCTTCATTGAATTCGAACAACTGGCTTCTGTGCAAAGTGCACTTGAGGTACTGTATCCCTTTTTATCTATGTATGGCAAGTCATGTTTAACTCTGATTTTTTTGGAGTTTCTTCATGGTGGTGGACTGGTGACGTTGACCATTTTCATTTATCTATTTTCAATTTGTTGGGCATGAAATATCGTTCACTATACGGCAGGCTTCTTCTGTTGTAATTGGCAATCGTCAAGCTTTTGTCGAGGAAAAGAGAACCACTGCTAGAGGTAAGTTACATCGTAAATATGGAATCTGATAGTTTGAGTTACCGGAGAGAGAAAAAGAAAAAAAAAACTCATAATTTGACTTGTGTTTTTCAGTTAATAACGGTGGGAGAGGGAGGTATTCAGGGGGAAGAACCGGGTTCCGAAGCGACAGCTTTAGAAGCCGTGGAAATTACAGTGGCGGGCGAGGTTATGGAAGAAGTGAATTTATAAACCAGGGCGAGTTTTCGGGACGGCCGAGGGGTTCAGAAGGTTACCAACGAACCAGTCAATATAGAGGAGGAAGAGAAGGGCGTCAAGGTGGGGTCGACCGAAATCCCGTTGCAGCCTGATTTCGAGGAAGAAGGGTGGACAGACGGAAGTTCTTTTTGACCGCGAATACGATCAAAGGTAATATTTCGGGTTTTTTTTTTGTTTTGTTTAAGGTGAGGGAGGAGGGGATTGAGATTTGAAAAATTAGTGTTCGATCATCAAGCCTCCACACAAGATGAATATTTATTTTTCATTGGGAGCTTTTTATGATTTTCTACGGTGAATGAAATCAAGTGAATTTCTAATTTCGATGGTAAAAAAATAATTTTAAAAGAAAAATATTAATATCTCTTGAATTATTAATAATTGTAATAAACATTTTAAATTTTATCATAGTTTTATAAAATATCTTTTCATTTAATTAGAACCGTAATTATTAATTTAATTGACATCTTTTGTCCAATAATGGAGTGAAAATGTTACAATTTGACTGTAAATTCTTGATTTTTCTATAAACTAATCAAATTATCAGATAGGATTAAAATTAACTAATACGTTAAACATTTTGATGCACCTTATGTGACGAGTCAAGCAAGACATGTCAGTAGGATTAGCCACAATTTAGACCAGATCAATTTCGATATGGGTCGAAATTAGAATCGTAAAATACATAACAATAATTTTAGTTTGTCTCAATTCAATTCAATTCCATATTTGTAGTTCTCTCTCACAAAAGTAGTAGACAATAAGTCATAACTATGCATAAACATTAAAATCCGGCCTGTAAAATTACGCTAACAGCAACAAAAGCAGATAACAGAGTTCATTAAAGTTAGAGCCTGCACTAAATACAAAAAAAAGGGGTAGAAAATACAATCCAAATCACCTTCATTTTGAGCTCCTCGATCTTGAAATTTGTTCGAGCAAAAGCCTGGATTCAGATGCAAAATCAACAGGAGCAACAGCTCTGGCAGTAATCCTCTGCCTCTTCTCGTTGTTATATTCATTCTGAGAAACGCTTATTCCAAACAGAAAAGGAACCCATGTCGCCTCCTTCAATTTCATCTCATATGAATTCTCTTCACCAATCTGAAAAAAAAAACATACCCATTTAGAGAAAATGCCGGATTTCATTCTTGTTTTGCTTAGTTTGATATTCTGCGTCTGAATTCTTACTTGTGATTTCATTTTGTCAAGCTCATCAGCTGTGCATCCAATGATTTTTTCTGCCTCGTTGTTGAAGAGAGAGAGGTAGACTTCGCCGCTGGCATCGGATATTCTAACTACCATTATGTATCTGAGGATAATAGAAATTAATCTCAGAAAATAATGGGGAATTTTCTAAATTGTGCACAAAAATTTCTAATTCTTCACCTTAGACTGCATTCTCCATCACTTTTTTGGCAACCTTCACACCAAAATCCAGAACCTATAGCATCAGTAACCTTCTTGTTGCAAGTATTGCAAGCTCGGTACCACATGGTCTGATCAGGTTTGATGGAGCTAATATATGCTCTAATGCTGAAGAACATTGGCTGCTCAAGAAAAAATTTCAACCCGATTAGTTATTGGCTGCTCAAGAACATTGGCTGACACCTAGGACAGTTACGAAAAACTGATACCTTGTCGTTTCCTAATGATGGGTTTTGGATTATGTAAGACAAAGATGTCCGGTCAGAGTACATAGACCTTCCTCCATTCTTGGATGATGGGCTCAAACTAGAGCCAACAGACGCCATTGATGTTCCCTTGCCTTCTGAATCAAACCTGTATGCCCATAAGAAATTGAACTTTCATAATCCCAGCTAATAAATACAAACCAAAAAAATCACATTTCGAGAAAAACCATTACCATGATTTTAACTTTTTTGCCTCAGGTATGTCGGGATTTACTAGCAATTTGCTTTTACTCACTGATGAAAGAGATACACCTGAAAGAGAGGCAAATTAGAATATTTCAAAATAGACAATACCCCAAAAATCTTATCCGTTTGAATTACCTTGAAAATCTCCAACTTTTAGAGATTTAATTGCAATTACGGGTGATTGATCCACCATGTCGAGTAACTCCTGCCCCACAGTAGTTGCGAGCTCGTTCCATAGGGAGACTACAACTGTTTTTTTCCTGCAATTCAAACCAGATTCCAATCTCTCGTTAATCTAATAAAAATAAATTTCTATATTTATCATAAATATCCTCTGAGAATACATACGTCTCATCAGCAATAGTTATATCACGCTTCGGAGCAGTTTCATTATTTATCTTTCTTCGGATACTCATTGTTGGGGAAACATTCTGGACCACTCCAATAACATCTAGTATCCACGAAAAGCAAGATTTTAAAAATGAACAATAGAAATTAATATCTATTTTGTGGAATAAGTTAGAGATGAGAATCTAACCAACAAGTTCTTTTCCATTCACGCAAGGACCCAACATATCAATTGGGACAAAATTGAATTTCGTCACAGGCACAAAAGTAGCTTCGTTGATTGCCTCTTCCACCTCTGAATTCTCATTCAAAGTCATTTCATAATCATTTTTCACTGTACTGAATTTCTTGTTAGCAACCTTTAGAGTTCCCTTTGAAATGTAATAAACCTTTCCAAGCTCAAACTTATCATAAAACTTTCTAGCGGCTTCATTGAACATTGTTGCCTGTATTTGGGTTTCCTGCAATAAAGTGGTAATAACTCTCATCACAACAAGTAGACAGTCAAGAAACAAGTAATCGGCTAAAAAAAACTTCAATTCACAATCTAATATGATAAACAAACACTTGAGTTGCTTGCTTACATCATCATCAGTCAATTCGACATTGAAGACACAGCCTTCTCCCCTGGCATTCTTGTAAAAACGCATAGCCTCCTTATTCGTAACACGAACTTTAATTGTCCAATTGCCTTGGTAGGGATTCAGTGAAAGAAGAGGATGAACTCTCCTTGTCATGGCCATTCGTGCAGTTGGGGCCAAACTGAAATTTGGGGAATAATTTAAGATAAGCAGCAAATCAGAAATGTTTAACCATTAATATCCTACAAATGGATGCTTCAGTAGCAATGAAATTCGCGGACTCCCAATCAAAAAACTAATTTTATAATTGATCTGTAGATTTAAGATGCCTATCCTAGAAAACCCTAGCATTACACTCTTAGAATACAATCCAAAAAGTAGCAAAAATGTCAGTGTCGTGAAAGTCAAGCACCCAAGTGACAGTCGCGATCCATAACATGGCGTGAATAACTTATTGTAAGTATTAGAGAATAGGAAAGCTCACTTTGATCTTTGTTCGTTTACAATTTGAGCTGCTGATTTTGCAACCATTTCAAGCTTTGGCTTAAGAAGGATCCCTGGGGTTTCCACTTTCACTTTACTCTTACAGTCATTTTCTTGTTTAGGTGCAACAAAAATTTCAGATTCCTCACTTTTGACTTCGCTCACAATCTCCATTTCAAGAGCAGGAGAAACAACCACGCATTTAGTCACAATCAAGTACCTGAAGATATATAAAGTATAAACAAACCAAAGTAGGGGAGCATATAAGCTCGGGTTAAGCCAAAATTAATTATAACCCTTACTTCTCCGACTTGTTCGGGATGTCATTGAGGGAATAATCAAGAATACGGATAAGACCTAGATTCTGAATCTTCCCTGAGATCACCTCGGAAGTGAGATTAGACGGTAGAATAGCTTTCAGCTTCATAGATCCATCGCTGGCTGTAAACCTAAGGCCAAAAAATAAACGAACAATCAAACATTGAGGGGAGCAAAAAGCACAAAAATCACTGAAACACAATGAGATGCAAAACTAGATATAAAAGAATTAACTCTCACATGTAACGATTTCCGGCGGCTTTAAGATCGTGGACTTGAAGCACTAAATCCGAAACTTCGGAGGACGATTCCGGCGTTGGATTAGCCTGAATCTTCAAAATCCCGCCGAGAGTCGCAGTCTTCGTCATTGCTATTTCACTCCGACTCTCTGCCTACTTGGCTAAGGTCTGCAAATGGATCTGAAGAACGTTTGGGAGAGAAGAAGAGAGGGAAACGAGCCTTTTGTAATTCGTCATCTGGAGCGGGAGATGGAATTTGGCGCGCCAAAACATTGAAATCGAAAATTACGCTCCATATTACAGAGTACAATTACAATTAAACCCCTGTCATTGTTAGATATGACACCCATATTTAATCTTGAATATATTTATTTTTAGTTAATTAAATTATTACACTAAAATTAAATTAGGGTGCAACGAAACCCTAATGCTCCTGTCGGAGAGTGTTTAGAACTGAAGTCAGCTGGTGTCTCTCCCTCTGCAATATTCAGAGAAATCAAAGGACCATTTCGACATTATGAAATTTACTGACTCGAGTCCAAGGATGGTAAAGCATTTAGAATATATTAATATTGCAATTCTATTTAATTAACATTTTATTTTACACATACCGTAAATTAAAAAAAAATATTAAACGATCAATTTGACGTCAAACCAGTCATTGAACTATCAAAAATGTTATTCGTGTTGAACTGTTGCTCGTGGTTAATTTGACCTTTTTGATAGTTCAATCTTCTACTTGTCTGTGTCTATCTATCGCGCAACATTGAGACGAGGCAAGTCAATGAAGCACGTAGATTAAGTATAGCTCAGTTGGCTCAGAAATGATAGATTAGGTATAAGAGCTTAGGTTCGATGTCTGCGTTGTCCTAGTGTGAGAGTTGTTACCCTCAATATTTGGGTATCTCCTTAGAATATCGAGTAAATGTCTTCTATCTCTTGGCCGCTGAGTTATCGTGATTTAACTCCTTCACAAACTTTCGAGCAGGGGTGTGAGGGTCCTGAGGGCGAAAGATTTTGACTTTTTTGTACAAGTCAATGAATCACGTGCTATGTCATTTTTTTTAATTTTAGTTTTATTTAATTTGACTAAGTAAATATTATCTAAATAATTTAAAATTTTTAACACATTAAAAATAATGTAAGTTAGTCATTTAAATAATATTTGCTCATCTAAATTAAATAAAAAAAACAAAATTAAAAAAAAATTGACTTGCCACTTGTCGGTTGTTTAAAGCAAGTGCAACAGGTGTCACATGCCGCGAACGTCTGGTTCGACATTTATTATAGTTCAATGACTAATTTGACGTTAAGCGAATAGTTGAATGTGTTTTTTGAAATTTACTCTAGCATATATTATAATAGCTATTCTCTCTAGGCATTTTTGTTAGATAATAATTCGTACAATAAAAATATATAATCAAATAAGACTTTAATTACTCCAAATATTTCATATGTCAACAAAAATATTTAGAGAGTAGAATACTATAGCTAAAGTAAGATTATGGAGTCTATGAGCAGAGGGTCGGCGAGGCGGCTCGGTTTCGTCGTCAAAGTAGCGGAATCAATAAATTAGGACGGGTGATTTTCAGATTGCAAAATCGGAGTCGGGGATGAATGATTTAGGGTTTCGACTTTCGACTTTCGGATTGGATCGGATTGACTATCGGATTTGACTTTGAATCCGATAGTCAATCCGATCCGATAACGATCCGAAGATCGGATCGAATGAAAAAATCATCTGCCGAATACCTGGTCCGATCCGACCGAATCCAATCAGATTGGATCGGACCAGATCTGCCCACCCCTACCTTAAACTATCACTTATTAACAAATAAAAATACAAACTTTCAAATTCAATTATGATTAAAAAACACATGCTTTAGCAATCATGCCAAAGATTCTCCACAGTCGATTAATTACAATACAATAAAAATATTGTAATTAGACCAATCAAAACTCGATACATTAAGAGGTAAGTTAAGAAAATATGTTAAAAAATTATCTTAGAAGATCTTGCGACCACAAATCGATGAGCATTAATGTTTATATAGTCATCCGCATTCATCAAATGAGCAACCGCTTGTGTGTTTTTTTTAGATTAAATTTAAAATTTGTTAATAGCATACGATAATTTAAAGTTTATATTACCCTCATTTTTATATAGGGGTATTATCGTAATTATGTTTACTTCATATTGATGGATTATCATGACCACGAGATATGCTGCAGGTAAAACCTCAACTAAATCATCTCCCTAAACCCTACTAGGCATCGAAGGAGAAAGACCTTCCCCTTGACGCTTTAATGGCTTCTCATGGCTCGAGTTCTTGTAAAGACCCGGATATCAAGTTCAATCAGTTCTTTCGTAAGCCGGCTTTTATACTGTATATTTGTCTAGTTTTTAAGGGACGTTCCTTTTTGGTTACTTGGAGTAGTTTGCGGTTTTGATTTCGCTTTCGGCGCAGCGAACTTATATTCCTGATCGATCATTGGCTGCTTCAGAGTCTAAAAAGAAAATTGAAGATCGGCTGTGTAACCTGGATTTCAGTTATTTAATTTAAAATTCAACCCTTTTCGGATACAAACGGCTGGCCGAACTGTGATGATTTTTTTTTTGGCTGGAATTGTTGGAAATTAGGAGAGAATTTGTACTCTTGACTCACAATTATCTTATCTCTTGTGTGTCTGAGAAGAAAATAGATCCACTTATTTTAGAGATTTTTATGGGAATCAGGAAGAAGAGAAATCATCACGTGACATGTCTTTTTTTTTTTTTATAATGGTTCATAGTTTTCTACTTGATGTACAATCAAGAGATAAAAAACAGAGCATCTAGTTTTTCTGGTTTTAATTTAAACAATGTCAAGGAGGAAAACTTCAGCTTTCATTATCAATGTGTAAGTATTATTCCCATGAGGAAATTGGAGGCTCATGGAGACATATTGTTAGCTTGTGATGTGATGCTTCAATTTCACCTATATACACTTTTATTTCGCTCCTTTAATTTTCAATGCCACAATTTACTAGGATATGTTTTTCTCATCTATTTTATGTTGTGAATGCAGTATGGAGGGAGTTTCTGTGGGGCGCAGTAGCTGGTGCTTTTGGGGAAGGAATGATGCATCCTGTGGACACTCTGAAGACTCGTGTTCAAAGTCAAGGAATTCTTTTTGGAAGTCAGGTATAACATTCAAAATGCACCATTGAAAGGACAAAAAAAACTTAGTTCAGTCGGTTGAAGTTAAATTATGATGAAGATATTATTTCTCATCTATAAATTTATTCCTTCAACTTTTCTTGATTGTTGATGGGATTGGATATCAGAATCAAAAGAGCATGCTGAAAATGGTCAAATCAATCTGGAAAACCGATGGAGTGAGAGGTACTTCATTTTTTTCATTATTTTTTTTCTCCAAAAGCAGTCTTGTTTTCTTATTTCTTTAATGTTAATGCATAGTCATCTAATAAATTTTCTAGGCTTTTACAGGGGGATTGCTCCTGGAGTTACAGGTTCTCTTGCCACTGGAGCTACATATTTTGGTCTCATAGAGTCCTCCAAAAAGTGGATAGAAGAATCTCACCCTAGCCTTAGTCCTCACTGGGCACATTTCATTGCGGGAGCAATGGGTAAGTTTTTTCATTTATCATTTCTTTATTGCATATGTTTTATTTCGTTTGCAAGCTGATTTAGTGAAGTTTGACATCATTACTTCTCTTCTTCATGATTTAAAAACTACTTATTCTCTCCACTGTGAGTAACATATATATTTTTAAGTAAAAACATAAACATTTATGAAATAAGTGATAAAATGTTGAGCATTAGGAAATTTGTGTAATATCTATTTAGAAATTTTTTTAACATGTCCTTTTGGTGAATGTTAACCGTTTGGTGAATTTGTTTTTTAAGCAAATTCTGTCCATGCATTAGGATTTTCCATCAGATACTTGTGCTACATTCTCACCCTTTGAGACAATTTTAAAAAAAAAAAAGATAAAATAATTAATCAAACATTGGGCTTCTACCATCATTTCAGTCGATTTAGAAGCATAGAAATTATAATGTAGAAAAAAATCTACCCGACCAATACCTTCGCCAACTTGTTCAATCACCTATGATTTTAATATTTGTTGGAACATAAAAAATAATGCGCACAACCTGTGCACATCTGATCATAAGAAAATTTTGCAAGTAGGTATTGTTCATTGCATTCAGCTGATCACTGAGCCTGGCAGGCCTTGATTTGCTTGTTTTTATAGCTCTGCCAATGGACAATATTTCTCTTTTCTTACTAAGGCAAAATTTAGCCATATAAACCGTGTAGTTCGATGGTTTTAATATGTTCTCATTATTCAATAACTTATCAAGCCTTGCTTGGCTTTAAAACAACCAAATTATTCTCTGTTTATGTCACAGGAGATACACTTGGTTCATTTATATATGTTCCATGCGAAGTGATTAAGCTGCGCATGCAAGTTCAAGGTGCAAGGCATTCTTGGAGTTCGGTTGTGATTCAGGATAGCATTTCTAAGAAGCATGGTGTACAAATGTACGGTTATTATACAGGAATGTTACAAGCTGGTTGTTCAATATGGAAGGAGCAAGGGATGAAAGGATTATTTGCAGGGTATTTTCCTAACCATTACTCTCTTTATTGGATAGAATTTACATTTTGTGTGAAATTCTTGGCACAACACCCTCTGACAGCCTTTGTTGTAAGAAACATATTGCTATGCCATTGACACCTTTCGATATGAATTTGTGCACGTGGTTAAAGATACTATGTATACGTGAAACAGGCCTATGTGAACGTCAGCTTTTGCCCGAGCATGATTATAATTTTTTATTTTCTGTTTGCCTAGATATTGGTCTACCCTTGCGAGAGATGTGCCATTTGCTGGTCTAATGGTACTATAACTTTCCTTTGATATCTTCTTATGCTATTTTGTTTGCAATTTTTCGCATTTATCTATTCGACTTAACTTTTCTTTAACCGTTTTTTATTGTAATATGACTAAATGTGTATTTTAAGTAGGGGTTTGAAAAACTGGATTAGAATCGTTGGTTTTAGTCCAACTCTTATCCCAATTTTTAAAAACCGTGAAACTAGAATCGATGTAAAAAAAATATACCCAAAGTCGGACAAAACCTCGACCCAAATTTGAATAAAATCCAATCTAAAATAAAATAAAATATGATTTAAATAAAATAAAATCCTATATAAATTAGAAATCATTACAAATCCTATCAAAAAACTCAAAACTAGACCTAAATATAATAAAAAAAAATATTTTTTTTAAATAATGAAACGATACCATGACAAACCAGAATTGTATTGTATTTAATAGTTTTAATTCCAATTCATCGTGGAACCACTGTGCACACCCTTAATCTCAAAGAAAGTCCATTGATATTTGTTCAGCTCCAGATTCTTCGCAAAATGACTGACCAAATGTTTTTTCAAGATTCATTTTTCTAAATTGGTAATTTGCACTGCAGGTAATGTCTTATGAATCACTAAAAGATTTGGCACAGCATGCAAAGCAAACATGGTCGCCCTCTTCGAATTACAACGGCAATAGCTCCTTAGAAGGACTCGTTCTCGGGGGATTAGCCGGCGGTACGTACTTCCCACACATTTATCAAACTTGGCACTCGAACGGAATCTGTTATCAATCGATAAAACTGTGCAGGTTTGAGTGCATATCTCACTACTCCCTTGGATGTTATCAAAACTACATTGCAAGTTCAAGGATCCACATTAAGGTATTGATTATTTCCTGCAATTTTGTTCGTTGAATCCGAGATTGAGGGGTTGATGACTCTCGTCTTTTTTAGGTACAAAGGCTGGTTAGACGCGATTTATAGTATATGGAGGAAGGAAGGTTTGAAGGGTATGTTCCGAGGAAGTGTCCCGAGAGTGACGTGGTATATGCCGGCATCCGCGCTTACGTTTATGGCCGTTGAGTTTTTAAGAGATCGTTTCAATCAAGTATCGGATGGTGGATCTTTGCCCGGAGTTTCGCCTTTATCTTCTGTTGTGGAGAAGCGGTCTCTGCAAAAGGTGAGCTGAAAAAAAAATTAGTTCACTTTGTTCTCTCATTGATGGTAATGATAGATGTGCATAATGTCGAGAAAATTTCAAATACGGGAAAAATCAATTTCAAATTAAACGGAACAAAACTGAAATCAAATCTAATTTATGTTATGAGCGTTGCATTATCGAAACCGGATACGACCGGATAAAGCCGAGTTTGAATTGAAATGTACGGAAAACCAAAATCGGTTGATTTGGTTCTGATGAAGTCCGAACCGATTTAATTCATGATTGACATTGTTGGAAAAACACGTGCGGTTATAAAACAGAGATACGATCGGCTAATCGGAAACTCGCCTTCCAGCGTCATCAGGACAAACTTGTCCAGTCTGGTTTATCGCCGTCTGACGCTACAGCTCAGTTTCAAGAGCCTCAGCACGCGTACGAAGTGCTCTCCGATCCTAAAGAGCGCGCTTGGTATGATTCTCACCGTTCTCAGATTCTCTTCGCCGATCCTAATTTGGTTAGTTCCGGCTCCAACTCAGTCGTTCCCGATCTCTTCGCTTTTTCTCTAGTACCGTTTATTCGGGACATTCGGATTCGAAGAAAGGGTTCTATAGGGTTTATTCAGACTTTTTTGATAAGATTTATGCGTGTGAATTGAGTTTTGCTAAGAAATTGTGTTTGGGATCAGATCCCGTTCGCGAAGCTCCGACAATGGGGAATTTGGAGAGCCCATACGCGTAGGCAACGGCGTTTTATAGTTACTGGCTTGGGTTTTGTACGGTTCTTGACTTCTGACGGGTGGACAGTATGATGTGATGGCTGGTCCCAATAGGCAATCAAGGAGGGTGATGGAGGACGAGAACAAGAAGGTGAGAAAGAAGCACAGGAATCTTAAGGGAGGAACCACCCCATGCGCCCTCGACTTTCCTTAAATGACCATTCCGGCACTCTATATAAGTGTCATTCCCCCTTGTGTTTTCTTTAGTGAAGTTTATCAAATAAGAGAGCCTTGTGCCTTACTTGATAGCCATCCTCCGACCCTTCTTCTCCGGTGAATCACATCCGGCCAAGGAGCGTCACCCCTCGTCGAGCACACGATGCGTCACATCAGAGCGCCCTCTCGAGGTCTACCGAGCTTAGCCACTCCGCCGCCCGAGTGTCTAAGTTGCCTCGCCGTCCACCTCCATCAACCTTCCGAGCCACGCCCGCCTCCTTCCCAAGCGGTATTTTCCATTCTCTCTTTTCCTTCCCGTTTGCGCGCACTTGTTGGCCGAGCAGCACTTGTCCGGACACACGAGTGCGTCTTGCTCGTCAAAACTCAGTCTATCTTCTTGATAGCGCGACCTTGACCTTCGAGCATACATCTTTCCACGCTAAGTGGACCAACACTTGATCCGCGTCGTGCTAACCTTCCGGTTGCACATCAATGCCCGTGCAAGCTTCTGCTTCGGGTAAGTATTGGTTGGCCAAACTGAGCACCGGGTTTCAGGTTCCCGATTGAAACGACGCCAAAATGCTGGGAATATAGGCTTAAAGATCGAAGAAGATGAACCATTGGAAGACAAATTTGCTCGCGTTCGATTTCATCGAGTTCTTGTCGGTATCTAGTTGGAGAAGCTTGTTATCCGGGAAGACAAATCTCGGGTTTGACTTCTACCATAGGGTAAAAAGAAATAACTGCAATAGGATCGAGAATCGGTTGATATCTCCCAACGATCCTGTAAACAAAGAAGTATAATTCCACGAGCCTTGACGCCTTTACCAACTAAAAACGGACAATTTAAGGTGCCGACCCAAACAAATCCACAAGATTGTTCAGGGAAGTACAAAAGAAGAGCATTTGGCAATCCAATTTACAGCTTCTTCAGTTTGAATTCACGGAAACTAAATTCACCAAACCATGAAGAAGAACAACAAAAGGGCCACCAAGAAAGCAAGCATCATAGTTTGGGGTAGAAGCCTCGGTCCGCCATGGCTGTAGTCGTTGTTGATGCCTATTCCATTACTGCTCGATGGTCCATACCCCGCTCCTCCGATAACTCCGGTCGACGTCCCCGTGTAAGGATTCGTTGGTGTAACCGTCGAAGTATTTGTTGATGGGGTCGCTCCGGTGCTACTTAAAAATAACGTACAAACAAAATTAACGAATATAATGCTGAATTTTCACTGCAAATCATAATATGTAACAATAATTCAAAAAAATAAGGTAGGCATTAAAATATCTTACCTACCAGCCAAACATTGCTTTAAATAGATTACAGAGCTAGCTTCGTATGAAAAATATCGAAATAATTATAATGAAAAATAGATGAATAAATCGATGATGAAATTATGAAGCCGATCATATAATTCTTCAACAAATATTATAAAAATTCACGAAAAATGTCAGAAAAATCAGCACGACAGAAAAGAATCACTGAAACGACTCCAAAAGAAGGCATATCAATGTCTGAAAATGACAATTCATCGCAAAAATAGGCAGAAATCTCGAGAAAAAACTGGTCTTTTGATCCAGCAGATGAAAATCATAGATCTGCTACCTTACCAGCTTCGATTTGAGCTCGTTCTGATCTATAGAACGCTGCAAAAGAATCGAAGATTTGATGAAGAAACATACCTGGAACTAGGGTAAACACAACCAGCAAGGCCTGAAAAAAAAACAAGAACAAGATTCAGCCATGGCTTCTGAATAATCACAGGCTAGTCTCTGAAAATCTGGAACTAGAGAGAGAGAAAACGAAGAAGGGTTTTTTTTTCTTACTAGGGTTAGAAGTAGCGACAATGGCGGTTGCAGCAAAATCACAGGAGCCTTGCGTTTGGCCCTTCTTCTGAAAATAGCTGTTGACAGCGTAAGAACAGTGAGCTTTGACTGTGTTGGGCTGAAAACAAACACCAGTTTGATGAATCGGGCCACAATCTGCTCCTGCTCCACAGGCGTAGTCTAGCGTTTTTTGAAGAACTGAATCGCTCAGTCCATCTCTGCATACGCACCAAGTAGCAGCTGCAACAATGGAGGAGAGAGAAAGTGAGTGAGAACTGAGAGAGATTCTGAGAAGAAAAATGTCAAGAAACCCAAGAAAAACGAGGAGAGAGATATAGCAAAAGAATATCTGTAACACCCATCATCCAGAATGCGAAGATTAATGAGAAAATGGTGAAAGAATGAGTGAAAATGGAGATAAAGTAGAGAGAAGCTTACTTGAATGGCCAGCCATGGCTAAGAAGAGCAGAATAGAAGCTAAAACAGCCATGGATTGAAGGCTGGATGGGCAGAGCTGCAACGATGGAGCTTGAAGATGGAGCTTAGAGAAAGCCTGCTAAGAGTGAGACAGAGAAGTAGAGAGAGAGAGAGACAATGGCCAACAAGGTGTCGGTTAGCAGCTGTTTGTTGTTGAAGTTTTCGACTGCCATGGCTGCTTTTCTTCACTGTGTTAATTTTACCGTACCCCTGAATTTTTCGATTTTGCATTCGAACCCTCCAACTTAATTTATCACTCGACAGTTGCATTTTTCAATAATTTCAAGCT
>QAOC01034759.1:375230-399781 GCA_003255005.1 Begonia fuchsioides | reverse complement strand
AAAAAAATTTAAATGTCAATTAAAAAATATTTTTTTTTAAAGTATTAATTAATGTAATTAAAATTTTAAAAAATAATAATAATAATAATACACAAAATAGAAAGTAGGATAAATGACACCAGTTTTCAAACCTCAAGAACATATAATCAGAAATAGCACATTCTATGAGTTACATTTACGCAGTAAATCCGGCTAAAAAGAGAGGCTCTAATTAAATTAGCGAAACTAAGAAAAACATTATATATGCGTGACGTGACGAAAAAATGCAGCTGAATATGCATATAACTGGACCTTACCAAAATTATATTTACGTGTTCTTCCTGGCGACGATTTTTCCGGACAAACTGCGTCACCCTTTCAAGTTTTTCTTCACCCGTTAGTGCGCTGCAAGTCATTCGATGCTCGGCCTTCTCCTCGAGGCATTTTCTTAGAGGCCGCTGCAATATTTGATATTTTTTATTGTTGAACTTCCACTAAAAAAGTACACAAAGATGAGAGAGAGAGAGAGAGCATACAGTCTTCCACGTCCTTCATTTGGTAGTAATGAGGTGCTATTTCAATCAACCACTCAGGCTTCAGTTCTGTTACCTGTAATTCAAAATGCTTGAATTTTAGTTCATGACGGCAACTCGGGTGAAATGAATGGAAGTCAAAACGAGAAATCGTTTTACCTGTCTCATGTATTCTTTTGATGTAAGAACCAATTCATGGTACACAACCCATCTTGGAAGAACCTGAGAACACAACCATTAAAGTTACGACCCTAAACTTTCAACAAGAAGCTACGTTCAAAACTTGTGATTTGAAGTTCAAAAGCATGTAATTGATCTAACACAAAAGGTAAGATACCTGTGCCAGCCCCGAGCTTGGATGTATATGAACAGTTTGCGGGAATTTGACTGTGCGGTAAGATCCATTCTTTTGTAACCGCCCACAATGAGGGAAGAATCCTTCATTAGAGAGAGACAGGGATGAAGAGAGAGAATATCAATTTATAGTAGGTAAAATAAGAAGCACAACTTTCATCCAAGAAATTAGATTCCTGCCATTGAAGCTATAGTAAGAAAATGGCAATCTAAAAAATATTTCATCAAATAACTGAACATTCACGACATCCAAAAGCCGTCGCACACTTATGTACCCCGGCACTAATTCCCTCAGACCCCGAAATGAAAATACAATTTGTAAATAGAATTGTTTTTGACTAGAAGTACAAAAAAAATTGTTTAGAAACTCGGTATTCTAGTTATATGTTGGGTTATTTGGACTCAATGATGCTATGTCGGTTTATTTCAAGAGAAATCTCTAATTATCAATAGGATGACGTTGATTATTTTATTGTCAAGTGAACTTAACAGCTAACTATTTTAAGAGTTACTCTTTCAGGGTAGTTCTCTCTAATTGGGGGGAACCCTTGTCGTGTTACTACTTGCTAGTGCAGTGAACATACTATTCGTGTTTGTAATTATTATTACCTAGACTAAAAAGAAAAATAAATGGGATCAAAAGCAGTGAACACACTTGTGGAAGGACGGGTCTAGAGACAAATTATCAATCATATGCATCTTCAAAACTAAAATAATGGATTTGTTCTGCAGACTTTGTAGTTTTACAAAAAAATTTAACATTATTTTGGTTAAGGCTTCTATTTCTTCACTAAGCCAACTGTGCACGCGATCCTAAGTAATAAAAGAGATAGATAGCTAAACTTACCTGACGTTATGGCCTTCTTTATAACCTCTAGATCACCGGAATTTGAAGTGATCTCAATCTCAACCCTTTCTAAAAGCCCCTCAAGTTGATCTCTAATGTCCCGAGCACGTTTCATACTCCTAACCTATAAACATTGAGATCGACAGTGTTTATGAGAAGACAAATTATGTTTACAGATTGAATAACCAATCCCATAAAAAACTAGGGAGGTGGCAATCCCTTTTTTAAATTGTAAGCACAAAACTAGTGAAATTTGTAATATAAAAATATAATGAACATAATCTGTGGAGATACTCAAATAACCTGAATGTAATTCTCATAACACCACTGCGTTGAGAAGTTTGTTTCTTTCCAAGAGTTATAGACCTGCATAATTATGCAAAATGGTCAGTAATCTGTCAGAAATGCCACTTTGTAGTTTGTTAACTCACATAACACATTAGAACAACGCACATGGAAAAACATTGTCCTCTAATGACGGTTATTTCTAGTACTCTTTTTCTATAGAAGCAACTTATTGATCAGATGACTGTTGACTATAAAGGAGGGTCATTTCTTAGATAATGCAACTACTTTAATAATAATTATTATCCGTCCAGCAGTCAATTTCCACTTTTAAAAAAGATTAAAGGAGGCACCACAAGAAATAATGAAAACCTTAAGTAGGGCGAGATGGTCTCCAACATTTCCAGCATGAAAATTCATTCTTGCATTATCGGCGTGAACTTGTTTGTCCTTCGGCCGATAAAAGATTGAATTTCCAATAGAAAGCATAGCAGCAATGGAAATGATCTCATCTGAACACTTATACTTGTCAGAAGCGACGATCATTTTCGACAGCATGGGATCAAGAGGAAACTCAGCCATTCGCCTGCCCATTTTAGTCAATTCACCAAGACTATTTAAAGCACTGAGAGCAAATAGTAGTTCTAGGGATTTTATCAATGCTTCCGATGGTGGTGGATCCATAAAATCAAAATTTAACAGGTCATGAATTCCAAGACTCTTGAGAGTTAATACAACATTTGCGAGGTTTGTTCGCTGTATTTCTGGCACAGTGTTGTCATCAAGATCAGTGTAGTAATTGTTGGCAGTATACAATCGGAAGCACTTTCCGGGGCCTGTTCGTCCTGATCGGCCTGCTCTCTGATTTGCTGATGCTTTAGAAATGGGAGCAATCAACAGAGATTCCATCCCAGTCCTAGGATTATAGGTTTTCATCTTGCAAAAACCAGGATCAATAACATATTTGATCCCATCAATAGTCAAAGATGTCTCTGCTATATTGGTTGCTAAAACAACCTTTCTTGCCCCTTCTGGAGTAGGCTCAAAAATCTTAGCTTGTAGCTCTGTTGGTAGATTAGCATATATAGGGCAAATGATTAGCTCTGCTATCTTTGTACCAAGACCCCTTGTTCTGTGCTTCAAAATTTCTTCTGCTGTTTCAATTTCTTCTTGACCAGTGAGGAACACTAATATATCTCCAGGCGATTGTGTTACATGAATCTGAAGAGCGGTCACTATTGCTGCATCCAAGTAGTCTGCCTCAGGCGCTTTTGTAAAGTTTATTTCCACTGGATATCGCCTTCCAGGGATTTTGAATATTGGAGCTGAATCAAAGTAGTCACTAAATTTCTCTGCGTCAAGTGTTGCACTTGAAATCAACAATTTAAGATCAGGCCGAAATCGTGATATATCCTATTAAAAAGAGATTATAATTAGATGACCAAAAAAATCATGCGAATGTCATAGCAACTGTATTTACAAAAACAAATCACCCACCCCCACTGCAATAGAAAATAAAAGACCAATATCATGCATATGCCTTCAGTATCCACACCCTTGGAAAGTGTATGCTAGAGATAATTTTAGGTATCTCAAAAATTACTTACCAAAATCAATGTTTAAGACAATGAAGTTCACAACTAATCAATCAAGTAATTCAAGTTGCCCTTAATTCAAATAGGTAGAAGTCCAATACTTACTGAATCACAAAAGCTCTAATTAAGTCTTGAAGATTTACTTGTCTCAAACTTTTTTAATTGCTTAGGATATAGGTACCATTTGTATAAGGTGTTAAAATATTAATTGAGAGGGATATAGTTTAGTAACTAATACTAGGTCAGTTTCCTATAAATAGAAGAAAGAGGGCTAAGTTAATGATAATTGAATATTGTCTGATCAAAATTACTCTCGAGAGTGTAATCTTTTCTCAGTAGTAGTTCATGGTCATTTATGGCAAGTGTTTCACCAAACTTGTGGCTTTATTTTTCTGTTTTATGAGTCCTATTGGTCCATTTATTGCAATGAGATCCTTTGATGCATAAGGTAACAACTAGTAGATTGACTGTTGAACTAGTTTCACACAAAAAAAGAAAAAAATAGAATACTTATTAGAGCTTGCTGACCTTTACTAGACCAAATAGAATGTCGGTTGACAGGGTTCTTTCATGAGCCTCATCCACCATTACCACACTGCAAATTCAAAAAGAAAAAGTAAAAACATGCGAGGAACACAATATTTTTTGTTTGGCATAACTCAAATTGTAATCTCACCTGTAGCTCGCAAGATCAGGCTCACCCAAGAATTCTCGTAACAGCATCCCATCTGTCATATATTTTAAGACAGTTTTCTCTGATGTGCAATCCTCGAAACGAATGGAATAACCAACCTGAACCAAAAAGGTGTTAAATGAGCAAATAAAGAAGGGATTTAAACAAAGCAACATCAGAAACAAGACAATATATGTGTTCATCCATATTGCCCAGACTTCCGATTGACAGAAACAAAGTAAGAAGAACATGTGTGTCCAATAAATAAATAACACAAAATATCATTAAGTTTGACTCTAGATAGAAAAAAGTAAGAAAACTGTATTCTTGTGCGTGCATTATGAAAATAAAAAGTCACGACTGTTTAACAGAGTCGACAAGCCAGACAAAATACCTTGGCCAATAAACTCCACATTTTCAATATCAAAGAACAAAAGCAAAGGTCATAAATGAATTTATGATGAGATTAAACCCCGTATACATCACAACAAATAATGATAGCATGCCACGTACCTCATGCCCGAGTTTGACACCCATTTCTTGAGAAACTCTGGCAGCGACACTCATAGCAGCAACTCGACGCGGTTGGGTACATCCAATCTGTAAAAGGCAATAGCAAGACAAGTAATGCCAATTAAGCAGAAGAATTTTGAGTGCTTTGCTATATCATGAATATCCTTTGTACACTATGCTATCTGGAATTCTAGTTCATGAATTAACTCCATTCTCTAAAAATAATAAAATGTCATTTTATCAAGATATTTTTCTCCTGTACTTCAATCGACTACCATTCTGCCTGGTAACCTATACATGAATGTTTATATAAAGATGAACTTGTTTTAGGCATATGAATTTCCAAATAGCTTGAAGACATAAGCTATTTTGTGATGCGGTCCATTGTAAACAATGCAAGTAAAGAAGAGGAAATTAAGTCAAAGTAGACGGGTACACATCTAACTCATAGGATCCTATTGATTTATCGAATACTAAAGTAACAAAAAGTATAAACTTTTAGAGACTTTGAGGGCTCTCAACCTCGACACTTGATCGTTACTTTAATGATACACCTTCTATGAATATTGCCTATCTATTTAATAGTCTCTCTGAATCAATTAATCTCCATTAACTACCTCTAACTTCTACTAACTATCATAAACTTCCATAAAATTCTATTAACAGCACCAACTTCAACTAACTAACCTCCATTTAAGAATAGTCCCTAGCAAGAAGCTAAATGTATAACCATGAGGTCTAGGCTTATAAGAAGCATGTTAGTTGAGCTCATAAAAAAGATTCTGATGTAAATTTGTGAACTTTCTAAGTAGTCCTAAGAAGTTTGAAAAGATGGTGTGAATAATAGTGGAATTAGGTTTGTGAACTTCAAATGAGTTATAGGTATCGTATCCTAAGGTGTTGCCTATTACCTCTCCTGGATATTCAGCATCAAATTGATTTAATTTCCATTTCTACCAAAGTACCAAACATAGTAACATACCACGCTAGCCCCCAACAATATTCATACTGAGGTTTGCAGAAAGTGAATTAAGTACAATTCAGAGCTTCTCTTTTGAAATGTTGTGAATTCTTGTTTTTTTTTCTGATTTATAGTTATCTTTCGATGTAAACGATGAGATCAAATCAAAGTAAATATTTGAGCAATCACCTAGAACCACCTAATAGAATGAGAAGTGTTAATGCCACCAAATTCAATCACGAAAGACCACATCCAGTAAAATCATTAAATACCAATCCAAAAGTGCAAGCCAACAATACATAATTAATAGAGGGTACTTCCAAAAAAAATTACCAACATAGAGCGATAACTTTATTTGTAGAATCTCAAAGATATTTTACGATCTATGAATTACGAATAGAAATAAACAAAAAAAACGCATATAAAAGATGAAGTCAGACCTGTCCACGTTTGGTATACCCAGCTTCATGAAGATATTGGGGTATCTGCGTAGTCTTTCCTGAACCAGTTTCCCCCACAATAACAAGAACCTATGAGATGAGTGAAAATGTAGTAAGAAACCAACTTATAATTTCTATAATTGTTTTCCGAAAAATAAAAAGAAGACAGTTTCACATGCAAGAATATCCTCACTTGTGTCTACACAATATGACAAAAAATGCAAATGACCAAAATATTCTTTTAACAACAAATAAATATGCTTAATACAAATGTTTGTCATATATCCCAAAACATAGAAAGAGCTGGAAAATTTTATCAACAACCAATGTTATTACAGAAATTATGGCAATCGAGCAAAATAACCTGATGATCATTAATAGCCTGGAGCAATTCTTCCCGATATGGATATATTGGTAAAGTTTTTCTATCCTCCTGGGAGTATCAGAAATAAAAGAAATAGAAGATATGAGCAGATATTATATAGTAACATTCATTTTAATGTTTATTTTCTAAAGAAAAATGCTTATCAAGCATATCCTATCTTTGTCAGTAAATCTGTTAGTCCGTGAATCAAATTTTCAGTGCATAAGCATATAAATTAAGGAGAAGGAAAAGTGAAAACCTGAAGTTTCTCTAGAGCTGATTTTGCCGCTAACTTTTCGAGTATCTCAGTTGGCTGTTCAGAAAACTGCCTAAAAAAGGAAGTGAGAAGAGCATACATAACATCATAAGAATTATACAAACAAGCTAAGTTCATACCTCATCGCCTTCCATTACTGATGCCTTAATGAACTCAATCTGGTCTTCAAAAACGAACCTAACACATGAAATTCGCAGAATTATCTGTCTTTATGCACTTTGAAAAGATTCTCAAAGATAGGTATTTGAATCACTTAGGATAAAATAAATAGACAACCCAAGATTGCCAAGCTATAATCAACCACCCAAAATGCACCAAAACGAACAGGATTACAAAAACTTACTGATAGTCATCAGAGGATGGCTTTTTACTTTTGGAAGCGAATTTCAAGTTTGCTTTAGCTGCAAGAGTTTTATTTATAAGGTGGATAACAAAAATTTATAGACCTTGGAAAAAGAACAAGCAAAAAAATAATTGAAACATTAAAGAGGTACTGACAAATTTGGTGTTCCTCCCAAGCCTCTTGTTCCGCAAATGGATTCATTTTCTCTACGGCACTAGGATCCCTATACAAAACATATAAGATTATGAGCATAAATTGATAAGACCACAATAGATACAACTTCAGAATTCTTTTTCCAAATTTGAACTCACCTATAACGCTGCATAGCTACAGAAAACCTTTTCTCCTGATTAATTCCACCATCTAAATCATATGCATCCGGCATCCTGTACTGCACTCAAAATAAAATAAACAATCAAAAGTTTAGAACAAAAATAAAGAGGGCACAAATAAATTATGCTTTTGGATTCTAACAAATTTTGATGTATAGGGATGGGGGCAGGGAATTAAGGGAAAAAACTATTTTTTATTCAATATAGCTGATAACTACAAGTTTTCAAAGACAAGAGTAAGGAGCAAGACTTGTTTCAATCAATGCATATCACAAATCTCAGTTTTTTTTTATGAAAGCACCAGCTTATGCATCCATAAATGCATTGTTACTAATTGACTCCAAGAATAATATTTTTTTTACTTTTTTGCCCATGAGCTTCAGCCATCGGCAATCTGCATAATTTAAAAAAACTAAGAGTTGCTTCAAAGCAATTCTAGACTGGCTAACATTTATCTTTCAAGGAAAATTGTTAACAGATAATTACAATTCAGCTAATCAATAAACTTTGCACTACCTCAGTGCTATTGTCAACTTCTTCCGATCGTTTGCTCAAAAGCTCATACATTTCCTTTTTAAACCTGCAAAAGTAATAAATTAATCATATTGGTTCAGCCACATTTCATTTTTGCAAATAGAAAACCATACTAATGTTCATCTATAAATATACTCGGTTGAAACTTCAAACATCTATTGGAACAAAAAAAAGAACAAAATAGTTACTCGAAATTGAGCTAGTTTCCAAATAAGACCAAATACTTTACCTCATATCACGGTATTCTGCATCAGTGAGCTTTACACCTTCAAACAAATATTGCTCATCTACAATGTCATCTCTGTGGTTAATAATAGCAAGTTAGAAAAAAAGGGAGGAAAATGTTTGCAAGAACAAAAACATTAGCTAATCAATGCAACCATTAAATTTTTTAATTCAACCAACCTATTTATTTATTACGAAACGAGGTATATTTATCGAAGAATTTAAGCATACCTCATTTCATCGAGTTTCTTTTGCTCCCTTTTTTTTAAATATTCTTGTCTTGAAACTTTCCTGCACCAAAGAAAAGAAAAGGAAGATCAATGTCATTTAGCCACTCAAAAATTATCCATGCCACCAGCATAGCATCAACACTTATTTCTTCCTACACTCTCCATTAGGAAAAAAAATGGGAAGCACACAGATTAAAAGGTAACAAATTAATATTTCCTCCAAAAGTGAAAATGTCAAAAAAAATGAACAAGAAAATATCAACTTAAACGTGCTAGGACAATGATAGAAACTAGCATATAATTTTAGCAAATTATTCTGAAGAAGCAACGCTAGAAAAGCCAAAACCATCACAAATTTAACACTTTGATCACTGACAAACATAAACTAAAATCTAAAAAAATTGAAAATGCTAATAAATTTATTGAAATATGATGTCATGATCAAGAAATTGAAATAACTAAAAAAATGGACCTTAAAGTTTCAAGTTCATTTTGCTCGATCGCATTTGATCTCCGAATTGCCTCTTCTGTCAAACAGTAAAGAGTCCATAAAAGTGAGACATAATCCAATAATGTACATTTAAATGAGTGTGCACGCATATAAAAATGTCAAAATACCTTCCTCCCTTCGAGATAACTTTGAGTCTGTCAACTGCTCAAAGAAAAATGAAAATACACGCAAAAATAAGTATTACAGATCTCTTTTTTTGGGAAAATGAAAACCCAAGACAATCGGTGACAAAAAGTAATAAAATAAACAACTCAAAAGATGAATTTTGATTTGCTTGACCCATAAAATAACAATATAGGAGCATATACAGCTCTTCAACAACATCACAAATTCAATGAAAATATGCATTGATAGTTTACCAATTAAAACCATGTACGTAAAATGTTCTTCACAATGAAAATATGGTGCAGTTTTGTTTTGATAACGAAATAAAGAAATTAGAAAAACATCAGACAATCCACTCTGAAAAGAGAAAAAAAAAAGAAGAAATGCAGAGAAATCTCCTATAAAGAATCTAATAATTGATAAAATGAAGTTGTGAAAAGTCTACAGAACAGCCTAACTATTAAATTGACAAAAAATCATAATATTAGATAAACTAAAAATATTAATTGTAAATTAATAAGAAATACTAATATAGTAATACAAATCCTAATTTAATAAGAAATATTAATCCTAATTGAAAAAGACATACTAATCCTAATAAACAAATATTATGTATTCGATTAGACTTGTACTGCATCAAAATAGCTTTAGAAAACATCATGATCCCTATAGTCAAGACTTCAAAGCAAGAAAGTAAATGCAAGAATGTACCTTGCGTGTGCCAGCCACATCACGTTCTCTAATATTGCGCTCCAACTGCTCTCTCTCCCTTTGATCCCGTAGTCTTTCTTCTTCTGACTGCAACCCAATAAAACATGACCAATATGTGAGTTACTGGTGAGACTTTGGAAGTGGTTGTGACTGTGTGTATGGGATCTGTGAGCATAATTTCAACTGTAATGATGTCTTGCTGGGGCAGAGAGAAAAAGAGACAAGTTTGATGGAAAACAATGGAAAATATTAGACAAGAGAATGCAAAGGTTGAGGCACTCTGGAATTCGTTAAGGTGGAAAGAGGTTATATAACTCATTTAAAAATAAAGAGTATAAAACAGAACAGAAACAGTACATTCAACATGTCATCAAATAAGAGCACGGTAAAATAAAAACATATAACCTTAAAATTATCAAGTTATATTACAAACAGAAGTTAAAAAAAACCCAATCTTTGCTCAGAATGAAGATTCAAGTGGTATTGCTGGTTGCATTAGATTATAGCTTCCCAATTGATCAATAAAAATGGAAAAGCACTAGCACAACGCCACAATGCATCATTGCCAAATAAAAACTGCACAAATTTATGGTAGATATATTCGAGCAGAATCGAAGAACATGATTTTGATATCAGGTATGAAGTCAATATTCTACCTTTCCATTTCAATTTCATCACATCTTGTTGGTGTTTAAATCTACCAACACATGATAGAATAATAAGTAAGGAACAGAAGGCACAAGAGGAAATCGACCTTCAAGCAGTTATTTCCAGATCGGAAGTTTCATTCTAGATACAAATTGTTTAAAATTAAAATAAATTTAGACAATTTTAGAAACACCATATTGTATGTAGGACAATAAAGAAAGTAGCCCGCATCAAATGTACCTCAGAACCATCATCTTCTGAACTATGCTTCTGTCTTTTAACTTGCTTCTCTTCTCCTTGTACGATATCCTGTAGCATTCCATTAAGCCAAGGCATGATTATTGGACTGCATAAAAACACCGAACAGCATCTTACAATTAACAAAAAAGAAATGACAAATATTATCTCTTAAGACAAAAACACAGTGCCTCATCATCGCCGTCTTGACTTTCAATTTTCTTCCTGAATCGTTTCATGTGTCTATCTACTTTTGAACCGTCAGAAGCTACAGAGAGAGAAGTTATACTACTGCCCCCTCCTATACCATTTACTTCATCCTCATCGTCATCAGCATCCAATATTGCATAAGATTTCTGCTTTCTCGCCAACATAGCAGCTTCCCTCTCTTGCTTTTGATAATGCTGACATAATAAGCAGAATAGAATTAAGGGGCAGCTAAGGTTCGCAAGACTATACAGCATCTCAATTTATTTACTCCAGGAGAAATGTTGGAAATTTCGAATGTTATGTAAGGCTAATTTTTGAAGTTTACCAGGAATATATTGAAGAAAAAAATATAATATAAAATATATCAATATAGAAAATGGTATTACTATTATGTTCATTTTTATAAGTTGAAAATCATAACAATTAAAACGAAAAATATGAGAACAGCAAACGGGTTACAAATAGTAAATGATAAGTGTTAATGAAAAACAAGAAAATGCTTTAAGGTTGTTTATTTTCGTTATAATTTAACCTGCTTCACTGTTTTTATGTCATTGTAGTAGAAACCACAACCGTTAACATTTCAGCTAACCTTAAAATCAATCAAACATTTATAAGGACAAAATTTTAATTAAAATATAAGAAAGAACATAATACATTTAAACCAGATGGTTTATGAGGCACTCTTGAAAATATTTCCTGAGCAAAAGCTTGTGTTTCGCTGGTGGATGACAATCCAACTTCTTCCAGTTTTTCAGCAACATCAGCAGGTGATGTTGCTTGCTTGGCTACAACATAAATGAATGTCTCATCAGAATGATAGCAATTTCCAATGAAATCTATATGTAGAAAAGTGTAGAAGAACGAACTTAAGCCAATAATGTATTGGACGATTGTCGGTTGAGAATATCCAAGCATTGTAATGAGTTTATCGGATACCCATGTCTTTAGGTTTTCACTACCCATATCTACAACTGTAAGCTGCAATAAACACAATATCCAGAAAACCTCACTTTAAAATAAGAAATATCAAGTTCCAGAAATTATATCCACTACAAGCCAGAAAATACAGAGACAGATCTCCAGCAAGGAATTTCAAATTATATAGTAATTTAAGATTTTTTTAAAAAAAAGCGGAAGTGTTATGCCACTGAAGATGCTCTCCACAAATTCTATAAGTATATTTGAAATAAAACCAGCAAAAAGAACTATTATTATTTTTAAGCCATCTAACAAAAAGTTTAGGGATAAGGTTAGCTTACGTCTTACCTAAACAAAGAGATTAGGAATGATCTTTTTATTTTTTCTCTTTTCAGGAAGATTGTTACCCCTAAGTAATAACTAAAAGAGCATTATATAACAAAAGAAAAGGCATTAGGGTATGACCTAGATGATATTCAATAAGGAAAAAAATAGGAATTTATCCATGGCTTCATGTTCTAGTGTTCTGACCGGTGGAGAGTTCTCACGGGCGAGAAGGCCGAGTAAAGTGTCAACCGAGTTAGTCTTCACACAAGAGTAATTCCCATCCAAGAATTTAAATGGGAGAATCAGTTATACCTAAGAACTTCCTTGGACAAAAGGTATTACACTCTTGTTCTCGCTTCTCCTTCCAGCTAAAATCCCAAATTCCCTTGCAGGAACAATAGTGAGAAAGGAAATGAATTGAAGAAATAGACCTAGATACACTGCGAACTGGCTACGAAGTGCGAAGAATGAACGTAGGGTTGCGACTGTCGAAGAACAAAGGGCAGGGCTTCGCAATCGCGCGCTGACCCCTTCTATTTCAAGTTCCAGGAGACTCAAACAGAGGAGTAAAAGGAAGTTTTTATTGTTTCTTTATTATTAGCTAATTTGGTTTAGAGATAACAAATTTAATTTAGAGACTAGAGAATTAATATCAAGTTAGACGGTTCAAAGTATGACAATCGCAATAATGTGTGAGTTGTTACCTCTAATACAAGGTAATTCGTTGTAGACGCAAGTAAAATGACTTATATCTCTGGCTTACTGAGTCACTATGACTTATTCCCTGACATATTGTCGGGCTGAAGTGTGAGGACTTTTGAGACGAGGTATTTTGTCTTTTTATAGTATCAAGAAAGAAGTTTTTGTTTAATAGAGTTGTTGATCTGGTCCGCTTTTGATATATAAAACCGAAATCCGGACCAAATAAAATCGGTTTTTAATGTGCATGACCAAAACACAAATTTGTCTCAATTGTGGCAACGGGTAAGGTACGACTTGTTTGACATAATTTTATTTCAAAATAGAATAAGAATCGAAACTCAAGGTTCCCCATTTTTGGAATCAGAACCGAAACCAATGATTTCAGTACGGTTATAGTTTTAATTCAGTTTTATTTTATATTTAAAAAATAAAAATATAACAATAAAATATATTTTTTTATTATATTTATGTCAGATTTTAAATAATTTAACGGATTTAAAACTAATTTTAGTATTTATATCGAATTTTATATGGTTTGGGTCGGATTTTACTCTATTTTATAACTTTTTTTTACTCATTGTCCTAGTTTCGATTTCATGAATTTTTACTCCTAAATATCGAAACTGACACATAAATCGCGATTTTTTAAAATCAATATCAGATTAAAACTGGCAGTTCCGGTTCAATTTACAATTTCGGTCTAATTTTTCTTACCTCTAATAAATAACCAATATGAAATCCGAAGATAATTTATTCATTAATTTTTATTTATTTATTTGGATTAAAACTGTTATAATTTTGGTCTAATTTTGTCAACCCCCAATAAGTAACCAATATGAAATCAGAAGATAATTTAGTCATTAATCTTTATTTATTCATTAAGCTTAATGATTAAAATCTATAAATTCAGTTATTGTAATATGCTATTTTATTTCAAGAAAAATAAATTTTGGTAATATGACATCATAATTTTAAAATAATTATTAATTATATTTACTTTAGTTAATTTAAAATTATACTACACTACGCGAGGGTAAAATGCAATAGCCGGACATCTGCCAGTGGTCTTATTTGCCTATTTCAAAGTTTGGTGGTTAATTTACATGTTTTGGGGATTTTTAATATACCCATTATTTTAAGAAAGGATATTTGCTAATATGACGTCATTATTTGAGTTAAAAACAATTATGGTTTATATTTTGTCCGGCTAATTTAGAAGTCAAAGCAGATGCAAAATTGCCACGTGTCGACAGCCTCCGGGCTCTACCACACGGGCTGTAATTCTCCTCTGGCCATATATAATCCCTCTATCGTTCTCTCTACTTCGCAACCCTTCGGTCTAGTCTCCGTAATTACTAACAAACCACGTGTCTCTTTTCGTCTTTTCATCCCTGGCAACCGCCTACACTAAAAACAAACCCTAAATTTTTGCCCCTTTTCGTCAATCGCCGCCACCCTTTTCCATTTCGTCGCTGTCTCGCTTGATTCGATCTTCTTCCGGCCACCGGACTCTCTCTATTTTGCGATATTTCGCTTCTCCGCATTCTCACCTCCATATCCATACCAATCTCTTTGAAATCCGTTTTCTTTATCGGATTTTGGTTGTATGGTTTCGCTCGAAGCGTCGATCTGCGTCTTTCGTCTCCAATTCATCAGATCTATCGTGTGGGTAATCGATTAGTTTGGTTTCTTTAATCTATTTGTTCGATTATTGCGATTTCATAGTTTTTTTGGGATTACTATTTTCCGAAGATTTTTTAGTCATGGAGGGTTTTTATGGAGTATGGTTCTTTATGAGTTATATGATTTATTGTATTTTCTGTTGGTTTCTCGTGATCTAGGGCTAGGGTTCCGACAATTTCCTAAATTGATTTAGGGAAACGTTATATTTCTTTTAATATTTTTTATTTATAGTCGTATTGTTTATGATTTGGGCTTTGATTTCAAAATTTGCAATTTGCGCCATCATATTAACCAAACTGATTTTGACGAAAATAAAATAATAAATAATTTCCAGGAAATTCAATTTTTTCCTCAAATAGTTGAAACTTTATTTCTTTCTTCCTTATTCTGAGGCTTTGTAGGATTTTTTTATTCAAGCTAAAATTTCGGGATGGCATTCTAGAATTCAGGGGCTGTTTCGTAGAAGAAAAATGACATCTTTTCTCTTTAACTTTTGTTCTGTTCTTGTAGCCGTGTTTTCTTCTATGTTCTACCGGCTTGAACTTTAGGTAGTTTGTCTTTTATTTGTTTTTTACGAAATGCTCATGGTAGTTAGCAGTTATAACTCCCTTTTCTGCTTTCCTTCCTCAGTGATACTTGGTACTTTCATTTCTGTTTTTGTTTTATTGTTCAATTTATAGTTTATGCTTGTAAAGTTCTGCCCTTGTGCCTTGATTGAACAACATCTCGACTTTTTTCTGCAGATAAAATGGTTCAGAAACGACCTTTTGACGATGGAGAGTCGCTGGAGATATCATCTAAATTCCCAAGACCGTTTGAAGGGAATGAAAGTTTAGTTTCATTTTCGGAATCTGTTTTGACAGATTATGCCTTGCGGGATTCCCACATTTCAGGTGAGAAAACGACATTCTACGCAATGATTACTAGCACAAAATGATGCAGGGATTTGCTTTTAAGTTCGGAAAGGAGCTTTCGGGTTTTGATGGAATAAGAAATTCTGATAATGAGAATCCATTTGAACACTAGATGTCCATTTTCAAGTTTTTAAATCTTTGTTTGTCTCGTTCTTTATTCTGTAAATGGTTGTATTATACTCTTGACAACTACTTGGCATGTGATATGTAGAGGATCATCGATTCTCGAAGGCTGATAGCAAAAGTAACGAAAAGGATTCCGAGCCTTGTGAAAGTATCCAAAACATCAATACTGGTCTCCTGAGCTGCAATTCGAATTCTTCTTGGGGTACCAGTAGCACTAGTGAGGAAGATTCACAGCTAGTGGAACCCTTTCACCTATCATTCCATCCCGAACGTCACCCTCATGTTCGTCCGCTCAGACCCTTCGTGCCCCGTGAAGATATATATTCTCTGCTTTTACACTATCCTCCCCAGAAACTCGTGCCTATTGGACACGATCATCAAGCCGAAATTCCACCATGGAGCCCTCCACCGCAGGAGAACTTGCCGGGTCATCGAAATGAAGAGAATATACTAATGGGTAAATGTGTCATTCCGATGCCCAATTTGGACTCATCTTCCAGTTATGGTAACGAAGTTGGAAGCGGAAGAACTCAATGCAGCTGTGAAGACGGTAATTCCGTTAGATGTGTTCGTCAACATATTGCAGAAGCCCGAGAAGAGCTTGAAAAGGAAATAGGTCGAGAGAGTTTTGGGGAGCTAGGGTTTTATAACATGGGAGAACAAGTGGGGGAGCAGTGGAGTGAAGAGGAAGAACAATTGTTTCATGAAGTTGTGTTCTGTAATCCAGCATCACTGAAGAGGAATTTTTGGCATTGTCTCTCTATGGTCTTTCCGTCCCGATCCAAGAAAGAGATTGTTAGCTATTATTTCAATGTTTTTATCCTTCTTAGACGAGCTCACCAGAATCGAAACGACTCGTTGGATATCGACAGCGGCAATGATGAATGGCAGGGAAGTGATGATTTTGGTGAAAATGAACTTGGAATCATGGAAGAAGATGAGGATTATTCTGCTATTGAGTCTCCAGTATATCACAGTGGACTTGATTACAATCAGTATGGGCATAACGATTTTCACGATTTCGATGAGGAATGTAGCGAACTGTTCAACACCCGAGAATTTTCAGGGCATGTGTCCAAATTTTCAGACAATTCCGACGAGAGTTTGCTCAATTATTGCCGCTCCAGTCCTACAATCGCACCTCGGGACGAAACACCATGGTCCGCAAGAGAAAATCAAGAGTCGCACGATGATTCGTGCGGATCGTCGGAGTTAGGGACTTCACAAGGCACCACCTCCCGGGTTTGGAAGAACAATGTTAATGGGTCGAGCACCAAAGAAGGGAATAGCGAATACACACTGGAATCGTGCAATAGCAGGGCAGCATGGGATTCTGGGTTTTTATCGAGCTTCAAAAGTCGAGTTGATTTCTTGCCGACTTGCAGTGTGATCGAGGAGGTTTTTGGAGAGGATTCGAGTAATTACAAGGGGAAAGATGGAACTAGAACTTGATCCATCGAGATGGTCTGTGGATCATGGAAGTTTGAAGCAAAAAACAGAAAGAACTGATCTGAAATCTTTGTACATTAGATTTAAGTGTTGAAAATGGAGGCCAGCACCTGCATTTATCTTGTCTGGTATGGGTCTTTTCCTTGAAGATTAGGTCTTATTTTTGGGGGGTTATTGTATGAAATTTCATTCATCTTTTTCTATTTTAGGGAAGATCCAAAATGGGCTCTTCTCTGTCAAATCTTGGACAGGGAATTGCCTTCTGTACAATTAATTTATTAATCAATTTTTTCTCTTCTTAGTTAGTTTTACAAGTGGTTTAATTGATTAATTTTTAGATTGCAATGACGCAAGTCTTTTGTTATTGTATAATTGGTCACCGGTGTTTCGGGTTGAGTTGGGTTAGGTTGGACTTCGGCTCATTTGAATCTGACCTCTAATCAAATGAAATCTAACATAAACTCAAACTCGGTTCTAAATCGTTGAATCACTTAAAACCTGGTTTCAATATAAATTTTAGAAAAATAATATGAACGTTGGAAGTTTTGGCAGTTCGGTTATTATCGATTTTTTAAAATATGAATCAAGAACGAACTCTGGGTTCAAGGTTTTGATTTCAAAACCAAACCAAACTAAAAATCTTGGTTTGGTTATTTTGTTTTAACCAAACTGCTTCCCAATCCTAGTTCTAAACACATAAAATAAGCACACATTTTCATCTAAAGTGGTTCACCCTTCTTCGATTTGGTTTGATTTGTTTCCAAATACATATATTTAAAGGTGGACAAAACCATACCAAAACTGAGATTGTGGTCTGAAACGGAATCGTCAGTTTCAAACTGATTGTCGGTCTTAATTTTTAAAAATTGTGAAATCTAAAATCAAATCGTTTGTCAAAAAATGACTCAAATTAGATAAAATTCAACTTAAAATTAAATAAAATTCAATATAAACTTAAAAATCAATTTCAAAACTGGTTCAATCACTCAAAATCTAATCCAAAACAATATTATTTTTTTAAATATGAAACCAGACAAGACAAACTATAAGTAGTTCATATTTTACGATTTCGGTTTCGATTCAATCCAGAACCAGTTCGCGTGGATCGTGTCCACCTAGACATTATTGAAGTCATACAAAAAATGGTAGACAAAGAAGCTTTGAAGCTGAAATTCAAATAACAAAGAGAATCAAATACAGGCAGGAGCATCAAAATTAGGGAACACTATAAAGGCAACTGACAAAGAAGATAGATATATAGGAGAATGCAACTCATTTAGAACAGGGTGCAAACTGGGAGTTTCTCCTCCATTGCTAATCTCTAATGGAACCCCGTTTAAGACCGCGGTTTGGCTTCAGAGATTACTGTCTTTCGGGGTCAAGTGTATTCTTCGCGGTACGATTTAGGTCTGATTCGATACGGTTTTTATTTTTGGCAATTCTATTTTAGAACCGAACCTGGAAATGTGAAAGTTCTAGGTTCCTTTTGTCTAAAAATGTTGGAACCAAATCACATCGACATTATATTTTTGTTTCATTTTTTTATCGATATGCAAAATGACAAAATCGAGCCCAAAAAAACCAAATCCAAATTAAAACTTAACCAGACCGAACCAAGCAAAACCCAGAAAATTGGTAAGGTTCCTGAATGGAATAAAATGAAGACTTACTCTGCCATTCGAACAATGAGCATAAGAGCGAAAAAACGATGATGCATCATCGCTACCGATTGGAAGAACGCCTTTTCCCATGAGTCGATGCCATTTAAGAGTTACCAAAGTTTATAAAGAATCAGAAGAAGCCGATTTTGAAACAATTTGGGTTCCTTTAAACAAATGAATTAAAAATTTCAAAGGTTCTTGCCTGTAGTAATCTGGGTTTGGGACAAATGTGGCTGTGTTAAGCAAACCATATTATCCTCCCACTAAAGTTTGCCTGCAATTAGGGGTAGGCGTATCCGACCCAACCCGATGATCCGATCCGATCCGATCGGATTCGAGTGTTTTCCTTTATAGGCGGTTATCAGATCAGATCCGATAACCCGATAACATTTCAGATTTACAACGATCGGATCGGATTGATCCGATCCGATGCCCACCCCTACCTGCAGTATACTTTAGTATTGTACTTGGATGTCAATCCTAGCTGATCTAAGACCAAACTAATATATTATAATTTTTAAATTTGAGAATTATAACCAGAATAATACATTACTAAGACCGAACTAGAACTAGACCATAAATTACAATTTCTCAGATTTTGATTTTTCCTAATAAAACAAATATAAGACTAATAAAAAATAATAATATCCCAAGAACATAATACTTACTACAAGAATATCAATTATTTAAAAAAAATTATTTGATATGATTACTAAAATTAATAACTACTCTTGTGAAAATTTTAAAATGCTTATTTAAAGATATTATCCACTAAATTATTAATCGTTAAAATTTAATAACGCGTGACATGGTCTGTCCCAGCCGATTCTTGAAAATAATATAACCAGGTTGATATATTTTGGCTTAAAAATTTTAAGACCAAACTAAAGATTGGACATGATCAAGACTAACCATAACCAATCAAAACATTGTGGTCTAGTCTGGTCTGTTAGGTTGAGTCTATTTTGTCCACCCCTAGCATTTAACAATGTTTATTCAAATTAAGGTGTTGAAAAATGTATTGGATACATTTCGGCTACCGTTGTTATAAGCTCCGCCGGATTCGCTGACCCATCTCGACGCCCACGGTCTGTGTGTTCGTATTGCTAGATCGACTTGGCTAAACATATCTGATACTCTGCTCAAGTAATGGGGATTCAATATTTTCCTTACAAGATTATGATGGACGCCTGAAATGAATCAAATAATATGTTCACAAGAATGCATATAGTTTTGGGTTCTAAGATAAGCAAAAACAATGAAACAACCTTCGCGAATTGGTTCGGTGGGTCTAAGCTCAGATTTTGTCGTCCGGCACAAATATCGAAACGACCGAATGTGATTTGGCCTGGTTCAGTCAATCGGTAATACGCAAATTTTGGAATAATTTTATTATCCGATAATGTTAGGTTTATTTTGGAGAGACTCGAAAGATCTGTCTCCTGCCATGATTCATTGACGCATTTTGACGAATATTTGGTGAGCTCGAATTCTAGATTTCTTCTTTTGCCCGTCCTGTTAATCGGGCATGAGTTCTTCCTCTCCATCGCCGTCTCGCTCGCGGGGCGGTCGGGGTAACAGGAGCGAGAGCGAAGGAGAGGAACGGCCAAGGTTTTTTGACACCAAAGCGAAGAACATTTGTTGGTCCAACGCCGAGATTGTTCCCGGAAGACACCCGGAGCGGTGGCGGAAGGACGCCGCCGGTAACATCGTCTGTAAACGCTTCTGCAACTGTCATGGATGTCTCTGTTTCGAGTACGATCATATCGTCCCCTTTTCTAAAGGTTTTATCCACATCCATCGCTATTTTTGTTTCCGAATTGATGTTTTCTTTTTTGGATTTGTTCGTCACTGGTTTTTTGGGGAAATTAAGTGGAGAGTTTTGTAATTGCAGGCGGAGAATCAATTGCAGAGAATTGCCAGATTCTTCAAACAAGAGTTAACAGGTTCAAATCAGACAAAGAAGGCGTTGATGAATCTCAGTTAAAAGGCTACTCTTGTGATATCAAGTTTACTGGTATGGCTTTGTTCTCTCATTCATTTTCTGCTCTTTAGTGTTAAGGATTTTACAACATTTACTGCTATTTCCACCATAGTTCGTAGCTGTCAAAAACTTGCTTTTCTTATCTGCTCTGCCAAACAAACAATCTGAAACTCCAAAAATGCTCCAAAAAACATGGGTTTGTCTGGATAGAACTACTTGAGCAAAATGTTGATCTGTTTTTCCAAAGCTGAGTTTATTTGTCTGCTCTTTACAAATGTTACCTCACCACACCCACTTGAAGACATCTGAGGTGCAAGCTAGGTAAATCAGGTTTATGTTTGAGGGTCGAGAATAGTTCAAGCAATTATGCATCTCATAATAATCTCTCTCGCACGTAGATAATATCTTATATCGATTTTCGAATTTGAGACCTCTAATCCTAATATCATGCAACAAAAATGACAAAAGTTAAAAATTTGAGGTTGAAAATAGTCAGTTAAACTCTATAATCGTTGACTATGATGGGGTGGAACCAAATAATCTAAAGAGTTATGATTTTACGGTTTAATCTTCCAGTTTGATGTAGCACTTATACCCATCGTTTATTCATTGATATAATCAAGTTCTATAACCTGTTTTTTTAGAGTTGTGAGTTGGTAAAGATCACTTTATAATTTGACACGTGTAATCATGCTAGCTGATTTTATAAATAATCTCTTAACTGTGTAGATAAGGAACTCGACATAATCGAAATGGCTGTTTACGGGGATGTGATTCGGCCAGGAAATCACTGTCGTTGCAGGACCGTTGCAGAAATGCTAGGGCAATACCGATCGAAGGACAAAGCCGCTGCATGTAAGTTGCCACGCGACAACGAATTGACATAGCACCCAGAATCGATCTCCACCATTTCTCGGGTTTTATCCCCAACCATTGATGCTGCCGAGTGCTGACCTCGGGTATTGCATATTTCTTATGATTTGATTTCGATTGTTGTATTTGACTCAATGATTTAGAACACGATGATGATAAGATTGTGCAAACTTTGATTGGCTTATGCTCAAGAAATGAGTTTTTCATCTAATCTTTCACATGCACCGTGCTTGTGAATTATTGAGTCTTGGAGATGATCGACCTAAGTAAAATAATAGAGGAAAAGATCAAATCTTTTCCAAATGAAATTCGAGAGTTCAAAATTTATTTTATCTCGATTTGCATGTTATCGTCTTAAATATCAAGTCTTTATGATTATACAACGTTGTTGGTTACTTGTCATAGTATAAATAGTTGATTAATTCTCGATTGTTAAAGAAACAACTGTATTTTTAAACGTACATATATTTACTTTCTTACTTACTCTCTTAACTTGCATTATGACGTGTCGAGTTTTGATTAGTCTAATCCAGAATTCCTCTATTGATTTGCTTGTTTGTTGAAAATGTCTATATGTTTAGATCCATAAATCAAAAGAAATGAACTTTACTTTGGATCAAATTATTCTATATTGCAAATGACCAATCTGGAGTTGAGCCAAAACTTCGACGAAAAGATTGATTTTTTAATCTGTTTTATGTATCATTTACTATTTAAACGAGTAAATCTAGAATTATTTGGTTTGATCATGTTTTGAGTTATTAACTTAAAAAGAAATTTAATAAATACTATATAATTTCTATAAATTAAAAACATAATATATTTATCTAATTAATAAGTTGGGGAGTCAAGTTGGCCTATTAGCTCAGTTGGTTAGAGCGTCGTGCTAATAACGCGAAGGTCGCAGGTTCGAGACCTGCATGGGCCACCATTTTCGCTTTTTATGCTCTCTCTCTCTCTCATGCACGCTCACTTTTTTTCAATCTACAAATTGCGAAGCTTCACTCTTTTCTCTCGTTCTCTCTCTCCCTCTCCCTGGTTTCTCAGATTTCCCTGAAAAGTTTCATGGCGAAGTCTGGATTGTTCGATTTGGAGAAGCATTTCGCCTTCTATGGCGCATATCACCGCAACCCAGTCAACATTTTGATTCATACTCTGTTCGTTTGGCCTATTTTGTTCACTGCTCTCATGCTTCTGCACTTTACCCCTTCAATCTACTCCCTCCCCAAATGCCCTTCTGGGCTTGATCATGGCCTCGCTCTGAATTTCGGCCTTTTGATGGTCTTCGTTTACTCGCTTTTCTATTTCTTGTTCGATAAGACAGCTGGGTCCGTCGCTGCTTTGCTTTGTTTTCTCTCCTGGGTCGGAGCCAGTCTTCTCGCTCATAGACTTGGATTTTCTGTAACTTGGAAGGTAGCCTCATTTTTCCCTCTGTTTATTTTGAAATCGACTTGTTCATGATCTCGTTTTTGGGTTTTGTTCATGATGAGTGACTCATTTCTCGTGCTTCATCAATGGAAGTTCTTGAATTCGTCCTTGAACAGCATGAGAACTGTTAAATTTTTTTATTACTGTGAAATTTTGAGAATAGAAGGTGGGTCGGTTCTGAATATAAATAAACATATTGAATAGTTTTTCGCCCTGGAAAGTGGAAACAATAACTGCGTATGGTCCAGGAAATCGCTTTCTTTGTAAGTCAACTTGTGCATGTTCTTCAGGGGAGCATTAATTGGGGGTTGAGAATCACATGGAATTCGATGGATTTGACTTTCTTGTCGTCTTTATACACTTTATTATACACTGCTCGTGAAAATTTATAGATTGCTTTGGTTTGATTTAGAGTCTTTTGCTGCTTGAAAAGCTGAAAAATAAAATATTATCTTGAGAGGAAGTTTAATCCAAGTCTTAATTACTAACAGCTCCATTCAATTCAAACTATCTGCAGTTTTATTTGGCCTTCTCGTAGTTGTATGATGCTCGATTGACAGTATTGCTCGATCATCGTCTCCGACCACGACTTTAGGAAATGAAGATAATGAGATTAATGTTGTCTTGCTTGTTATGATCTTTGTTTCTTCGATGCGACAAGTGATTTAGCCTCGGCTCTTGTCATAAACATCGGCTTTTCGGTGTTCAACGTCCTGTTAATGGCTTGCGGATCGTTAATTTTTTTCTTTACAAAGAAAAGTAGATTAAAATCTCAAAATCCATCGCTATTTTGGAGGTGTGGAATTTTTGTAGACCACCTTAAAATCTCATCATTTATGACCATGTTTGGAATCTGGATTCATTAGATTTGATCAATGTTTTAGAACAGCAATCTCTGAGATCTTGTTATAAAGCTCCAAATGTTTTTGAATGCTGATTTATGCAGGCAGTGCTGGCTGCACAATTGTTCTGCTGGACCAACCAATTCATCGGTCACGGACTGTTCGAGGTAAATAATCACGTCTATAAACTTTACTCATCGAGTTTATTTATGCTTCTCGATCTCAACATTTCTCTTAACTCGCGCCGTTCTTGCCGATAGAAACGAGCTCCTGCTCTTCTCGACAATCTCGCTCAAGCCTTTCTAATGGCTCCATTCTTCGTATTACTAGAGGTACAAACTTTTTTCAAAGCGAATCAGATCGTTCTTCGGCTTTTTCTTTTGTCGATTTTTGGTTTTCAGTGTTTTTCGATATCGATTTTGTTGAATGATTTGTTCTTGTTCGCGTGTTCGGTTTCAGGTTCTTCAAATCATGTTCAAATACGAACCATACCCGGGATTTCAATCGAGAGTGGATGCAAAGATTGATGCAGATTTAAAAGAGTGGCACCAAATCAAACAAAAGAAGATCTCTTAGCTGAACTTTACATGTATTATATTATTGCTTTATACAATCTTTCATCAAACTTCTGATGAAACTTTAATATCGATATCGATTAATCAATAGCGTGACATTATCGTATAATACGGTTTAGTTAAATAATTCAAATTCATATTAAAATTCTCGAAACATGA
>QAOC01034759.1:259639-375035 GCA_003255005.1 Begonia fuchsioides | reverse complement strand
AAAAACATAAGCGGGTGTCCAAGATCTTCCAAAACAAGACAAAAGGTCAACTTTTAATATTTAGGTATATTTTTTAATGATATTTAATAAATATTGCAACTATTTTAAAATAAAAATAGAGACAGCTGTTATTACGGAATATATAATCATTAAAATAAACCCTAATACGATCCTCTCCGATTTTTCTTAATTAATTAATTATTTATTTTCAATCTATTCTCTTTTGGATAATTATGTCATGCATATTGCACATGAACCTTCCCATCAAAGATCCCAAATTTCGTTACTTCTTTATTTAATAAATTTTATTTATTATTTTGTAAATAATATCAGAGTCACCCTCTCGAAGTTTCGTGAAAGATTCGGCTCAGTTCTGCCCCCGTAATGAAAATTATCTCGTCAAATCATACTGATATTGTGAACTGTGTTAATTTTGAACACATTTTACCCGTTTCAGCTTGTTTGAGTTGATTTTAAATTCGATGGGTCAATTTTGTTCCGTTTGTTTTTAATAAATAAATATAATGTTTAGATTACGATCTTATCTTACTATATCAAAATGTCACATAATTATTATTGTAATTAATTTAATAATTGCAAGATTTGATGCATTAATTACTTAAGGCATCAATGAATATTGAGAAAGTATAATAAAAAAGAATTCAATATAGGCATATTATAAATTAATACGTATATAATTTTACGCATTAACGTATTGTCCGTATCAATTATTAATCGTTGGAGAAATTTACTAGTTATCGGTTTTAATTTACCAAAATTATATTTAAATAAAAATATTTTTTTCAACGAGTTTTTTTATTAAAAATTGTAATTTTAATTATGGATCGGTCGACAAAAGAATAATTTAGTAAAATCTGATTTAATATAAAATAATGGATAATTTTTATTACATAAATTAGAATTATAATATATAGGCCTTAAGTAGGGTTTAATATAGTTTTCTTTTGGTCAAATATTAATTAGTGTAAGCATGAAGATATTTGCACGCAAATTTAGAGAGAGAATGTAGTTTCTCTCTCTAACTAGCTTCATCTTGCATAGCACACTTCCATGGCTTCATCTGCTTCTTCTTCTTCTTCATCTTTCCATCTCTTTTTCCATCTTTTCCTTCTCACTTTCTCCACCTTTCCATCTCTTTCTCTCTTTCCTTCTCTCTCCTCCCTTATTTCTCTCTCCTAATCCAAAACTCTCTGTTTTCATGGAAAACGTCTCTGGTTTCACCGGCGAAGAAGCTCCGATGGACTTACCGGTGGGATTCCGGTTCCATCCGACCGACGAAGAGCTCATTTCTCACTACTTGTTCAACAAGGTCATGATCGGGGGTAACTTTTCATGCAGAGCCATCGGAGAAGTGGATCTCAACAAATCGGAGCCATGGGAGCTACCTCGTAAGCTTTTCGTCTTCTTTTTACAGACCCAATCGCCATTGATGACTGCTCCTAAGCTTTTTGTTTTTTCTTTTTGTTGTCTAAAAAACAAAAAAAGGTTTGGCGAAAATGGGAGAAAGAGAATGGTACTTTTTTTGCCGGAGAGATAGAAAATACCCCACCGGAATGAGGACGAACAGGGCCACCGGCGCCGGATATTGGAAAGCCACCGGAAAAGATAAAGAGATTTACAGAGCTAAATCTCTGGTGGGTATGAAAAAAACGCTGGTTTTTTACAGAGGAAGAGCTCCGAGGGGGGAAAAATCGAACTGGGTGATGCATGAATACAGATTAGACGGTCGATTTTCGCCGTCAAATCTCCCGAAATCTGCGAAGGTATTTGATTTTCGCTTTCTTTAATCGTTATTTCAGAGTTCATTTTTGAGTTTTTGTTGCAGAATGAGTGGGTGATTTCCAGGGTTTTTCAAAAAAACTGCGCCGGGACGAAAATTCACATTTCCGATCTGGTTCGAACCGGTTCTTCCAATTTGCCGCCATTGATGGACGCTTCAAGCTTCCAGCTCAAATCTTATAATGACCCAGATTACGTGTCCTGCTTCTCCAACGCCACAAACTCTGAAAGCAACCAAATCCCGTTTCCGAATCCGATGTACAGAGCTCAAGCTTCGTCTTTAGAGCTTCCAAGCTCTGCTCTAATGGCGGACAAGTCGATCCCGAGGCGAATTTTCAAAACAGAAAGGGAAATCATCAGCGTTTCACAAGAAACTGGATTAAGCTGCAATATGAACAATGAAATCTCGTCTGTAGTATCGAATCTGGAAATGGGTGGCATCAAATTTTACGATCAAGAAGCTCCGGCGTTGGATTACTTCTGGAATTACTGAAACATAAACGACAGATACGAGATTATCAGAATATGTGGATGGATTTGAAGAAGAATAAATGAAGATTCTGAGTCGATTATAACATTAATTGAATTATTAAATGAGTTTGGTTTGTATAAATCTTCATAATCAAATCTCTAAAACAACAGATTATGAATTTGAATTATAGATATATTTTCTATAGGAAGCTTGTAATTTGTTCTTATTTTGCCAATTATACTATATATATTCGATTATCCGTGAGTCCGTTTTTCTATGATCGAGTTAAATTTGGAGTTAGTTTTCGTGTTTGGATCTTGTTGCATCTATTTTTTCGATGAATTCGGAGTGGGTTTTATCTAATTTTACACGATTTGGTGACCCCCGAATCCATAACCAGAATTGTAAACCTGAGTTTTACCGACCCGTATTGCATCGAATGTGATCTTAGTGTAGTTCTGCTCACTATTAGTATTCTTAAAATAAATGAAAAAGTGTCAAATTATGATAAACAAAAAAATAAAATAAATTATTTTTTATTTTTTATTCAAATAAATTATTATTTAATTCACCAATATATATTCTAAAACTATAATAATAATAATAATATAATTTAAAAAATAGTTTTTTCATTTTTTTTAAATTCATTTTCATTCCCCACCTTGTTTCTACCTATGCTCGATCGAATCTAGAAACAAACTTCATCAATTTGTTATTCTTCTATAATTAGCATAAATATAATTTAGTTAGCAAAAATAAATAAATAAATTATTTACACTGCAAAGGGCAAGAAATCCTCCATACAAAAAATGCTTTTCCATTTGTAGAGGTTGCCTCCCAATCCAAATTAATTTCTCATCCCGACATTTCATACGATAAACAATTGCAAAACGACAATCGCCTAATTTTCTTTTATCGAAACTATTAGGGTTATCGTGAATTTGATCGTTAAGATTGGTTAGTTATCGTGAATTTGTCGATCCGTGCGCTTCTTTTTTATATACAAAAAAATGGAAACTCGTTGAAGAATAGAGTCCTGCACGAAAGCTTGATCAAACACTGACTGAATTATACGATCTTCTTTCCATTTTTATTCCGAGGCTTATTCGGTTGAGTTAAAATCCAATCTCGGTTCTTTATTCGGGTAAACCCATATCGAAACTATCTAAATTCAATTAAAAAATAAAAAATAATTTAAATTAAAAATAAAATAAAACTTAAAAAATATCACTAAGAAATGAATAAAAGCGCTACGATAATTTGCGGGCCCTACCGCAGAATGAACGATGACGTGTCACAACGGTCGACACGTAATGAAGTGGGGCCCACTTTCATTCTCTGTTCACGTCCGACGTTGGATTCTGAGTCTTGCGTCATCCGACGGCTAGATGGGGAGAACCAGACGTCTTTTTTATACCTCCTATAGGAATAAGACACGTGACACTGTTTTGGTGGGTCCTTCTTTAACTGTTTGCTTACGTGGACGTACTAGCTTCTCTTCTCAGTTCTCACCCCATAAATTCATCCTTGATCAATTTATTTAATTAAAATCGTGACAAAAAATTAATTCCATTTATAAGGCACTAAAATGACAATAAATTAACTAATCTAATCACATTAAATACATAAATAAGATATAGCATGATTTCATGTCGTAACGTGACATGTACATATTATCCACGCAACGTAAATATTTCAAAAAATATAACATAACTAACGACACGTAACGTTAATAAACCATGCCATTAGTACAATAGACGTCTCTTTCCATATTTACAATGGGTTTTGATGATTTACGAGTAGCGTCATGGTATTACGATAAAACATGAAAAATCGATAGATTGGCAGACAAAATGGCATGGTTTATTAACGAAAAGGAAGATACAAAGATAGACTTATGTTTCGATCCGAACACTGCATAAAACGAGAGGCGAAAACGATAGAGAGAAACAATACGTGTATCGATACGTCAACTTCTTCGATTAGATGAATGAATTATCGTGTGTTTAAAAATCATTCCATGTTTGGATTAGAATTTAACTACATTTTTGACACATTATTGAATAATGAAAAAGGACAAAAAGTTGCTCATAATCATGCGTGCATGCATATCCTTTTTTTTTCTTTTATAATGAATTGGTTTAATTTTAATTAATCAATCAAAATTAATTATAATAAATAACCAAAAGTGTTTGTAGTTTATTTTTTTCAATTTAACTTAGGGTAAAAAAAATTGACACCATAAATTATAAGAATAGCTGAAACAGATACCTTGAACTTTAAAAATCGTCAATGTACACCTTGAATTTGACTGTAATTACAACAGACACATTGTTATCGTATTTTTTTATATAATGTGTGATGTTAGTCGATTATGTTAGTTATTTTTGTCAATTTAGTTACTTTTAATATTTATTAAAAAAATTGTTAATTAAATGAATGAACATTATTCGTGATGACAATATATATGTTTAATTATAGTAAATTTAAGGATGTTCATTAATAAATTTTAAAATTCAATGGGTAAATTGCTATTTATTTTTAAATTTTTAAATAATTAATATTTGATTAGATATATATTGAGCCCAAGCCCGAGCCTAAGCCCAAGTCCTAGCCCAAATTGANTATTTTACTCATTGGCTAACACAAGCAATATCTTAATTTAACTATTTTTAAACTATTAAACTATCTTAGTCGAATCACAATGACAATTTATTCGAATGAGTTCAAGACTTTTATCGACGACTTGTACAAATCATCATGATAAGAGTGACAAATGACAATCAACCTTCTCTAATCAATTGTGAAAAAAACAAGGAGACTCGACAATCATTCATAAACGTAGAAATCAAAAATTATTTTCGAGTCTTTAGACCGGCCTCTCTAGTCACAGTCATACCGAAAGGTACACTGCATAATTAGAGTTCGATCAAGATATCGATTAGTGGGGGCGGAGCCATAAAGAGCAGGCATTATCAAAATGAATCCATTTCTTTGACTTATTGGAGCATTAATTAGGAACAGTATGGTTGGAAAGAAAATAAGTCAACAACCAAAGTCAACTAGGTCAACCAGGCCCCCCTGATCACGAGGCTACTGGAGTAAGCACTTATGATACATCACCTTTTAGCTCTATTCTGGCCATGGCTCCATAAATATCTTCTGGGGTTTGTTAAAAGAAGCACCTTTAATCCTTATCCAACATGTGTGTTCATACAAGCTACTAGCTACTGCATTTTTCCTACATCTTATGCTTATTAATTTATGAATCCATGACTCAATGCAGATAAGTTTGATGTCATTTTCATATTCTACTTCAGACAAACAGTGAGGAGTCTCTAAATCTACCAGTACAGTACTATCCGCTTTGGAACTATACCCGCACAATTTTGTTCTTGGAATATATCTAAAAAGATTCGTGTTGTTTAAAGACAGAACTCATTTAAGGACTGTCTACAGTCTCCATCCTTAGGCGATGTGGGCTTACACACCCTCGCACCATAAGTTAGACGAATTGTCACAAAATAGACTTCTCTCAAAGATAACTCAGCAAGAGGTAAATGAAATTGAAGTTTTGAAGGGGAAGGGTCATTCTAATCCCACTATCAGACATGGCTACACTTATTTCTACAAATTATCCAAGATTTCAGGGGGTTTTCAGCTATGATCTTTTGGCAGAATCCATTGTTCAAAATACAAACTTCAAGATGTTACATTTTACAATACATTTAATACAAAATATTTACAATGATATATAACAAGAGATTCAAGGGATAGCAGCTGAAGAGTTCCGACTTAGCAGGTTTCGCATTAGCTCTGTCTATTCCACAAAAAAAAAAGAAACAAGTTGTGGAGAACTTACAAGAAGATGAAGAAAGTCAACTATTTATACGTCCTGTCTGCATATAGGGCATGACCGATGTCTGGTCAACCATTTGTCTACACAATCCAAGTGAAATGTGTGCTTGCATTTTGGTAAACTTCTTGCAGTTTCTCCAACTATAATGTCCTGGAAAAAAATAGCTTGTAAACTTCTTGCAAAAGGGTCGTAAATCCAATTGTTAACTGGCTTTATTCATTTATTTGCATTTAATTCCAGCTTTTTTCCCAAATAAAAAACAAAATAAAGATCAGTAGATATATAGCATCCTTAAACAACAGAATATTGATAATCTAAAGCTCAGTAGTGAAAAATAAGAAGCATTTAAACTAGAAAAAAGACCTGTAAACAAATTGCGCAGCAGATGTTTTGCCCCGGTTTGATTTCCTCAATCAAAACATGGCATGGTAGTTTTTTTAATGAATCACATGATAATCCTCCACAAACAACTCCTCCGAACATATCTTGGATTTCTTCGTAACTTACAGTAGCTACGCTAACCTGCTCAATCAAGCAAACTTAAATTAATAGTTACACAAATTGGATGTATCTTAGGACACGGATTATTGATTGTAGATATTAACTTCTGTAACTTTAACTTAATTATATGGTAGTTCTTAAATTAAGGTCAAAGTGTATTTGACTGCGCCAACTTACATGGTTCGCGATAAAAGTTCAAAATGGACTTAAAACGTTACTAAGACAACGTATAGAGTAAAACAGATCTGCAAATGAGTCATTGAAAAGAAAAAAAACACCTGCCAACGGTAAGCAGTTAACATTGCTGGAGTAAAATCATCCTCTACAAACCTTCCAAGAAGAAGCTCCTCAAAGAAATCGGCCTGAAATCAGATGGTAAATGATTTTTATAAAGCCAATAATCAATAAATGATCAAGTTTTACGATCTGATTTTTGGGTAAAGAATTGAAAAACACCTACCCAAGAAGATTGTTTACAATGACAGTATCACATTCAAAAGAGATGGAGAAAAATTCACTATGAAAGCAAATATTTAGCTTCTACAGTAAATTCGAAATTCTCCTACTCCACTCAAACTTGTGTGTAAAATACAGAGTCCAGTTGAAGTTGGTGGTCAGTTAATTTGAGCATTGATGAACTCCATCTTCGTGGTAGAATGATATTGGATTTTTCCCAATTCTAAGAAAAATATTTCCAAAAAAAAAAACTAACCATTGAAGAAGAAGTACGAGAGCCAGATTGTTGCAAACACCAATAAGCACGAGAAGCCTCCAAAACCTCAATAGAAAGAACGGCCCCAGCAAGGGCCCCCAATCCAGCCCCACGAAAAGCACCACAATTTGAAGCCCTGCCAGCTAAAGCACCAGCAATGGCTCCGGCGAAAGCTCCACCTACGAGTACAATAAAACACAATCCACCTTCAAGCAACTAAAAACGACACCAATTTTTCATCAGAACAATATATATAAAGATTGTTAAAAAAACAAAAGGTCCCAATTACCGATAGCGAAAAATGCCATCAGGGCTCGAGAAACTGCGCAGAAAATGAATCGAGGCACGCATTGAAGAAGTCCATCTCTTGTAAATCCTCCAACCTCCATACTCAGAAAAAAAGGAAACCCAAAAGCCGAACTCCACCCAGGTTCAAGAAGATATCAAGAACAGCTCATGGAATTACGAAGAACAAGAAATAATCGATCAATATTATCAGAAAAGTAAAACCGGCCGCCATTGACGAAGGAAGTAACGAAAAATTGAGAAAAAAAATCACATGATCTGGGATTATTGGATTTGATTCTAGAGAAAGAGCGAAGAACATGGAGGCGGAAACGGCGTTGTTCTCTGGCAGCCAATTGCCAAGGGGAAGAAAATTGATGAAGGCAGAAGAAAATGCGGCGAAATTACAACAATCTATTCTCAACAATAAATAAATAAGAAAATTGAGTCCATCCCCACCGTCCAATCGAAAATTTATTTATTAGAAGCAATATTTACCCACAAAATTAAAATTATGCATTTTCATTTTTCACCTTATTATAGTTCTTAATAATTAATTAAATAAATTATTTTGGTGTATAAATAAATAAAAATATATATTTGCCATGTAGCAACCTAATTAGACAAATCACTATAAATAGATAATACAAAAAATAATAATTTAATCACGTTCGAACAGTAATTAAATCTTACATAATATTCAACACTGTAAAAAATAAATTCAAATATCTTCGTTAGCCACTAATAATCACGGTCGCCCCCATTGAAAATGCCGGTGACCAAGAGTCGGACAAGGTTATAGCATAATCGACTATGAACAAAAAGAGGCAAGAATAGTGCAAAATACGAATTTTAAATTAGGGAGAAATGACGAAGCAAGAAAAAAACCATGAACGACCGCGTATGTCGAAATTGATTGAAAACGGTTGAAATTTGCCATAGATGAACATGAGTTGCCTACGCTCAAAGGCCGAAAGTTATTTGGTTTTAAAAGTTTATTCATTACAATATTATCTGTTTTGGATTAGAAAACACATTGCACTAGTTAAGAATACGCAAATTATATGTCGTAAGTAGATTTTCCTTCCAAGCGACGTGAAATGGACGGTCACAAAGAGAGATATCGTATTTCTCGAGAAAAAAATTAGTGTAACGCTTAAATTACCTTGGAACTTTGTAAATTTAGTGCATGTGCATGCGTATACGGGCGTGATCATGGGACATGGTATAAGATTTATAAGCATCAAAGTGTGGGGACGAACCTAAAATGATGAAGCAAATCCATTACCCACTTAATTTGTCTCTAAAGCATTAAGTGAAATCCATTGACTTTTTTTTTTAAGATATTTAATTTAAATATAATTAATATATTGTCTTTATAAAACAAATAATGTCAAATTCATATAAAACATTGAGTAATGGCATCGTTCGCCGATGTCGAGTCGAGTCCAGTCCGAATCGACTTGACTCGACTCGTGATATGATAACTTTAGGCTCGACAAAGCGGGTTGTACCATGACCACATCGGTTTCTTTACCATCTCTTACGTGTCTTGTCTTGTCTTGTATGCAAAACAAAGAATGTGGAGTGCAATTAAGGCAAGTAAATCAAATCTTGGATCATAGTGGGTCTTGAGATCCCAAACCTTAATTTCTACATTTCATTTTAATCCATTTGTGCCGGACTTTTTTGTTGGATTTGTTTTATTTTTGCATTAATAATTATTCCCTATTTTATTGATTATTTTTCGTTTGAAATAAAATAAAAATTCTTATTTTCAAGAGGAAAATATAGTAAATTAATTAAATACTAAAATATTGTTAGCCAAGAATTAGAGAGAATTAATTTCATAAATATTTATAATAGTAAGAAAATAAATTATTATTTTGTAATTTATTTGGGCCTTAATGGGCTTTAGGCCCAAAAAGTTGGACTACTTCGGGCCTTCGATCAGTATATAAGTAGGCTCGGCGCGTTTTCTCGTCTCAACCTCCGATCCTTTCTTTCCCCTGGTCTCGAAATTCTCGAGTGAATCAATGGGTTCAGAAGAAGATCGATCGGAGATCGCTTTCTTCGACGTGGAAACCACTGTTCCGATGAGGAGTGGGCAGCGATTCGCCATTTTGGAGTTCGGAGCCATCCTCGTTTGCCCTAAGAAGCTGGTGGAGCTCGAGAACTACTCAGCTCTGGTCCAGCCATCTGATCTCCGCCTCATTTCTTCGTTGTCGGTGCGAAGCAATGGAATCACTCCTGACGCCGTCAGTGCAGCCCCTTCGTTTTCACAGATAGCTGATAGAGTTTACGATATTCTCCATGGTTTGTCTTCTATCATCTTTCTTTTTTGCGAACTTGAAGAGTCATGCTCTAAGTCTCTAGAGAACTGAAATGGATGTTTCTGAAAATTCAAGATGTCTGTTGATGCATGTTACGTAGGTATATCACTATTGGCTGGTTTTTTCTCTGGTAGTTGCGAAATTGATATAATCATGGAATCGGGTTTTTCTTTGAAATGAGACTTTTGATGGCTTGGTAATGTATTATCTGCTATATATCTCTTTTCAATCATTAAATTTGGATGCATAACGCAACTCAATTTGTTGCCCCTGCAGAAGACCTCCTTTTTTGAATGGTGAGGGATTAAGCATCTTGTCTGGTAATTGAGCGAATACTTTAGATAGCTTCAACGCTGAAAGGTGAAAGAAAAATGGATCTCTTCAAAATAAAAAAATTTACTATTTTATGGCCTTCAACAATTTTCAAAGGGTGGGTATGTGAATATTTCCACGTTAAAAATGATAAATATTTTTAATTGAATGATTTTGTAGCGAATACTTAGCCAAATTTGATGCTAGAATAATGTAGAGTTTGTTTTTTCATGCTGCTTTCTAGGTAAAGGTTTAGAATACAGTATTCATGTTGCTTACGTTCTTTGTGTCCATATTATAGATTTGTATGCTGAGAGACTCTCATAACTTCTAGGTAGGATCTGGGCTGGCCACAACATATTGAGGTTTGATTGTCCTAGGATAAGGGAGGCATTTGCAGAGATTGGTCAGCCAGCGCCTGAGCCAAAGGGGATAATTGATTCATTGGCATTGTTGACTCAAAGATTTGGAAGGAGAGCTGGAGACATGAAGGTATTTGATACGAATTGCAATAACTTGTGGATTTGACAAATAAGCAGATTAACTCTTGCATATTCATAAACGCACAAATTACTATATTTTAGCAAAAATTCGAGGATCTGCCATCCTCCACCCCCATTCTCTCATTCCAAAATTTAATCCTTTACTCAAACTAGAAACTACCAACCATTTGAAATAAAAACTCCTAGTTTAAAATGAAAACTATCCAAAAATTTTCTAAGCTACATTTACAACATTATATTGTTTCCATTCCTAACAGTACAAAAGATACCTCTCTCCCGCACTCTATCATATTATGCGCGTGTCTTGTTGGAACTATCAGTTTCTCTGTCCATCCCTTTTTTAACCTGCCATGTGCCTGGAGTCTTGAGTTTCAATACTTATGTGCTGTTGTGTGACTCAAGCAAACTTTATCAATACTTAATGTGTATGCATTCACATAAACTATATCTTGAAAATTGCTCAATTCAATCACACGACAGTTCACTTTTCTTCTGCCCGTGCCCCTTTCCTTCCAATTTTTTGCCATTCCCTTTTCCCAGGTTCCAAATTCCACTATTCATGTGTTGTTGGGCGACTCAAGTAAACTTTATCAATGCACGATGTGTATGGATTCACATAAACTTGATCTTAAAAATTGCAGAAAATATTTATCCTAGCAAAACAGAATGGGTCAAAAGCAGAAAGTTGCCTTGGTGCAATTAAGTTGTGCAATTGAGTTATTACTGTGGCGTTGAAGTTCTATTTTTTTTAAAACCATGTTTGAAAAAATATTTGATAGTCTCAACATATGAAACTGATATCTATATTTTCATTTCTAATTCTAGATGGCAACTCTAGCGACTTACTTTGGCCTTGGTCAACAGACTCACAGGTTCTTCAGTCTCCTAACTATTTAAATATTCTAAAACTTCCACAAAAAATGTGATGCATAAACTCTCTAAATTTCCAACATATGACGAATTTTCAGGAGCTTGGATGATGTCAGAATGAATCTTGAAGTTCTCAAATATTGTGCAACTGTTTTGTTCCTGGTAAACTTTTTTAATTAAGTTTTCTCTATTAAGCAGCTACTACCTTTTCTTCATTACTAATCACCAATATATTAATGAAATTTTTACTGATAAAATAGTTAGATTAAAATGACCTCAGTTCCTGTTGCAGGAATCCATACTTCAATCATTTTGACATGCTTTATGTGATTTTTTTCTATAAGAAAAACAAGTGGCTTTATAATTCTACATCTCAATTTGGCTACAAAGATTTGGCATGCTTCATCCAATCTTGCTGAAGGCAACATAATTGGCTTTCGATTTAGATAGGTTGGAAACTATAATCTTAAAATTACAATTGACCCTTCAAGAAAGCTCATCTAACAAAACCCTTCTGCCATTTTCTGGTTATTTGGTTGATCTATCTTTGCAATTTTGAAGCGTGTTCTCTTTCTTCTATATGCAATAAACTGTGTAGGTTCATGCCATATTCAAACGAAAACTGTAAAATGATGAAATCGACTTAAATCTGTCTTTCTCCAGGAGTCCAGCCTCCCAGAAGTATTCACAGAGAACAGTTGGGTTTCTCCAAATGCCATAACAAGGAGTCGTAGTACTGGGAAATCATCTACAAGAGGCGCAATTCTAAATATGAATAACCAAACTAATAGTCTAAATTCAGATATTGGTCCACTATCCCCTTCTCTAGATCAAATAGGGACAGATAATCACCCTATACTATCTCTCGTGACACAAAGCTCTGAAAGAGAGGTCTCAAATCTGGATGAATATAATACAACTCAATCTAATCCTTTTGACATACACACTCTGATTCATGAAATAAATTCAGAGGTACCCCGATCAGACATCACCATGGAAGAGAACAACAATACCGTGTCTACAGAGACAGCTAGTGCAGCTTCAATATCTCAAGAATCCAATGTTCTTATTGAGTTTATAGATCCAGAGGAGGTGTCTGTTTCTTCTATCTCTGCATGCTATGCTCAACATTTTCATGGTTATCAGAGAATAAAATTATTGCACGGAGATATCAATCTAAATATTTTCTGTTCTCGATTGAAAGTACGATTTGGTATGAGTACAAAGTTCGTTGATAATGCTGGACGTCCACGGCTGAGTTTTGTGGTTAATGCTCCGCCAAGTTTATGTAGGGTTCTTGATGCATGTGATGTTGAAGCACAAAAATTGTTCTTGGATTCCATAAGCACCTCAGAGTGGAGGCCCGTTGTAACTCGGAAAAATGGTTTCTTCGACTATCCTACAGTAAGACTAAAGTAAGTACTAGTTTCATTACTCTTAACTTTTACGTTCCAGAAATAGAATTTGCCTAGATTGGGTGGTTTATTTAAGTCTTGACTTGGAACTTAAAGATGTGTTCTGTCTACTTTGCATATATTCATGCTTCTCTTTCCATCTGCAGTAATTATTATCTCAGCAATATCTATGATTTTTCACGTAGTTTGAAACTGATATGGTTCAAACTATATAGGTATTAGGGTATTAAATTATGATAAAGCCCATTGAGTCTTAAGGTATTAAATTTATCAATAAATAGGAATAGCCAGGGACCGTGATATTCCTTCTCACGTATATGCTGAGCTCTGTAATTAGCTCTGGCATGTGGAAAGCTCGGGTTCTCATGGTCTGAAGTTTTAGACGTTTGATTGAAAATATTTTAATAATTTTTATTCCTTTCTATCAATTGCTCATTATTGCAAGAAGACTGCTAAATTTATATTTTTATGGTACACGTTAATTTGTCTTGATCGGTCTCATTAAAATGTAGCTAATACATCAAAATTAAAAAAATATATTTATTATATTTGTTGTATCAATTATAATTGAACATATTATCGCTTAAAATATCTTGCTCTGCAATTATCATTATTGCAATATTCGTGTATTATTCTTGAATCTACCATCTTTAGAGCCACTCTTTTTTACACTTGATTTTGTATGATATTGCAAGCTTTGAAATTATTTACCGTTGAAGTTCTATATTACAGCATTCCAACTATTGTGTGCGGAGAAGTTGCCATATATGCCACGGAGATGTACCAAAAAGAATCTACCAGCACTCCAAAAAGGCTTACATTTAGTAAATTCGACACTGCTGAGCTCAATTCCCTGCTCTCTCCCGGAACATTCGTCGATGCGTTCTTCTCCCTCGCCACGTACGACTACCAGCAAAGCGCAGGCATTCGATTGGTGGCTAAGAAATTGATCGTCCACTCCCACTGATCAAGGTATGTATGATGAAATTGATATATCTAGAGTGGCTGATTGTGATTATCGAAAAAATAGATTCCAATGACAACTTCGATTTCCTTTATTACTCATTTATGAATTGGATTAACACATGAATTATAGGAGTAATATCTCGAATTTTAATAGTTTTTGAGTAGATACTATATATTATTATAATATCTTATTTTTATAAAGTTTGTTAATTTTAATTGTTTAATAGCTTTAGTCAATTAATGACGATTAAAAAGTTATAAAAATAAAAATAAAAAGATTTTTATGAAGTTAGTATTGAAAAAAAGTACAAATTTAGAAAATAACTTTTATAATGTTCATTAGCTTTTAAATTTAAGCTATTTAATATAATTATATTATAATTAAAAAAAATAAATTGATTTTATATGGTGTAATAAGTTGCCAATAACTATTCAGCACTCACTAGGGTGGGGATTGCTGGTTACCTAAAGGCGGAATTCCCGTCCCGAGGGCCTCCACACTTCGACCCGACAGACTATGAGGAGATAAGTTACGGTGACTCAGCAGTCCAGGAATGAGAGGTCTTCTTCTTGATGCCCCAATGAGCTATCTCAACATTAGAGATAATAACTCTCATACTAGGGCAACGTAGGATTCGAATTCAGACTCTTGTTACCAGATTTGTTCGATCACTGAGGTGACACCTTAGGGCGGTGTAATTTGATAAATATCTATTCAACAGTTCGATATGTTGTCCACTCAGAAAACAACGACGTGTCGTTTTCTAATTTATATTTTTATTATTTTGAAAGATTAATAAGAAAAATCAGAAAAGATCTTCAATCGACGTGGCCTATTTTCCATCTATAACAAACTATCCATCTCTTTTCTCAGCACTTTTCCTCTCTCCTAATCTCCGTCTTCCACGTCATCATTTATTCTATCATACGCTCTTGGCTCAATACAGCGTAACCCTCTAGCGCATATTATTTTCCTCCTGTTCTTCACACCAAGCGCAATATAGCTAGCAATGGCAGCTACCGCTTAAGTTTTGGATTTGCCAAGATATTTACTTTCTTCGCCGGACGCCACCATCTGGATCCCTCTCTGTTAGCGTGCGCCCCTCTCGGGCATAGTCGATCCGATCTTTGTCCTCACGGCGCGTCACTCTCGGCTTCGATTCTGGGGTCTAAAATGGTTTTCAGAGAGGTGAAGGTTACCGTTCATGGCTGAGAAGATAGAGTGGGTCGTATGGAAGACTCTATGTAAGCGTTGAGTGTCACTTGATTCCGATTTTGTATTTAGAATTGTGGTTTTCGGTGAATTTTCTGTGCGTTGTCATGTGAAAGATAGAGTTGGAATCGTATATTTTATTTCGATCCATCTGTGGAAGGTTCTGAAGAGGTTATCTATGGAAGTTGGCTTGTCTGGAATCGCTTATTTTTGAAAGATGGGTTTCATTTGAGCCGTTAGAAGGGGCCGATTTCGGATTTTGGCTGAGATTCTTTGATTTCTGGGTTTGTTTTAATGGAGTTGAATTTGGAGAAAGATTGCGGTGGTGGGGATAACAGTAAAACCGGAGAAGGGTTTATCGACCGGAGCTCAGTCAGAATTCTTCTGTGCGATAGCGATGCCAATAGTTCTGAAGAGGTCGTTACGCTACTTCTGAGATGTTCTTATCAGGGTAAGAATTACATTTCACCATTTTTGAAGCTTCTCAGCTCATTTATTTCTTTGGTCTCTGTGTAATTTTTTTTATGTTTGAATCTGTCGGGATATGATTTTAATAACGTTTAGTGTATGAATTCTGGGGATTTGCAGTCAGTTGATTTGAGCTTTTCTATCTTCTCTAGAGTGAATGTTTTTTAACCAACCATTTTCAGCTGGATTTGAAATTTACAATCTTGCATAGCTATTTGCTTCGGGGAGTTCTTTGTGGATTTTTTTTTTGTTCGATTTGATTCGTTGTGTATATTCCTGAGCATACGAGTGTAACAGACCGAAGACGATCCATAATATGTGACTGATTGTCTCGTTCGTTTAGGAAGCAGAAGTTTGTTTTGTGTAAATCATTGGAAGTTATTGTGGTAGCAAATGAATCTTCTTATGAATTGCTGCCTTCTTTCGATATATCGAACTCGGTCTTTCGATTAGTTCCTTCTTTGTGTTATATCTTTGAACTTGACACGTGTAGTGATTTCATGTCAAGGTCGGGAAAGTTTTCCTTACTTTGTTTGATGTGTAGGAATGATCTAGAGATTATTATCGTGATGTTGCTTTTCAATGTCGACAGTAATCTCGGTGAAGTCGGCCAGACAAGTGATCGATGCTTTGAATGCCGAGGGACCGGAAATAGATATCATACTTTCTGAAATCGACATACCAATGGCTAAGGGCATGAAGATGCTTAAATATATAACTCGAAATAACGATCTCCGGCGCATTCCGGTCATTAGTAAGTGCCTTTTTTTTAAATCTTATCTATGCATTTTTTTTCTTTGATGTTACGAAACTCTTAGAGGATATAATATGATGTGATTCTAATCGTTGGTGGATTTGGTTTTCTAGTGATGTCAGCGTTGGACGAGGTTTCTATCGTCGTGAAATGCTTGAGGCTCGGCGCTGCAGACTATCTTGTGAAGCCTTTACGAACGAACGAACTATTAAACTTGTGGACCCACATGTGGAGAAGAAGGCGCATGGTTCGTATTTCTTGACTATCTTGCGTTTTTCAAAATTTCCGTGTTTGTTATAATTCTTGTAAAAGTGTTATCGCTTTATCCATTAGATCGAATGATGGAATATTTGAAATTATTAGGACATCGAGACGATATGAAATCCTCCTCCAAAATTGGACCGTCGATAAAAAAATAACTCAAAATCAAATAAAATCGGACTCCCGATATAAACTCAAAACCCAATTTCAAATCTGGTTCAATCACTTGTATATCTGTTTTTTGGATGTGGAACCAGACAAATACAAACCAGGACCGTTACAGTTTCAGTTCTAATTCACATCATAACCGGCCCGCTCAGACCGTGCCGACCCCTAGTTTGCAGATGAGGGTTCTGGTAGTGAAGTGTCATCGAGTGAAGTACGGCGAGGAACCATGACAAAGTAACAGAATTTTTAGAGTGGGTATTATTAGAAAAAAGAGAAGATGTCGAATGATGAGATAGTGTTCGTTCGAGATTTTGGCGCATTTTTTTCGTGTTGCCATCTACGCTCAAGGCTCCCCATCTAAATATATTGTTACGATTGTATTTTCCTTGTTCGAATTACCTGCAAAATGCTTTCCCGTAGCCATGAAGTCGATACCCGTATACATTTCGAACATGGAACAACATTCACACTTGTCTTTTATCGATATTTGCAGCTCGGACTTGCAGAAAAGAACACGGTTAATTACAAATTTGACCTGGCTGCCTCGGATCCTAGTGATGCTAACACCAACAGCACCATTCTGTTCTCCGATGACACAGACGACAAGGCTCGTACAGGCACCAATCCAGAGTTGGCGACGACGCCGCGCCGGGAAATTGAGGTGAGTTCGATGCTCAAATGGAGTTTAACGCATAAATTGGCTAGTGGGATTCTTTGCGTTTCATTATATACTCGTTATAATACCAGATTAACGATGAAAATTAGTATTTTTTTAAGTATCGGTTAGCTCTGTGCGATTTATGATTTTCTTTTTCAGCCTGCTGTTGCTGCTGAAGATCTTCCGGTTAATGATTCGGTAGATTACCGCCCAGTTGTGCCTGGAATTAGCGAACGACGAACAGGTAAACACTTGTTACTATATGCAAAAACTGAGCACGCTAATCTCTATTTTTTGTATAGAAATCCGTAATAAAATACTTGTTTTTGCTAATACGATGCAGGACAACTTTCATCGGGCCCGAAAAAGAGTAAACTTAAGATTGGGGAGTCGTCTGCCTTCTTTACGTACGTGAAATCAAACATACCGCAAAGCAATTCTCGAGCAGCCTCCCATGTCGAAGAAGATCCCAGCCGACATCCGAGAATGGAAGTGAACGGTGTGGGATCTGGCAAACCACATCTTAATGATGCACAAACGGTAGAAAATGGAGATGTCGGAGAGAGCTACGCTCAAGGGGATGACTTTCCGAGCAGTGCGAGTTTACCGGATTCACACTCTATCGACAAGTCCTGCAATCCTCCTGGGAAGATCGAGTTTCTCCAGACGAATATCAATGGAGACAAGTTCTCGAGCGGCTCTCGGCTTGATGCTTCTGGGTTGGCCACACAATCTGCTTATCCGTTTTATGTGCCGAATCAAATGATGATGCAATCGTCTGCTCATATTTATCAGAAGAATTTGCAGTATGGCCATCCTCATCAGTGCCCTCCTCATGTTTCGGGAATGGCGTCCTTCACGTATTATCCTCTCAATATGTGTTTACAGCCGGGGCAAATTCCGGGTGGGTCTAATCCATGGCAATCGATGGGAACTTCATCTTCTCCGGCTGATCTGAACCTGAGTAAAGTGGATCGGAGAGAGGCGGCTCTGATCAAGTTTCGGCAGAAAAGGAAGGAGAGGTGTTTTGACAAGAAGATTCGGTACGTTAATCGGAAAAAGCTGGCCGAGAGGAGGCCTCGAGTTCGTGGGCAATTTGTGCGGAAGTTGAATGGTATAGATGTTGATCTTAATGGCCAGCCAGCTTCTGTTGCAGAGGAAGAAGACGAGGAAGAAGATGAGCAGGCTTCGAGGGATTCCTCGCCAGAAGACGAAGCTTCGGAATATTGAGAACGGTTCATAGTTTGGATGATATTCGTGATCGATTTTTCACGAATACGACAAGCTGGTCTCGCCTTCTTCAACAAATTGACAAGAGGATGATGTCGGGCCATTTTGTTTTTTGATATTATATTGTTCCTTCCCCGAGCATGGTGGTTCGGCGGTGGAACTTGCAGGAGATATTAATATGGAGAAGCATGGATTCGATCGGAAATGGAAGCTCCTCGCTCCTAGCACCAATCCAACCCCCTGTTCTTGTGAAGGTTTTTAACGCCTTAAGACTCAACCATCATCTGTGTTTCAACTTCTTCCTGTACTGGATTCGTTTTAAGATTCTGCTTGAATTTTTGTAAATCAGTTCTCTGGCGTGTTTATTTGATCTCCAAGGTCAGGGATTTTCCTCTGTTCATTCTACTTTCGCATGAAATCGGCAGATCATTTGACGTCGATCACTGAAGCTGAAATACCCGCCCTCATAGTTCTTGAAAATCTCAAGATCTTCATCGTCTGCGATGAATTGAAGTTGAAATCGATTACGTACGATTGAGAGAAGCTTATCGGTCATCTTCTTGAAGAGTTGAACGAGGTTTTCTCTGCAACTCAAATGGTATATTATCCATTGAATTCTTGAGTTTTCTCCTGACTGCTTAATCCTCAGTTTGAAACGACGCGAACCTAATCGCTTGATGCTATAGATACTCTAGGGTTGCATTTCTTGTTTGTCGTCGTCTTCGCAATACGTAATTTTTTCTTCTTCCAACTTTGCCTAACTGCTCTGTTTTTCATCTCTGCAAGTAATAAGATCTGAACTCAGCTGATTCCGAAGAACGTTCAGAGGGACAGAGAGAGGAGGAGAGAAGCGTCTACGTCCATTTTAATGTCTTCAGCATAGGACGCACACCACTTGTTTGTTGAATTGCTTCATAGAAGATGCTTCTGTTCGTAAAGAAGCTAAGAAGGGAAATCCAGCTTCCGATCAATCTTTCTCGCCGGGTTTTCTCTGCAACAAGTCCAGCCGATTCAGTTCAGAAGCTCTGTGGAGCTGTTTTGGAGTCGTCTGGCGGTCTCGACGAGCTCGAATCGACTCTGAACAAGTCGACAGAGTATTTGACGTCTTCTCTCGTTACTCGGGTTATCGATTCTTGCAAAAACAAAGCTTCATCTAGAAGATTACTCAGGTTCTTCTTGTGGTCTTCTGAGAATTTGAAGCATAATTTGGAGGATAAGGATTATAACCATGCCGTTCGAGCACTGGCCGTAAAAAAGGACCAGACAGCAATGGAGATTCTGATCCGCAATTTTCGAAAAGAGGGCCGGGCAATGGAGAGCCCAACTTTCGGCGCAGTGGCTGAAACTTTGGTGAATTTAGGGCAAGAAGACGATGCGTTAGGTCTTTTCAAGAACTTGAACGCCTTTCAATGTCCTCAAGATAAATTCACAGTCACCGCCATTGTCACCGCTCTCTGTTCCAGAGGGCATACTAAGAAAGCCGAAGGCGTTATCTATCACCACAAAGATAAGATCTCCGGCGTGGAAGCTTGCGTTTATCGGAGCCTCCTTCACGGCTGTTCGGTGAAGAAAAACGTGAAGGAAGCGCGAAGGATCATCAAGGAAATGAAGTCCAATTCAATAATTCCCGATTTGTTCTGCTACAACACTCTTCTCCGGTGCCTCTGCGAGCAAAACGTGACAAAAAACCCCTCCGGTCTCGTCCCTGAAGCTCTGAACGTGATGATGGAGATGAGATCGTACAAAATCTCTCCGACGCCGGTTTCTTACAACATTTTGCTGTCTTCTCTATGCAAGGTCAGGAGAGTGAAAGAGTCGTGTAATATTCTAGCGACGATGAAGAAGACCGGTGTTTCGTCGGATTCTGTAAGCTATTATCTGGTCGCGAGAGTGTTGTACTTGACCGGAAGATTCGGGAAGGGGAACAACATTGTAGATGAGATGATCGGAGCAGGACTGAATCCCGATCGGAAGTTTTACCGTGATTTGATTGGCGTTCTGTGTGGATTGAAGAGGGAAAACTACGCGCTAGAGCTGTTGGAAAGAATGAAAAAAAGCGGCGTCGGAGGAACTGGTCGAGTCTATGATATTCTCATAACAAAATTCTGTAAAAGAGGAGATTTCGAGAAGGGAAGAGAGCTTTGGGAAGAGGCGATTTCCATGGGAGTTTCTCTCAGCTGCTCGAGTGATGTGTTGGACCCCTCGATCACTGAGGTTTTTGAGCCGAATGCGAGAAAGAAGATGGAGAAGATTGAGCTTGCAGAGCTCGCCATGGCTGTGAATAAAAAGCAAGTTGCAGAGAAAATGAGAAAGACAGGGAAGAAGATAACGAAGAAGAAGAATCAAAAGCTAGTTGCAAAGCCATTTAGAAAGAAGCAGAAGAGAAGTTCAAAGTAAATTAGCTTTTTCCTAATACTAATTTCTTCCTTTGTCTATCATTGGTTAACGGTTCAAATAGTGTGAAACGGTTGGACTTAGTCCGGTCCGGTTCGGTTTTTAGAAAAAAAAAACCCGAGGTTTGGTTAACCTAACTAGACCTCTTCTTGACAACTGAAAATCCGCACATATGTACCATGAGTTACTATTAGGGGTGAGCAAAACTGAACCGACACCGTGACTCAAATAAGATAAAATTGAAAATCAGATCGGGACTCAAAATTACTTAAAATAGGATAAAATTAGACTTAAAGTCAAATAAAACTCGATATATATATTCAAAACTTAATTCTAAACTTGGTTTAATAACTTAAATTTGTCATAAATATAATAAAAAAATATTATTTATTTATTTTTTTTAAATTGAGAAGTGAGTAGGTTAAACCAGAATTGACCCGTATTGTTTTATATAAATTCAAAATTTAATTTTAAATATGTTTTAAAAAGGACTAAATATAATAAAAAAATATTAATCAGAGTTTTTTTTCATATTTTAATAACTAATTAATTTGTATTTTAGTATAATAAAATAAAAATATAATAAAAAATATTATTTAAAAAAATATTTAATCAGAGTTTTTTTCATATTTTAATAACTAATTAATTTGAATTTTAGTAAAATAAAATAATAATATTATTAAGACCTCCATTGTCAATTGTCGATGAAATGCAGCTATGCACGCGTCTTTTCTCAGAACAACCTAGCCAGCTGCCAGTTTTGATTGAAATCTTCTTCCATTTTTAGCTGGTCAGAGCTTTGCCTTTCAGGTCTTGCTCGACCTCTCTCTCCTCATTTTTCTCTTGTTCTTGCCTGGTAAAGGTTCTTCGAGATCTATTACATAAACACTGCGTCATTTTACTGATTTCTAGACTCTGATTCACACAGATCGGAAATTTGGGGGAAGAGCGATAATGGGTCACGATAATTTATCGGCTCAGAAGAGAATCAATGGCGGCGGAACAGGGCTGCCGACCACCGCTTCGGGCGCCAATGGTGGAAGAGGCCGATCATTTTCCGGCGTCCCGCGTGGCCGTCAGATGCAGAAAACTTTCAATAACGTTAAGATCACGATCCTCTGTGGTTTCGTTACTATTCTTGTTCTCCGAGGTACAATCGGTGTCGGAAGCCTCGGAGGCACCGAAGACTCTACTAATCAAAATATAATCGAAGAGACAAATCGCCTCCTTGCCGAGATTCGATCTGACAGCGATCCGAATGACCCCGATGACGTTGCGGAGACGGAGATCAACCCTAATGTTACTTACACTCTCGGACCCAAAATTTCGAACTGGGATAAGGAGCGCAAGGTATGGCTTAATCAGAATCCTGAGTTTCCCAATAATATTAATGGAAAGGCTAGAATCTTGCTCGTAACTGGCTCACCTCCGAAACCATGTGATAATCCAATAGGAGATCATTATTTGTTGAAAGCAATTAAGAACAAGATTGATTACTGTAGGATACATGGTATTGAAATTGTGTACAATTTGGCTCATTTGGATAAAGAACTGGCTGGTTATTGGGCTAAGCTGCCATTGATTCGACGATTAATGTTATCTCATCCCGAAGTGGAATGGATTTGGTGGATGGACAGTGATGCATTGTTTACCGATATGGTGTTTGAAATTCCGCTTGGAAAGTATGATAAATACAACATGGTTGTTCATGGATATCCGGATTTGATGTTCGAGCAGAAATCGTGGATCGCGCTGAACACGGGTAGCTTCTTGTTTAGGAATTGTCAATGGTCTCTCGATTTGTTGGACGCGTGGGCTCCAATGGGGCCAAAGGGTCTGATTCGAGAGGAAGCTGGGAAAATTTTGACGGCGAATTTGAAGGGTAGGCCGGCATTCGAAGCTGACGATCAGTCAGCGTTGATCTATTTGTTGCTTTCGCAGAAGAAACAATGGATGGACAAAGTTTTTCTCGAGAATGCATACTATTTGCACGGTTATTGGGCGGGATTGGTCGATAGGTACGAAGAAATGATGGAGAAATATAATCCCGGATTGGGTGACGATCGGTGGCCATTCGTTACTCATTTTGTGGGTTGCAAGCCGTGCGGGAGCTATGGAGATTACCCGGTCGAGAGGTGTTTAGGTAGCATGGAAAGAGCCTTCAATTTTGCCGATAATCAAGTGCTTAAGCTCTACGGTTTTAACCACAGAGGCTTATTGAGTCCGAAAATCAAAAGGATCAGAAACGAAACAGCCACACCCTTGGATTTTGTTAATGAATTTGATATTAGGCGAAAGAACGAGCAAAGTAAAAGTGGATCTCGGAGCTAGTCTATACGATCTCTTCGATGCGTGACCACATTATAGGTAACAAAGTAATACCTTCATTTCAAGAAGATTAAATTGGGTAACAGTCTATTGTTCAAGTCTTTTTTTTTGGCTGTTTTCGGGTCTGTGCTATAATGATACACTAAATTCTTTTGTAGACTAGAAAAATGTTCAACTTTTTGGTGGGTTTAATGGAATTTTATTCGCAAGAAATGCTTGAATATGTTCTTCAATTGTTCCCTCTCAAATTGGTAGATCATGCTTAGCTCTTTTGATATTCTTCGTGTTTTTCTGTTCTTCCATTCATATTTATCAGTGGAATAAATTGTTTGACTTAGGAGTGAGAAGATTTATGCAGTAGTTTGTGGCTAGATCATTGGATTTTCAGTACTATTTTTTGGGAATTGGAATGAAAATTTTGTAGTTCTTGAGCCACTCACTGTCCATTTACTCAAGTGTTCTTGTTCAGAATCGCCAAATTGACACCACTCGAACGATACAGAGGGTTGTGCGATGAGATCTGAAAAATGAAAAATAGAACAGTATACTTGGTTGGAGGAGAATGAGTAGTTTTATCGATTTGGTTGTCAATGAAGCGTTGTTTTTGGAACGAATAATGGGGGCTTTGAATCTAGGAACATTGAAATGGAATAATGGAGTTTTGCAAAGTAGTTCATTTAGGATAATACCATCGTTTATAGGCTGACGGTCTATTCGATTCCGGTCTCGGTTTATGAGAAGGGATTTATAGTCAAATGCAACCCGAGTAGAGTTATCGTCGACTAACAATGATTTGTGGTAATTTTAAGCCAGATTGGGCTTTCTACGTGAAATTCGGTTCTCACTCTAAACGATTCATATCAACGACACTTCGAAGTTAAATTAGATTGGAACTTTTCTACGAACGGTTTTATGAAAAGACAAATTTACCCTTGCCGGAATATCCTGTTTCTTCTTCTTCTCCCTCCCTTCTTGTATTTGGTGCATGATTGATTGAATCTTGATTTTGGTTTTGAGAAGAAGATGAGGTGGGTGGAGTATGAACAAAGGTTAGAGAGAGAAAGAGTAAAATAGGGATAAGAATTTTCAATCTAGCCCATTAATAGCATAGACAAAGGAAGATCCAATGGGCAACCTATGAAAAAAATTAAAAAACTATTAAATGATTTCAAAAATAAATAAAATATAATAAATACCATTATTTGATGGGCCATTTTGAAATAAATTTTGGATAAAATATGGATAAGATCCCCATCAATATACCACTCTATAAATAATGTGGCATTTACCCAAAGCGGTATGAAACCATGCATTTTTGGCAATGTCATAATTTGCTTAGGGTTGGACCGAGTTTGGTTCGAGTCCGAGATCAAGATAGAGCCATAAACCGAATCGTAGTATTCGATACGGTTAAAACACGTATAGAGATTAGACTCGAACCATAGTTGGTATGAAATACCCGATTATGTATCGATTTGAAAAATTAGGCCCTACCTAACTTGACAAACTATATGTAATCGTATTTTTTAATTTTTCAATAAGTTTTGTCCGCCTTTATAGTGGAGTTATAGCGTGCTCTTGAAGATAACTAACAGGTCTCATTTTACATCGTGTTACAAACATGAAAACGTAGACATTTATCGATCAAATTTCACTTTTAACACGTGTAAATTAGACTTTACCATCAATTTAAAAGTCGGTCAAATGTAGAATGTGGGTGATAAATTTTTATTTAATTATTGAGTTACTTTAATTAAATTTATAATATTTATTTTTATTTTCTATTTATTGATATATATTAAAATAATTATTTATTATATTTATTTTATTAATTATAATTAAATAAAATTGACATGAACCTAATAAAAATGAATAGATGTATTTGCACGTTACCCAAATTAATATGAATATTTAGTTGTTTGGCGAAGAATTTTCAAAGCGTTCACAGCCCCTCAATCTTGTGATTGACATTGTTGATCCAAAAGTTTTTATCTTTTTAGAGAGAGAGAGAAACCACGTAGTGGGATTTGGTCCGTGCGTCGAACGAAGGACAGAGGAAGGAACACGATGGCCATGATCCCCACTTCCTCTTTAAGCTCTGCCGTCTGTTTTTCCATTTTCCCATTTGGCTTTCTCTGATTTCGGTTCTGGGTTTTGCCGATCGGTTTCTGCAATGTCCTCCGGCGAGGCTTCGTCTTCGCCTTTATCGTCTTCGTCGGTCGGATTGCTTGCCGACCCTCTTGGCGATGTTGAAGACTACACTTGGGTCTGTTTTTTCTTCTTCTATTAATTAGGTGTTTTTTTTGTTCTTCTTGGTTGTTCATCTTGTTATTTTGTAAAATTGTGAGAAATTTGAACTTGAATCAGTGAAAATCCTTGCTCTTGTCCTAGAAGATGTGGATTCCAATCATATGATGCTAAAAGATTACGGTGTGGGAAATGAAAGACTAAGCATTGGCCGAGGAGCTTAATTTCTTCTATTTTTCCATTTTTTTATAATTGTCTTCAATATCGGTTTCTTTAATCACTGTTCTTTCGTTTCATGACGGTAGTGATGAGAACCAATGTAGCCTAGTGGATATTTGCTGATTTCAGATGCTAAATTTAGTTGATTGTATAACTTAAGTTTATGAGTAATTTAGGTTGGTGAATTCGGTTGACTTACATTTCTTTGTCCCTTGACTTACATTTATTTGTCCCTGCTAACGAAGACTAATGTCTTTACGGCTTGAGTTTGTTGGAATAAGCTTTTGATATTGATTTTCTGTTGATTTGTTCTAGTAAAATTGATATTTATTGTCACGCTGGTTGTAAAATGAAGGTTATTGTGCGTTTCTAATGTAAAATTAAGCTTCCATCTGGAATTTTGAGTGAGATACGTTGATTAATATGCAGGACAAAAGAGAGGGATCATTGCCTGTGGACGTAATCAGTCATGTGTTTGATCTCGTACAACATGGAAACTCTGCTCTTCGAGAAAATCTCTTGGAGGAGGTGATACTTTTCGAGGATTTTTCTTTGAAACAATTCTTTATTTTTGATTTATCGATTGGAGAATGAATTCATAAAAACTACATTGTTTTACATAGGACTTGACCAGAACCATCCGTTTTGGTCTCAAATTTTATAAAATCATAATTTAGAACCAGACCGTGGGTCAAAAAAGTGATCTAAATCTCGATAAAATCTGATATAATCTCAAAAAACAATTATAAATCTGGTTAAATCACTCAAAATCTGACCTAAATATAGTAAAAAATGTGGAAATAGACTAGAACAAATAGGAATTGTATAGTATTTTATGGTTCCGATTCTGATTCATTCCGGAATTAGACCAGACTGTGCCCACTCCAAGTTCTATTGCTGAAGAAATGCTTTTGAATTTAGGCAATCAGTTGTTACTCAAGAGCCAATAGCATAAAACCCAATGATCCTGTTGTTCTTGCCAATCGAAGTGCTGCTTATATCAGGTTTGATGGTTAACTGCAGCTGAATATTTGAATTGCTTTCTATTAATCAGTAAGTTATATCAGTTATGTGGTGTTTGTGTGCTCTATCAATCACCTTACTAAGTAATTTCATGGATTTGATGAAGTTTATAATATGTTCAAGCAGGATTAGTCAATTTCTCAAAAGTAGACCACCATCGGCTTCCGAGTTAAGAGCACTAAATGGGTTGGATCCAACTATACATGCCGAGGCATGTTTGATTTTCTTTGTTATTTTAACTTGTAGTTTTGAGAATGACATTGCATTTATTTTTTTAACATTTGAAATTTCAGCTTGCTGTGAAAGATGCTGAGAAGCTTATGGAGCTCCAAATGAACACAGTTAAACCATACGTTTTGAAATCAAGTGCTCTCGTCTTGGTAAGAATATGATATTAGTTTTCTATATCTCATATTGGCATTCTGTTCTATGAGGACCCTTTTATTATCTATCTTATGTTACGAATCCCCATCTCTCACTTCATTGGGTCAGTAGCCGATCAAAATCTCTCACCGGTCAAAATCCTTGACTGTGGAGCTGTAAAATTTAGAGAGATTTATCTTCTGAAAATAAGGTTCAATCTCCATAATTTGACAATGGGAGGATTCAAACGGTCTACCTCTATCTTGTTAGGAGAAGTATTTAACCAAGAGATCAATGGTACACTTGGTTAAACGGCATTTACCCACAAAGTAGATGTACAAGTTCTAGTCCTCCTATAGTAAAATCATTAGGGACGGAACTCTTGATTATTTCGTACCATCATTAACGTGCATGTTCTTTGTGGAAAGGGAATATTTGTATTTCCTCACCTAATATTTTTTGAGGGCACACTAACACTGATGTTGTACAGCTAGAAAAATATGACTTGGCTAGGGACGTTATTATGTCCGGTCTTCAGGTTGACCCTTTCAGGTAATAAATGTTTTTTTCTTTGTTTGCTAAAGTTTTTACTTGAAATTGGATCTTATTATTTAATTTTCATTTTACAATGTAATTTTCCACCATGTGTAAGCAATTGCTTGTTTGTTTCTTTTACTATACAGCATACCTCTTCAAGCTTCCCTTCATAGTTTGGAGAGAGCGCCAGCAGCCCTACAGAGCAGAAGGGGTGGTAAACCTGAAAGAACGGACGATTTTGATTGCACCCTTTGTCTAAAACTATTATACGATCCCATTACAACTCCTTGTGGGCATTCTTTTTGTCGTGCGTGTCTATTCCAGTCGATGGATCGTGGTGTGTATTTTTTTCACTTCTAGCAATTGATTGCTTCTAGAAGTTTTTCTAATATAATTTTTTGACATTTGGTCGTGAATTATTAGGAAACAAATGCCCATTGTGCCGAACCGTTCTTTTTATTAGTCCTAGAACATGTGCCATCAGGTGAGCCGTTTAAGCAGTCTCCATCGAAGTTTCCTTTTGTAGTATTTTTCTTTCACCTATTAATAAATGATTCAACGAGAGAAGTAATAGATGGTTAAGTATGATCTGTACGGATTAAAAAAAAAACATGAGATTTAAGATGATTTATTAGTTGACTAGGGTGTCAGTATGTTTTTCATCCTTAATTATATTCCCATTAATGCAGCCCAGACAAAGACATCATTGAAGTTTATGTACTAATCTTGAGCATTTCTTAATTCTTTTATATTATCTTTTTAAGTTGGATGACATGCGTTGGTTTTTACAGTGTTACCCTGAACAACATTATACAGAAGAACCTTCCGGATGAATATGCCGAAAGGAAGTCAGAGAATGAGGGTTTAACAAAGCTTGGTGCCGATTTGATGCCTCTTTTTGTGATGGACGTCGTAATTCCATGTCAGAAATTCCCCCTTAATATATTTGAACCTCGGTATAGACTAATGGTAATTTCCATGGCATACTACAACAGTTTGTTATTATTTCGCTATTGTATCAAAGTTTTATATCAAGTTCAAAATTTGTATAGGGATGATGCTTTGTTTACTTCATTTTGAGTTTCTTTGCTGTGAATTGTTGAGCATAATTATTTTTATTTGGTTGATAGGTGAGGAGAATCATGGAAGGGAATCATAGGATGGGAATGGTAGATTTTGCAACTGGTCCTTTTTCGTTCCTTTTATCCACTTTTTGACGTTATATAACTTAGTTTCTTAATGCACTTGTTGTAAGGATTTGATATTAATCATGTAGGTTGTGATTGACTCAACATCTTCCATAGCTGATTATGCTTGTGAAGTAGAGATTACAGAGTAGGTGTTGAAACATCTCTCAATTTTTTTTAGTGAAACATGTTAAGTTGCATGCTTTTCTTAAAAAATGCAATTTGTTTCTGAAGAATTTTTCTTATGAATACTATCTCACATAATAGGTGTGAACCGCTTCCTGATGGACGTTTTTATTTAGAGGTGATAAATTATCTTCCTTCCTTCTCTGTTCGTTCTTCGCACTCTGCTAATTTGAATTGATGGTGTTATGTTAATAAGATTTTCAAATGTTTGGTTTGAGTTCTTTGGGACTGGATATATATATGATATGCAGATTGAAAGCCGTAGGAGATTCCGTATCATTCGCTCTTGGGATCAAGATGGGTGAGCTTTCCATCGTTTTAATTGCATATCTAGTAAATTTAACCTTTCTCAGTTGAGATGATGCCTTTTTGATGATTCGTTTCAGGTACCGAGTGGCAGAAATTGAATGGGTGCAAGATGTAATTTTCCCGGAAGGATCGAAAGAAAGATCAGATGTTAGTTCTTGTTTTTTTCAATCCAATTATCTTTTAGTAAATAAAAGAAGGGTCAGATGTAATCGTTAGAGAATTTTTCCTTGCTAACTAAGATATTCGGTGATCAAGTTTTAGAAGATTGGCTGAATATTTTCCTTTCTGTCGCAATGCCGTTTTTTTGCCATAGTTATAGATGTCGTAATTTGGTCTTTTTTTGTGAATAAAATGTCCTTGATCAGCATACGATGTTAACACTTGTATACATGTTGATCTCCAGTTGCTGGAATTGACGAATAATGCTGCTGAATATGCTCGGTCATGGATACAGAAGGCGAAGGAAGCTTCAAGACGAGGTAAAAGATTTTACCATAGTTTCCTTCATTTTTTATCTGACTTTCTTTCTATTTCCAAGAAAAGCAGTTTTTTACACTCCTTAAATATGTTTTTACACTATGGTTTCTTACATTATGAATTCCCAGGCTCGAGAAGACACGAGAAAGTTCTTAATGTGGAAGCAATGATGCCCTCGACACAAGATCCTGAGAGGTTCAGCTTCTGGGTATGTGTTCTTAGTTCTTCGGGTTTTGCGATGTTTTTTTGTGTTTGTTGTATAGTTTCTGGGTATTCGAGGTTTCGATCTTTTCTACATCCCTCCTTTATAGAGCTTACTGCTGACCCAAAAAAAATTTTTTAAAGTGTTTATAAATTTAGTAATGGCATTCGAGCTTCTTCTGATCCATTCGTGGCTGATTCAGCTTTGTACCCTTTCGAACCGGAGGCCGGTAGAACGATTGGAGCTTCTCCGAATGAGAGATACCAAGGAGGTAATGAATACTTATTCAAATTGTAAATTCTGTAGATTATAGATTCACGCACTAAAACGTAGAGAAGAAATACGAAGTAGCCGAAAGCACGTCAGCGAAACGTGTTTTCAAACTTTCGATTTCATGAAGGATTAAAGAAGTGTTTTTTAAGGTTGTTTTTTCAGTATTCTGTTTTGGTTTGTTCATATATTGGTGCAATTTTGTTTGGACAGAGGATAAGACGGGGACTCGTGTATTTGAAAGCCGAAGAACAGAGTTGCCATATGCAGTAGATTCAAAGGTGCAAATGTTTGAACTTATAATTTCGTATCGAAAAATGTACTATTTATCGTAATTCACCGAACAGCTATTCAATATTCTTTGAACCCGCATAGCCTCGCGGCTGAATTGTCGGCTTTTTTGTCGATAAAAAATGCAACTTTGGAGTTCTTTAATCGTATGAAAAACATAGATTCTGGGTTTTTTTGTTCATGTGTTTTTAATGAGAATGGATGAGAAATGGCAATTTCTGTCTCCAGCTCCAAATCTTATGATGATTTCAAGGTTGTTTCGTCCCCAGATTCTCTAGTTTCTATGTTTTTAGAAACACGGGATTTGAAATTTTGAATTACTGGATCCTTGTCTGTTTATGAATCATCACATAAGCGTTATAAACTAGGTTAAAATGGTCGAGCTTTTTCTTCCTAGTGAGAGAAATGATGAACAGATATAGAACCAGCGGATATGGTTGTTTATTGTTCCTTCTTTTCGAGGAAGAAGATGAAACAAGACCAGCAGGTTATGGCTGGAAAGAGACTGAAAAAGCTAACTTGAATCGCAGAGTTGTCGTCCAGTGTTTTTTTCTTTTCTAAATCTCGAAATCCGCCATGAATGACCTGTCATTCTCTTTCTCTCTCCTGCCTGCTTCAGTTTTTCAAGTTTCAATGTCTGTCAAGCTGGGAACGTAGAGAGAGAGAGAGTTAAATAAACCTGAAACTGGTGTTGGGTCGTTTTGAATGTGGCAAAAAAGCAAGCTAGGGTTTAACTGTCACGAATAAAGAAAAAGGGTGGAGCCATGGGAATGGATTGCTTTCGGAATGGAATAAACTCATTAGGTTAAACAAAAGCGTTCACGGGGAAGAAGAAGACGCATGCTTGGTTTTTGTTTATTGCTTTTTAGCGTTTTAATCTCCCTCTCTCTCTTTCTCTCCCTGACCAAAAACCCAGCTCTTTTTATTCGAACTATGGAGATCATTGCTCGCCCTCTCATGATTTTTCCATCTTTACAAATCACATCGTAAGACATGCTAGAGTGACAATTAGATTGGATCGATCTGTCAACTTGATTCATATCGACTATTTCGATCGGATCAACTTGGTTTTTAATTAAAAAAAGCGATGTGAATCAAAACCGAAACTAATTCAAAAATTGGATTGAATTTGGATTGTAACGAATATACGATCGAAGATCCAATCTCACAGAAGTCGACCAAATGGATAAGTCGGTTAGCTGATCAATTCTAAAATTTGTGAAGAAGTAATTAAATTTTAGTTGGTTTAAGTCGATAACTCTCGTGTTTGAATTTATGAATGTAAATCCTGGATCGAAATCAACCCAAAACTTTGGATCGAATAAACGATCAGTGAGTTCGAATGTAATTTTATGAAACATAACTCATCAGATCAGATCAATTTTTTTTATCAAAACTCGATCTGGATTGAGTCTGGTACCTAGTCGTTACGCACATTATATCATTAAATATTCGTATAAATAAAAAAAATATTGGTTGAATGTAACATTTATGAAGCACCGAACAACCAACCAACGAACGCACATAAAAGGGATCAAAACCAGGCAGTTTGAAAAAAAGGTTGATTGGTCTCCACACAGACAAGAAAACCACTCAGACATGGCGGTTTTTGGTCCCCACACGCGGTAAAGTACAGTCAGTTGGTATCAATTTCATTGCTTTTATAATGACCTTCGTCTGCTTCTATTTATTACCCTCCTTCCTCCTCTCTTCATCTGTAAATCGCCAAAAGCTTCCTCTTTTCTGAAGCTCCAAAAATGGCGGTTTCTGCATTTGTTCTTCTGGGTTGTTTTCTTTCTCTGGTTTCTTCTATCCATGGCCATGAAATTGGATCATGGGTTGATGCCCATGCAACTTTCTACGGAGGCGGTGATGCTTCTGGCACAATGGGTAAGCAATTAAAGTTCATCTTCTTTATTAATCAAAGATTTTCCAAAATAATCTTCCTGTGTTTTTTTTTTGTTTTTGATTCGCAGGTGGAGCTTGTGGCTATGGAAATCTGTACAGCCAAGGCTATGGAACAGAAACTGCTGCTTTGAGCTCAGCTTTGTTCAACGATGGCCAAGCCTGTGGAGCTTGCTTTGAAATCAAGTGTGTAAACGACAATAAATGGTGTCGTTCCGGCTCCATCGTCGTCACCGCCACCAATTTTTGCCCGCCGAACGCCGCCCTTCCGAACAACGCCGGCGGTTGGTGTAATCTACCCCGACNATATAAAAATATTTAATGCCAAAATAAAAAAAATAGATTAAAATATATGCAAGATTATTATAATTTTTAATTTTTAATTTTAAAATACATATTTATTAAAATTATCTAATATATTATTAGCTGTCAAAATTTAACTAAAGTTGAAAATTATCTAATATATTTTTAATTTTAAAAATATGTTAGCTTTGGCGGTCAAAACAGTAGAAAATGACCGATGTTTTCATATAAGTTGTAACGTCTCTCAATGTTTATAGTACAATATTGTCTGGTTTAAATCAGATCTCCCACAATTGTCTTTTGTGATCTTATATTTTTTAATTCGATCGTGTTCCACCAGTGTCTTGCATCTTATTTAAGAAGGAAATTGAGAAGAAAGTCCATTAATTTTATAAATTCATGTGGTATTATTTTATAAAATAGTGACGAAATTAAAAAACAATTGAGAGAAAGCAATCACAGCCGTTGAAAAATAATGAGAAATGGACGGCCAGGATTCGCTAATGGGTGCTGAGAAAACGAGTAAGCTGATTCACACGACAGAAAAGGAGTTGCAGAGCTTATTTGGAGCTTCGATTTCGACACCAATCTCTGTTCCATTGAAGGCAGTGCCATTTTGCACAGGCATTTGGCGGAGAAACCTACACGGCAGCGTCCAAAATCTTCGTCTTCACAAACGCAACAAACCTGAGATCATATCTCGATTCTCTCTCTCGCTTGCGCGCGGTTTCAGATTTTCAATCGCAGCTTTTTTCGCTGAAATCAGGTTTTCTTACTTCCATTTTGTTTGCTGGATGTTGTTTTCTTCAATCGCATCGTTTGCTTTCCTGCGATAGGAACTTGGAGATTTTTGTGATTGATGGTGGAATGGTTTTGGGAATTGGGGTTAGCTTTTTGTATACTTTTGATTTGTTCATTGTTGGTTGTAAATTTAGCAGATCTGGTTGTGCTGCTTTTAGTATATACTATAGTTTGATGAAATTTATTGTTCTAATTTTTTGAGGAATACGTAACTGCAAAAATGTATGTGCACAGTGTTTCCTTCTTGTCATGAAATTACTGTTGTAAAACTATAACGATCTAAGTGTGCTTTATTAATTAAAGCCTTTAGTCTATAATATAGAAAAAGATCGAGTTATACCTCTGATCATTGATATTTGAAAACTGGATTGATTTGCTTTCGAGTTTAGTCGTTTCTAAACCTTAACACTTTTAATATGATGGTGTATTTTCTAAAGGAGAAGTGTAATTAGGAGGACCTTACTCTGAAGAAATTTCTCTCCTCACAACACCGATTTCTTTATCAGATGCACATCTTCTTCCATCAAGAAGATAAATAAATGAGAGAAAGAAGATGGCTCACAATTGTATCAATGCTTCAGCAAGATCAAAATCTCACGGATTTTGCTGAAGACTCCGGGAAGAAACAATCGTGAATAATTCATAATAAATGATGGGTCTCTTGCATTTATTAGGGACTCACACCAAGACCAATTCTACAATTACTGATCTCTGATCTCCCCCTCTCTCTCTCTCTCTCTCTCTCTCTCTTTCTCAATTTGAGTTATAAAGATAAATTGATTTTTAAGATGAAGATGATTTTGTTGAGAAGTGTTTTGAGTTTCTAATCCTTAAACTGTATAGTGTCTTCCCTTAAATTTTTTTGACAGAATACCCAGTTAGAGAGAAATAGAACAAATGCTATGTTGGATTATCCTCTAATCAATGTTGCAGGGGATTTAGGATTGTAACCCTTATCTTGAATATTTCGATGAATCTGAATCTTGTTACCAAAAGGCGAAATCCCTCGCCCACATGGCTCCCACACTTCGGCCCGACAGGCTGTGAGAGAGTAAATTACGGTGATTCAGCAGCCCAGAGATGAGAGGTCTTCTTCCTGATGCCCCAAGGAGCTACCTCAACATTGAGAGTAACAACTCTCACACTAGGGCAGCGCAGGATTCGAACCGCAACACTTGTTACCAGATCTATCATCCCTCGACCACTGAGGTGAACCCGCACAGGCGATGAATTCGAATCTCTCTCTTAGGGCGTGTGATATATGAGCTCTAGTTCGTAGATTCTAGAACAACATTCCAGCTGAACCATGGTGTAATTTTTTTTATTTTTATCCGATTTGTTCTATTGTACCACAATGAGCTCATTCGATTCGCATCAAATTGAATGTTTGCTTTTGTTACAGAAATATTGAGTAATTTTTTGGACGTGACCCATTTTTTTTTGTATTTGACAGACTGCAAGATGGCAGCAAACACGTCTATGATTTCGGTTTAAGGCTGAGCTCACAAATTTTGCTCAGGAGCTTCTATGGCGTCAAGGCCGGAACATTTGCCGGGTATGAATTGGACTTGCCTTTCCTAGGAAGAGAGCTGCACAATTTGCTTTATCGCTCTAGACCTCAAGCCTACGCATCGTACAAAGAGGCCGTGCTCGGAGCAGCTGGAGGAATCGGTTAGCGTTTGTCGATGGTTATGCCGCTGCGAGATTTGTCGAGTCGTCTCTTCGAGCGCTCGATGGAGAGTGATGTCTCGATGGAGACAAGCAGCATGTGACAGGGCCGTGAACCCGTCGTTTTTTGGTTCGGGAACTGAACCGAACCTTAGAACGGATGTTACAGTTCTGTTTCGGTTCGATTCCAAAATTAAGAAAAATTAAAATAAATATTTTTTTGGTCGAGTTTTCGAATTCTGTGACAGTTTCAAATTTGTGTCGGCAAAGAATTGGAATCGATTTCAGGGTCATGGCCTGTTCTGCCAAGTGGTGGGTGTGCAATCTTCTCAATGGTCAAAAACAAAGAAGACACTAGCTCAAAAACAAAGCCACTAAATAACCATCCAGTCATTTTTACCGATCCGAACTGACCCAAAAATTTTTGGGTAAAAAACGATGTGTTATAGGTCGGGTTGGTTTTCGAGCCTCACAGAAAAAACCGAACCTGAAGAAAAAGGGTTAGGTCGGGCCGAAAACCAACCCGACCGTGCCCCCCCTCTAAATAACTCTCCATTTTCTTGTCCTTCTAGTCTTTGCATCTCCTTAGATTTTGATTGATTTACTAGTGTAAATCCCGTACTCTTCCATTATCATTTGTTCATTCCAACTACACGTGTGGTTTTGTATAATTCAATATGATTTTTAGATATTTTCAAGGTATTTTCTTAATTCTATGAAAACAGAGCCTAATTTGATCAAATCAAGCACAAACCCGAAACGATACACTAACATCGTTGTGCTGCGGTATTTGTTCGATCGACAACTACGTTGTGTTTGTCATTCCTCTTAATTTTCATACTATAAGCACGTGTTTCTGCTCCTTTAATATTTAATTTTTTAGGGTTATAAAATATAGTTTTTTTTGTATTCAAAATACTCTCCAATTGGACAAGACGAGGGAATTCTTCTTAGTTGCTTTTATAAATTCCCTCGTGTAAATGAATTTAGGAATTTAGGGTTTACGATTTAGGGTTTAAGATTTAATATATGATTCAGGTTGAAATTTCTTAAAGCTATGATTGAAATTTGATTTGACGTAGAAGGGAGAGGAAGAGGTTGGTTTGCTCATTGTAGCATGGAAAAATGGACTCAATTATTGGATTTAGGTAACGAAAGGTGTTGCTACAGTTTGCAAGGGTCATACCAATATGCCTTTTAAGCATCATTTAGACCCACCATTACATATAATTAAAAATTTAAATTCTCCCATTGGATCGATGCTTGTTCTTTGTGGTAACCAGATAAAATTTACCAGATTCTTCGGTTTTTAATTTGATCAGAGCCAAAAGTTCTTAAGAACATTTTTTAGTTAAGTATGAAGAACTTAACCCCGAGCAAAGTTTCTAATTAGAACTAACTAAACAAATAATAAGATTGTCCCGAACCAGACCAAAATAATCTTATCAGGGTTTGATCAAATGCAAAAGTCTAGCCCGTCGGTCGAGATTTCAGTGACGTAAAGTTGGTGCTAATCCGAGTCGATTAGCATTAAATCTTGTTCGAAAGTCTTCCCGAATATAGTTGAAACATCTTATTAGAAGAATTTCAAAGTGTTATGTTTTTTTCTCTTTGGTCATCGTGTAAGAAATGACAACAATTTTCTCATCCTTATTTTTGTTCCGAGGTTTCTTGTTGTCGTTTCATAATTGTAGATCGCAGTCATTGTCGAAAATTTTGAATTTGGTGGAGGGTCAATCATCTTCTTCTCAGTGCCACCTATAAAGAAGTCCAGTTAGGGTTAGGGTTCTTAGGTGAACCCCCCTGGCCTTCTCTCCCCTCCACCATCTCTCTTTCGAAGAAATTAGGGTTTGTGCAAATAGATTTGGGACTGTAGAATTAGGGTTTGAAACCATGAAGAAACGGTTAGTAGTTGTGAAAAGAAGCGGATCGACAGAGCATCATAATGACTCGAGTTTGTCTTCTTCGTCGTCCAACGTCCGATACGGCGAGTGTCGGAAGAATCAGGCGGCCAGTATCGGAGGACACGCCGTTGATGGTTGCAGAGAATTCATGGCGATCGGAGAAGACGGAAGTGATGGTGCTTTGACTTGCGCCGCTTGTGGCTGTCACCGGAATTTCCACCGGAAACATGTATATTGAACTAGAAGTAGGGTTTTTTGTTCTTATTCTTCTTCGATTTTGCATATGTTTCCCGTCTGTCTTCTTTTCTGTCTGTTTTCTTTTGCTGATTGTTTTGTTCATGATAAAGAGTGTCGGCCGATCAGCGAAATTCTCATCTTCAGTTCAGACAAACGACCATGGAAGCCATTGTTGAACAGCTTAGAACAGTACAGAATGAAGACGTGTTTAATATATATATATTTCCTATCTATGTATGGATAAACTAATGCTTTGATCATTTATTAGCTTCTATTCAATTTATCTAAGTTGCAGCAAACCCTAATCTCGTTTTCGATCCAAAGTAACGATCGGGATGAACTCGATAAAAAAACCCGTTAATCACAACAAGATATAAACCAGGATCGATACACTGACTGACAATATCTTCGATCCGTTTTAAGATTTGAGAAGTTTAAGGTTAATATTTCTACCCCTTCTCCTAACCTGGATTGGTCAGTAAATAAAGTTGCATTATCTTTGCTAATTATTTATGGAACTAATCATAAGTCCCACACTTCGTACCCGATCACACGTGAAGATAGAAATTCGTTGTCTACTACAGTCGATAAGAATTAATTGGCTCATCTTTAGCGATATTAATCTGTGACCTTTATAAATGGTCTAATAATTTGTAAATCAATAATTAATTCATTAGCACAAGGATTTGAACTAGTGTTTCTAGGGTTGCAAAAGTTTCACCGACAATTTACGATAGAGGCGGGCATCGTCGGGCATGGACCGCAATCCAAACCAAAACTCCAAGTTTTGAATTGGTTATTGGTCTCAATGTTTAAAGACTATGAAACCGGTAACTGAAACGTGGTCAAAAAATAATTCAAAATTATTCTAAAATTAAACAAAATCTGATATAAATTCAAACATGTTTTCAAATTCAGTGCGATCACTCAAATCCTAATATAAATATAATAAAAATATATATTTTATTTTTTAAAATATGAAACTGGATCGAGACAAACCCGAACCGTGCCCACCGCTAATTTACGATGCAAACTACATTGCATTTGCGAGATTTCTAATTTTCTTAGTATAACATTATCGAATTTTAATTCCAGTTTAATTGACATGTGCCTGCTTGAAAAGTTTCAATTTATATTGTGAGATTATGCACAACAAATTGTATTAGATAAGCCATCATAATCAATGATATCTTAGATGGTATTTGCTTTTCGGTTGACTGTCAAGTTATTATTTAGAGTCTATTCTTTTAAGAGTAATTATCAATGGAATCCTCAGTCTTTTAATTATATCAATTGATTTTTTGAGGTAGGAACATTTTTCATATAACACCTTTAATTTTTAATTCTATCAATTAGTACCTTAAAGTATCGTTGTATTTTTTTATTGACACTTTAAACTTCAAAGTTCAGTTAATGACACCCTAACATTAAAATTTCATTATTATGCAACTTTTTACATTCAACTTTGATTTTTATCAATATTAATTAATTTAAATTTAACAATAAGATATTAGTAGATAATTTTTTAAACTTCGAGGGGTTAATTGATGAATTAACAGTTTAAGGTGTTTGTTAAAATATAATAGTACTTTGAGTCGTTAACTGGTATAATTAAAAATTTAAGGTATCAGTTAAAAATAAACTTCAAGATATTCTTTGATAATTAACTTTCTTTCGAAATTTATTTTAAATCTTTCTTGTCATAAATTTATTATCATCACATGGTACTGTCTTCCATTTTAAGCCTTCTGAATTTTTATTAGGGACGAGGTAGAGACTCTTTCAAAGTATTTCGACGAAAACAAGAGCTCATTATTCTGTTCTAGAAAAATCAAACATACACGGAAAATGGTGTCCGAAATCACAGACCCGAAAATGGTGGAAAATGTTCAGGATTCAAAAAACAAGATCTTCTGTTCAGAAGATGACGGCGATGATTCGAATCCCGCCGCAAAATAACAGAATCACGACAAAGTGCACGTTGCTTTTTCATCTCGTTGGAACTCCATTGCTGAGATGAAGATTAGCTTCTCTTGTTCGTGGATTTTGATTTGATCGATTTTCTGTCCAGTTTTAAACCCTGGTGGGTTAAATTCTTGTTCATTCTGTTTTTGGAAGAAATCTTCGTCTGGAAGCTTGGTTTTATCGGAAGCAGAAACCCATTAATGGCTGCCATTAAAGGGTGCGTGCAGTTTTTGACGTGGTAGAGGAAGAAGACGAAGAACTAACTGTTTTCACACGTGGAGTTTGCTGCTGAGGCATCTCTCTCTGTCTCTACTCTCTAGCCTTAAAACTGTTCAAAACCCTACCAGAAGCTAGGTCAAACAAGAAAACCAGGCGCAAGCAAATAATGCACCTAAAAACTCGGCTTAAAAATAACTCGAGCGGCCCAATTCGGATCTGAAACTCGGTAAAGTTCGTAACCCGAGAAAGAATGGCTGTCTTGTCACGTGTTTAGTCGTTGAAGTAGTGTGTTATTTTACATGCCTCGTGGAAAGTGTCTTCAAAATGTGTACAAGTGTAACTTTTTCTCCCAATCTATCTCTCGAAATTGAGTCTCTACTTAAGGATTGTTCTTTAAGTTCTTGGTCGGTTTTTGTTTCAGTGACGAATTTGCATAAAGGCTTCACATTTATTTTTCTTGTGATATCTATTCACGTAGTGATTACATGAAATTTTTTCTCGGTTTTCTTTTCGGTTAAGTTTTTTCGCGTATGTTTCGTGTTAAGTCTATTGTTATTTATCGATTTTACGAACCGCAAAGTTACATGTTAAACGAGTAGCGGAATAGACTGGTTCATTCGAATGAGGATTCAAACTAGTGGTTTCAAATGCTTTTACAATTAGGGTTTGTATTCAATGGAGTGGCAAAGGCTCTTCCTAGTTGTGATTGACAAGAAAGGCTCATCGCCCATTTGCACTTTTTAAATTCTCTCTCTAGAAATTGCAGGACCCATGGCTGTCTGGAGAAGATGATGGGTTGTCTGTATATATATCCATGGGAACTGAGAACAAAATCCTTATATTGATCGTTTTAGGTTATAGTCCGTACATATTTCCTTTTAGGGTTACCTCAAAATATGTTATTCGAAAGAAATCTCTACACAATTTTGATCTTTTGAGGTCATAGGGTCGCTTTGGGTCGGTTTTTTATAAGACTGGCATCGACCCATTTAGTCTTTGGTCACAAACTTGAAGTCTTAATTGGTACTGATCGATTTGTATATCAATAATGCATACTCAACTGCGTCAAAAATAATATTAAATAAATTACATTGCGTCCAATTATGTGAAAGAAAGAAGCTTGTTACGAGTAACAAGTATGAAATTCGATTGCAATTAATGGGAAAATAGAGAAATGGAAGAAAAATAAAGATCGAATTTAATGGCGCATTTGTTGACTAATTTACTGATTAAATAATATTTTGATGACGTGGACCAATCATTACGCAAGTCTTATTATGTAGTTTCATGATTGTGGGCTGGGATCTCATCCGGCCCAGTATATATGGTCCTTAATGGGCCAAAAATGGGTCCATCTCTCGTTTAAAAAGTCTTCTACATATACTTTTGACTTATTTTCTTATACATCGAATTTTGATGGTAAAATTAAAGTCATTTTTTAATTAAAATATTTATTTATAATATTTATTAAACTAATTAAAACTCAACACATGAGAAGTAAATTAATAGAATATACTAAGAATGTAGGTCTAACATTATCTTTAATTCACTATGGTTTGTTTCTGCTTGAGAGTAAAGAAAACTTCATGTTTAGGGTTTCTAAGAATTTTACGTTGTTGGGTTTTTGAGCTTGATGTAACATGAATTCTGTGATTCAAATTAATAATTTTATTAAGATTTTATTTATCAATAAATTGTTGTTAGTTACAATCTTAAAATTCGCGTAGAGTAGATTTATTCATCTGTCTATGATTCTTTCTAAAACAATATTTTCACTTTTCCTATAAGTGTTCGATTTTTCAATGGAATTGTCATTTCATCCACTCGAGAGTTTGCATGCAGAAGACGACATCTCGTAAACTTAGAGCAGAAAAAACAGCTCAAAGATGGTAGATTGGGTACAAGAGCCTATGTTCGACGTTTGCGTTGTCCTAGTGTGAAAGTTGTTATCCTCAATGTTGGGGTAGCTCCTTGGGATATCACGTAAAGGTCTTCTATTTCTTTGGTCGTTGAGTCACCGTGATTTAACTTCTTCACAAACTGTCGGGCCGTGATGCAGGGGGTGAATAATTTCGCCTTTTGAGTATAAGAGCATAAAAAGCAAGGCATGAATGAAAAATGGGAGCAAAAAATGAATCTCCATTGCTACCCTTTAAACTTTCCTGGAGAAACGAGAGCAATTTTACTTCTACCCTTAGCTTGACGGCAATCTTAGCAGTCTATCTAACCAATACTTTTATCAATTTAATCAAAATTTATATAAAATAATAATAATAATTTTATATTTTTCTTCTCTAGTTTTTAATCTCTAGAAAAAGAACAAGAAATCGGACTCGTGGTGGACAGGAAACGGTGGATCCTTCTTGTCTGCAATACCACTTTCCTGCAGACAGCTCGTCGACACACAGAGAGGCTAATCTTATCAAACAGACATCTCTGCCCTCACACCAGTCCCCACGACTGCCTTTACTACTGTTTCTTAGATTTTAGAGAGAGAAAATGACGAAGAGAGAGATAACTCAAATTATTATTATTGTTTTTTGTTCTTTTTTAAAATCATAACCTTCCATTAGGGTTTCTTATGGCTGCTATTCCACTTCGCGAAACCCTAAGCTTGGTTTGTGGTGACCCGCCCGAGGAAAGTACGGGGCTGCCAAATCTCACATCGTCTGAGAATCGAGATAGAGGAATGAATTTCTCGACCATAAACAATGAAATAAATTTTAGACATAGTTGGAGAATGAGGTCATGAAATTAGGGTACGACATTGTGCTAATGAGGAAAGAAGAAGACAGAGGCACGAAAGGGATTAGGTTTTTGAAACCCTAAATCCAGAGCGCACTCAAACAAAACAACACTACCCGTACCAAATTCAGATTTTGTGGGCGATTCTAGTTTATCTAACTTATACTCAAGCGAAATCTCTCGTCTACTGGGCCTTCACACCCTGGCTCGACAACATGTAAGGAGGTTAATCACGGTGACTCAGCCGCCTAGAAATGAAAGACCTTAATCTGATATTTCAAAGAGCTACCTCAACATTGAGAGTAACAACTATGACTCATTTATCGTTAACGTTTGAATCTCATATCTCGACTTATCATTTACTAATTAATTTATTATAAATAATTAAAAATAATAATTTTCCAACAAATAAGAGACAAGTAATTGATTAATTTTGTCTTGTTGCAGAAGCCGTCAAAAAGAAGCACCTGATTTTTCCGCTGCTTTCGAACAATAATTTAGAAAATAATTTAATTTAATTATATTTTTTAATATAACAAACAATATAATTGCAGTTAAATTACACCATGAAGAAGGAATTAATAAGAGTCTATTAGTTGCTATTTTTTTTGGAAATGTAAATTATTGGAGTGAAGTAAACAACAATACGACAGCGTATGAGCAAAGATTCCAACTGTCTTAAAACTGCAAGTTGTTGTCAGAGAGTTTAGGGTTTTAGCCTATGCCCATTGCCTCCCTAATCTCCTTCAAAACGACACCGTTTCATGCCCCTTCGTTTTCTTCCTACCAAATCGTCTTTCTACTAATCTTAAACCCTAAAATGTTTATAATCTTTAGATTTGAGCTTGCTCATCCCTACTTGTATTACGACGATCGAAAATTATGAGTTTCAATCTCACATTGACTCGGTGTCGAATTTGCCCACGATTTACGATCAACTATCCATTTGAAACAGACTCGTGCATTTTAGATTTAGTCCCGAGAGCAAAATCGTATCTTAATGCATATAATATTGTGTTGGTGAACTTTCGAAGTCTATTGTGTTTCGGTTGAACGAGACTCTCGGGTTAGTAGTTTCTATTCGTATTCAATATCATGTGATTGAGTTCTATTTTTTTCTTCAATTTTCAAAAAGATTTGTTCCATTAAAAAGGTCTACGTTTGAGTAGACCACGATTGTCACGCTCAACATATATCGATTGAAATTCTCAATTTTTTCGAGTTTTACTAATAACCCTTTTGTTCTATCGGTTTTTATTTTTTTCCACAAAGAAAACGACAAGTATCATCGCTATAAAACCCGATTTTTTCGAGAAGTACCCGTTTTCATACGAGTCTAGGGCGAAGTTATTCGAAAATAAATAAGAAGGTAGGAGGGTGTTGTGAGAAGGGGTAGTAAAGATCCGACAGAAATTTAAGTAGGAAGTAGCCAAACCAGTAGGTGAAGTGTCTTCTTCAATGTCACGCTTAAGTGGCAAAAGCATGTGGCCTCACAAATATGAACATAGTTTTTTGCTAATTCTAAGGACCACATGTTTGAACAACTCTTGCAACTTATCGTAACCTACCATCCAACTTCCCCCAATGTTCGGTTTGATGTTTCGTCTCTCGTTCGATAGATTCGTCGAGAAAGATATGCCGTGTTTCCCTCGATTCGTTTAGGTTCATGTTTTTATGGTTTCGAACTCTTGATGTTCGATGTTCGATGTTCGATGTTCGATGCTCGATTATTGTTTCTCGGTTCTCGAGGGTGCGGTTTGTTTCCCCGTATTCAAAGAATTTTAGGTTTTTTTTTTGGTTTTTCGTATTAGAAAGTTTTTTTCCTTGAATTTAACAAAATCTTACTATTTATGTTTGTATTTTAATATCCGTAATTAGTTAAACTTAGCGTAATTAAATAATTTGAAATTATTTTATTGGTCCTACAAAATTTATAGTTCGCTAAGACATCATCGTTCTTTTGAAACCGTTTCGTTAGATGAAGATAAAACATCGGGAAAATCCGTCTTTGAATTCGTATCATTCTCAAGAATTATCGAACTTATAAATATCTGTATATATTTTCTTGATTAATGATTATCATAGATATATACGTATATTATTATTGTATCGAATAATTATCGTTCGAGCACATATCAAGATCGAACTAAAGTGAAATCAAAATTAGAAAAAAAACAAATCCATTTTTCCGTATATCTTTTGGTTCGATTTCGGTTCGGTTTTTTGGGCATTTTGAACCGGTCGCACGTAAGGAATTGGGAAGGGTAAATATTTGCAAAGGTAGAGAATAAAAGGCAACGGCGAAAGGCCAAAAAATGAAATGATTGCTTGAATGACATGGGGCCCAGCTTCTCAAGTCTCCCCTGTTTTTTGACGTTCTAATGGGCCCCACACAGGCCACTCATTGTCTTTTTGGATTTAATTATCGAAAAATAAAAATAAAAATGAATAAAAGCACCTCACGTGGACTCTGAACCAAAGGCTCTCTGTCTGTCCAACCACAATAAAAAGTGGCTCTCATTTCATTCTACTTCTTTTCTTTTTTTAATTATAATAAAAAAATGTGATATCAAGATGCTATTATAATTATAATAAAAATTCAAATTTTTATTTATATATTTTAAGCTTAATCTATTAATTATCTTAATAATTTAAATGATTTTAAGTAAAAATTAATCGAATTATATTTGGGGAAAAAAAAGCTTTTTTTAAAGCCCAACCCTATAATTCTCACTCATTATCTCTGTCGTTTAAAGTTCATTTGCCCTAGTTCCCTTCTTTCTTATCCTTCATCGTCCTCCACACAGCAAAAACCAGTAAAACAAAGAGAAGCTCAAGCAGGAGAAGAAGAATAAGCTTCTGCAACTTCGAATCTCAGATTCCATTCTTGGGTTTTCTTCAACGTATAGTTTTACAGAACGGTTCGTGAAAAGATCAGGGTTTGATCGGAATTTTCTCATGCGATCATGGTCGTCGGAGACGAGCTCCACCACGACCACCGCCACCACAGCCACCACCGCCCGACGTTCCCGTTTCAGTTACTTGAAAAGAAAGACGACGAAGCTTCATGCTCCATCTCTACATACCCTTCTCTCGCCATTTCGGCAGATCCGCCCACCTCCGCCGCCCGTTTACAAGTCACTGTCGCCACGGAGGGGGAGCAGGCCAAGAAGCAACCGCCGAAGAGAACCTCCACCAAAGACCGCCACACTAAGGTCGATGGCCGTGGGCGGCGCATCAGAATGCCGGCGCTTTGCGCGGCGAGGGTTTTTCAGCTCACACGCGAGCTCGGCCACAAGTCCGACGGCGAAACAATTGAGTGGCTTCTCCAACAAGCGGAGCCAGCCGTGATCGCCGCCACTGGGACCGGGACAATTCCGGCGAACTTCACTTCACTTAACATATCATTAAGAAGTTCCGGCTCAAGCATGTCCGTTCCATCTCAGCTCAGATCAGCTTCTTACTATAGCCCTAATTTTTCCCTACATAACCCTAGAAGAAGCCTATTTCCAGTGATAGGGTTTTCCCAGGAAAACACGCCGGCTTTACTGAATTTTCAGTCGAACAGTCAGGGTTCTATGCTTCAAGCAAAGCAAGAACTGAGAGAATCTACCCAAGACTTATCGGAGGGAGAAGACGGAGTTGGCCGGAAAAGAAGATCGGAGGAAGATTTTCCGGCTCAGCATCAAATCGGAAGTTATTTCCTGCCGTCGACCGGAGCAGCGATTCCGGCGACTTCCGGCGCTCAAATCCCGACCAATTTCTGGATGCTCGCTAATCCCAATAACCAAGTAATGAGTGGCGACCCAATTTGGACATTTCCTTCAGTTAATAATAGTGGTTTATACAGGGGGACCATGTCTAATGGGTTACATTTCATGAATTTTTCCGCCCCTGTGACAATACTACCCGGCCAGCAATTGGGGTCAGCAATCGGTATATCCGGCAACGTCGGTGGTCCGAGCGAGGAACATTGGCTAAACTCGTATCGATCGATGCAAAATTCAGACATGTTGGAATCGCCGAGGACTCGGTCTCAGTCGCACCACGGGACCAGTGGCAGCATCGGGGGAGATGATCGCCATGACTCGGCTAGTCACCAGTTGTGAAATGTTCCGCCGGTCCACCCAACCGCATTTGGGGTAAAAACCCTAGAGAGGTTTGATTTTTTGTTTTTGGTTTATTGATTTTTTTAATTGTGTGATTAATAATGAGATGTAAGATTTGGTGAGACCCCCATTTTAAACGAGATGGGATTTTATTTTTCATTTTGCAATTGAGAAGATGACTTGCTTCCCTTCCTCATCTAACCTTAGCTAAACCGATCAAAACTGCATTTGAAACTAAATTGATCGAAAATGCATCTGTTTAACAAAAAGATCTCAAACTGACCTCGGATCGAACCAACACTGAATGCCCCAAAATCAAAACGCAATCCATCCAAAAAAAAATCCACTCCATTTGGGCTTATTTCGATGCCAAGTTAATTAATTCAATTTTTCGAAATGAACGGACTGGCCCCTATTTCAAAGAATATTGAATTAAAAGTTAAATATTAAAGAGTAGTTTATATTTAAACATTTATTTATCGTATTAAAATATATAATTACGTGTTAGATAATGATAAATATAATCTAGGCATAATTACTTAGAATAAGATCGATGGTAAGCAAAAATAGATCGATGGTAATTTGGTAATTGTTTATAATCATATAAAATTAGAAAATAAAAATAAAATAGGAAGGTAGGGCCAGAGTTGATCAGTTCCAGGTGTTTGAATCAGATAGTGGGGTCCACGTGCCGGTGATTGGAGGAGCCATTGTACAACGACGACAGTGACAAACAGATGATCATTCCTCCCCTTTTCTTCTAAGATGGATCCTTGGTGGGCTTTCTTTGCCCAAGGGCTCACCTCCTCATTTCCATCTTGGCCGTCCATTTGATCTCAAGATCAATCATCATTCTATTGGGTCTCCAGTCTCCTTAATCATTGCCACTCTACCCATTGTGGACCGCATGATCAAGCCTCATTGCTTCCCCCAGCCAATTCGATTTGGTCGATCTTATGTTATAACGTGACGCTTAATTCAAAAAAATCGAACCTTTTATTTTATCCGGGTAATTTTACATTTATCCTATTAATATATTTTATGACGTGTCGATCTGTGATTGATGTAATAAATATTATAAATAATTATTTTAATTTAATATTTTAATTTAATATTTTAATTATATTTTAATTTGATCAATTACAACTCATTATGAATATACGAATATACAAATCATTTACTCAATTGAATTTTAGAACATGATATAAATTTTAACTTCATACTTTAGGTTTACATGCTTATATGAATGTACGTATCATTTATTATGATGATATGACTTAAAAAGTGAACTTTGATTCAATTATATATCGAGGTGGATGGGTTCAGGCTAAATTGTGTAGATGGAACCTCAAAAATTTTAGATTCGGTTCGGTTTGGTTGACTCAATTTTGATTTTTGAAATCTAATCAAGTAAAACCAAACCTCTTTTACTATGATCTTGTAATCTAAAACTTAGTTTTGTTTTGATTCTGATTTCACCTTAGTTCTAAAATAGCCCATGCGGTTCTAGTTTCAATTTTTTTGGAATCGAAACTTGCCAATTTCATGCACGAGTTTCGCATGTCGGTTTTTGTTGGGTTACAAAATTAATAAAATTTAATAAAGTAAAAATATCGTTTATTTTTCTGCATCTAGTTGTTCAATTTTGAGTTTCATTTTAGGCTATGTTTGCGTTTGTGCCTTTTCTAATTGGGTTTCAGCCAGATTTTTAATGAATTTCGGTCAAAATTTTGATTCACGGTTCGGTTCGGTTTGGTTTTCACGATTTTTTGAATTTAAAATTTTGAATTGCGGTACCGTGCAAATTAGTTGGTGACCGGTTCAATTTTTTTAGTAACCCTCATAATTCTACTATATTTCGGTTCTATCAGAGTTCAAAATTAAAAAATCGGGAACCAAATGAAATATCGCTAGATTGGAAACTTAGCATATTTATATGGGAAACTTAGCATATTAATTAAATACTAATATTTAAATCAATTTAGATATTAATAAAATTTGACATTAGTAGAGTAATGTTTTGGTCTCTTAACTTGTTTTTTTGCTTTAACATGTGTAGTTCATGCCTCGAAGTCGTCTGTAGTTTATGGCCAACTTCATTCATGCCTTTTAATTTATTATATTTATTTATTTTAATTTTAGTGTAACATAGTAACATTATATTTTGTAATGTAGTGCCGACAACATATACGATCAATTCGGTTATTTATTCACTACCTAGAGTAAAAAAATTACGGCTCAAATTCGTTCAAAATTCGTAATAATTTGAATTTTTATTTTGGGACCATGCAAGAACGGAATCGTAAGAAAATCTAATCAGTTTATTAAATTACTACTTCGGGATCAGTTCAGTTTGGTTTGGTTCCTCCACATCTTCTCACACGAGAAATCCACCGAACAATGACGAAAGAACCCGTCCAAGGTCGATAGCTCGAACAAGCCTCGTGGTCCATCGCTCGTGGTTTGGTAGAAGGAATACAATATTCTCTTGACCGAATTCATTTGTTTATGTAATTGAATTAGCAACCCTAGACTTAGTTTTATTAAATGGAGATGCTCCAAGCGTGCACATAAATATTTTACAAGTGTATCGGATAGTAGCTTCTTGTAGCTTTGCCCGAGAGTAAACGTAGGGGTGGACACGAGCATGTTTGGTCCATTTTATCTCGAAATAGATTCGGAGCCAGAACTTATGGTTTCGGACTTTTAGAACCGATACTGAAACCAACAATTCAAGTTTCGTTCCCGTTTTAATCCGATTTTATTTTATATTTAAAAAAAAATTAAAATATAACAATAAAATATATATTTTTATATTTCAGTCGGATTTTAAGTAATTAGGCGGGTTTATAACCAATTTTAATATTTATATCAGATTCTATTATGATTTTACTAAGATTTTACTTGATATTTGATCTTTTTTTTATCAATGATCCCGGTTTTACAGTTTTTTACTCTTAAAAACCGGCACCGGCACATAAATCACGGTTTTTTAAAAATTAAAACTAAGACCAGATTAAAACCGGTAGTTGTAGTTCGATTTAGGGTTTTGGTACGATTATGCCGACCCCTAAGTACACTCCGTATTCTCTCAATCGCTACATAGCAATAATAAATAATACAATATTACCGACAAAATAAGCTGCTGTAAATTAAAAAATTACGTTGAAATAAATCTCGGAAGATGCCGTGCGAACTCATGGAACACTTGGGATTAAAAAAAATGAGGTGCTCTCGCACACCAAGAAAGTTGTCATGTTTTGAATTTAGAATGTTAAAGGGGAGAGTGTTCCTTCTTGGATTGTCGTAATTGTCTCCTCAATGCATGGAAGATAGAGAGAGAGTCAAAGATGCTGTTTTTTTGAAGCATTGCACGTGCAACTATTCCTTCTATCCCACACAGTCTAGGGTTACACATTTCCAGTTGATTTCATCTAGTTTAGAGATAGAAGGACGGAGAGAGAGAGAGAGAGAGAGAGAGAGGGAGAGAATTATCATGCATGCACGTTTTGATACTAACATATTCAATAAAAAAAATACTTGGTACATACGACTTAACATTTCATACTTAAAATGTGAAGATATATTGATTCGAAGAATCATTATCGTGACACATAGATTTCATATCGTACTAATACACAGATAATACTGATCCATACAATATCATTCGACATTAGTCCAAATCTGCAGAGTAACAAGTCTTCGAAATACAATATTTTCTGTTTTGTAAAGAGCCCGCGCAAATTTGTATCCGAGTTCATATCCCAAAAAACATCGTAATGGATGGACAAAAAAAACCCTATTTATCAACCAAAATCAATAAAATATTAAATGATTTTTTCTTCACAAAAATCGGTCCGAGTCTTGGCTGTCCATTTGATCCAAATCATGTGCACCGCGATGCACGCTGACCATCTTTCATAACTCACATTATATATTCAAAGCTCACTAAGAATTCCACTCCTTCGTTAATCACATTAAACTTAGAATTCCAAACCCTAGCCAGCATTGAAAAAATTTGATTTTTGCTAAACACCGTTTAGCCATGAAACAATTACTCGAATGGAGTTTAGAGCTTCTTGATTCGAGTTCTGTGTCCAACTGATTGAAGAACTAAATTACAAATATTAAGGGTGGATATTTCATCGTATCGACATAGAATATTTTGTCATGTTTCTTTTTATCCGCACACTCTTTGCGAAACTCGTGTTATTTGAACGACATAAGTTTTCGAGAAAAATGAGCTACGATTACGGATTGAAAAACTCGCAAACTATTGAAGATAGCACATGAACGTGTGTGTTAGTGAAAAATCATGTTTATTACCACTTAATAATAATAATGATAAATAAAATTTATTGAAAGTCATCTTTTTTTTATTTATTTAATATTTTATAATCATGATCTTCTTTCTTGATTCCAAAAGGAGATTCTCTCACCCTAATAGCCCCACACTCCGACCCTACAGTTTATAAGTGAGTTAAATCACGGTGACTCAGAAGCCCAGAGATGGGAGGCCTGTACCTGTTGTCACAAGGAGCAGCCCAGAGATGGGAGACCAGTACTTGTTGTCACAAGGAGCTACCCCACATTTGAGGTAACGACTCAAACACTGTGATAGCGCAGACTTCGAAACGTGGCTCTTGATTCTAAATCTACCATCTCTTAATAATAATGATCTTCTTTCTTGATCTTTCGATTCCGGCCCTACGTTTGAATCACATTTTTCGTACACGTCCAATTGATTATTTTAAAGGGTTTTATTATTAAATTTTAATTATTATTTGTGCAAATGGTTTTTTATATGAAAATTTCGATCTTGACTACATGAAATTTTGCAATTTAGACAGCAATACTTTGTGTAAAAAAGCAATAACGACCCAAAGTTCTATTGATTGTGAGAGTCCGTCCATAATCATAGTCATAGTTATGTCACACTTGTATTCCTTGAGATAGCAAAAAGTGAACTCGTCACAAGTATAATTATTTGAGTAATATTAAGTTCGTCTTTCTAACATATTTTTTTAACTTATGTTTTTATGTGTCTAGTTATGATGGATTCAATTAAAGTATTTTTCATGTATTAAATTAAAATAACTTTTTATAATATGATTTTTATATCATCATTTTTACCTGACACGATAGAAAATATAGGTAAATGCAAGTATGTTAACGTGGGCGCGTAACCATTGTTAGCATTAATTGATGCCCTAATTACAGGCAAGAAAGAGAACATGCTTGCGTGTTTAATTCTGACCAGTCAACTTATTAATTTATTCATTAAATTCATTCTTAATTTGTAAATTAAATACCAATTATAATTCTACTTTGGTTTGTTTTTTAGACCCTAATATTCTTATTTATTTTATCTCGATTTTTTGTCAAGGATATGATTATAAGTCTTTCTTGATTTCACTGGAAAGATGCATCAAACGAGGAAATTAAGATTTATATAAAAAAGATACAAAAATGGAAAGAAAAAAAAAACAGATAACCTAGGTGAGATCGAGACGTCAAAACCCTATTTAAATACAGCTTAGCCCACTACTTTCTCCCATGCAGTTGTTCAACGCCATTCCCCAAAACCCTCTTCTTCTTCTTCTCTCTCTCTCTCTCCAGTTTGATCTTCCTTCGAAAACCAGTCCACGTTTATTCCTCCATTGCTTTATCTCCGACTTCAATGGTGTTTTTCTTTCTAATACTTCCGTTAAACCGCTAAAAAAGCCAAGCGATTTCGCTTTCTGATATATCTCTTTCTGTTCTTCAATTTAATCCCAAGAGATGTCCAGTAGAAGGGCCAGATCAAGACAATCCAGCAGTTCGAGAATCTCTGATGAACAGATCAATGATCTTGTTTCCAAGTTGCACCAACTTCTTCCCGAGATTCGCAATCGAAGCTCCGACAAGGTATTGCCATCTTTTTTCCCTTTGAAAACCTCCACGGATTCAATGATTTGTTCGAGAAATTTCCTTTTAATTTGAAAACCAAGCATTGAATCAAAATAGGGTATTAATTAAGGGACCATTTTATTGACTAAAACGAAAGAAAAACATCCTCTGTCCAACTGCTCAACCACAAAACCCTAACCCTCAAGCCTTCTATGAACGCAGGTTTCAGCTTCAAAAGTGTTACAAGAAACCTGCAATTACATCAGAAGCCTGCACAGAGAAGTCGACGATCTAAGCGAGAGACTTTCAGAGCTATTGGAATCCTCCGACGCAGCCCAAGCCGCCATTATCAGGAGCTTACTTACTCAGTAGTAGCAGTAGAAATGAACAGAGATCTGCAGATCCAAGGGTATTTGCCCTAATTTGCAGAACTCCATATGTTTCAGATCTTAGTACGTGTTTTTAAATTCTAGGTGGTCTTTAATCCATCTGGGTTTTCGCCATTACTGCCATTGCAGCTGCAGTTAGATCCAACTGTAGAACATAATCAAAACTCAGCACATAATTTGGATCAAACAACGTAATTCCATCAAAGAAACTGATTTAAGTAAGTAAATTATTCCATGGTTGTGAAGAAGGTATGGGGTTTGCCTGGCTGAGACAGGAAAGAGATAAGCAGCTTTGACTTCTGCATCCACTCGCATTTATGGATTTTCCTTATTTTCTTTATAATTCTATATTTATGGAAACATACCATGTAAGTAATGCCTCAAATAGTAAGTACCCCAACTTGTACTAATGTCTCTCACTTCACACGAAACCCAAACCGAAACCTAAACCGTAAATCGTAAATCGTATGGTCAGGGAGGAAATTGGTTCAGCTCGGTTCGGTAGCCGGGTCGGTTTCAGTTCGGGGTTGGGCTTGCTATTGAGTTTTTGGTTTACGGTTTAATCCACTCTTCTTCCAATTTTATACTATAAAATGTTTTTTCCTAATGAAATATATGCTTTTAAAAAGAATTAAATGTCAAATAATAATTTAATTTTCAAATAAAGAACTAAATTGATTTATCTACTAATAATCAAATTCACAAATAATAAAAAACTTATCAATTATTTAAAAAATTAATCATTGTCTAAACTGATAACAAAATAAAGTTTTTTTAATAAATTATTTATAAGGAAAGTTCTTTTTCAAGTTTGGTTTTTTAAAAGTAAAACCAAACAAAAAATGTTAGTTTTAATCGATCTGTTGCATGGTTTGGTTTGTTCCGTTTCTTGCAAATGGAAATACCGAACCAAAGATTTTAGGTATAGTTTGGTTCGGTTTTTAGTTAAAACCAAACCAATTTCCACTCCTATTGTACAATGCTAAATAAAAGTGAAGTGATTTGGGTCACCACAATTGACGATAAGAGAATTGCAAGCACCATGACAAAATCCTGAGATATTTGGGACAGTTAATAATTAAGTTTTTTTTAATTTTAATAAAATCAAACTGGAACGGTCAGGTGCAACATTTCACGGGTGTCGTGTTGATATTTTAAATACGTGAAGAGAAAATATAAGGACTCCAAAATATATTTTCATTAATCGCGATCAAACATCATAACAATGAACGTACATGATTTATATAAAATAAATCATTTGGCCCTCTTATTAAAGTGAAGAGCAACATATCGCACAAATTTTATCGAATCTTGCGTTGCACTAGTGTGAGAGTTGTTACCTTCAATGTTGGGGTAGCTCATTGGGGCATCTGGAGGAAGGTCTCTCATCTTTGGGCTGCTGAATCACCGTAACTTACCCTCTTATAGTCTGTCGGGCCGGGGTGTGAGGGCCATGAGGGTGATAGATTTCGCTTTTTGGTAACAAGAGCAACGTATCGCAGTATCAAATTATCATTATTTTAAATCGACACGTGCACCCATTTGGAAGCAAAAGAATCATTGACCAAGCAGTGTGAAATTAAAGGGTGGCACATGCAAACGAACCCATTAAAAATAATAAAATGTTACCCAAATTAACTTTATTTACTTTCTAACGTGTCGAGTTTTGATTTTTCTAATTAAAATATTTTTAATATATTATAATTAAAATAATTATTTATAATATTTATTGTACCAAAAAATAAATATATTAAAACTAGCATTACCCTAATATGATATTGCATATGGGCCTAGGCCCACAACTCAAAGTATTTGCTAGGGGTGGCAAATGGGTTGGTTAAAACCGAAAAACCGATCCGAACCGATCAAATGGGTCGGTTTCAGTCGGTTTTTTACGGTTTAAAAACCGAACCACTATCCGAACCGAAGTTATGGAAAAAAAACGAGTNTGGAAGAGACGAAAAGCGATAAACAGCCCATTTCACTTCCTGGTTTAGTTTACTCTCTCGTCTCTTTTTCTCTGTTTTTGTTTTTTTTTTTAATCTGTGGTTTCTCTGAATTTTTTGCTCTGTGATGCGTAGTGAGCTCTGTGAAACCAAAGCTTCAGAGGTACGGATTGAGATCGGGGGGCAAATCCAAGGTAGAGAAGGCTTCGGGCCCTGATTTGTCCAGTTCATCTTCTTCAGCCTCAAAGAGGTTCGAGATCATTTTCTAAATTTTTGTTGCTATAATCGATTCATAGAGATTGCTTTATTAAGGCAGAATGATCGTAATGCTTTACTTGCGTGTTGTTCTTCGGTCCTCTGTGTTTAGAACTTGCATCTCTTTAAGTTTTGAAGTAAACTATCTTCTTATCACCGGTTTTAACAGTGTTTTTAAGGGAAATTTGAACTAATCCATCTACTGACGCAAAAACATCTACGGAAATCTGGAGATGTGCCTAGATTTAAGGAATTTAGATACACGATTCCTGGAAGATCATGGTTCCTCAGATCAATTCATTTGTTTTATTTGGAGTTTGCATTAAATGCCGAATTTCTATTGTATATTTCAGGGAAAGATCTGTGTCGAATTTGAGTAAAAGTATTAATGTTCTTGATCTCTCTGGAAAAGACAAGTCAGCCAAGCCACCTAGAAGGCTATCTGTTCCTGTGAAATCGACTGTTTCCCCTGCAGTGAAATCCGTTGGCTCCAGAACTCCAATCTCAGAACTAAGACTCCGCTCTTCAGGGAGTCAAGGAAAGAGTGAAACCCCCGTCTCTGAAGTTTCAAGATCAAGTCGAACTAAGTTCAATATTCTGTCTTCGGCTTCATACTGGCTGTCCCAGATTAAGCTTTCTGAAGCTGCTTCTAAGCATTCAGTTTCACTCGGGTTTTTCAAACTTGCCATGGAGGCAAGATGTGAGGTATGTCATGTTCAAACTTGCAGCCATAACCAAATATGTAAGAATTATAATTTGATTTTTCAGTTTTTAAATTCTTGACCCCGTTTTTTTGTTTTTGTGTTTACACAAGTCTCTTCAGCGAATGCGGGATGAACTTAAATCATATGTGCAGCGCCATAACCTAATTGATCAAGGGGAACAAGTGAAACAATTGTTTGAAAGCTATAATCTGAACGAAACTGAGCAATTGCAGATATCTGAAACTTGTTCACAGGCGCCTGAAGAGGTAACAAGATCATCTGATGATGAAGTTCATAGCAATGTCTCGACGATTGGACCAAGGAAACTTAGAGCCAAGACAATGAACGCTGATAGAGCTCAAATCTCTCCTGTGAGCGAGTCTGCGAAGGATGGTAGGGCCAAGATTCGGGGATCTTGGAATAAGAATGCCACGCCTGCAAAATCTGGTTCAGAGAATGGGGACAATAAACCTGCAAAGAGGCACCAAAAGCCAAGAGGGCAAGAATCAAATGAAGAAAAAGGGAAGATTAAGAAGCAAAAGGAAGCAAAGTCTGCCATTGAAAAGGATAAACTAGAATCAAACAAAGAAAATACGGTAAAGTGATCATTTCCCTCAAAGAAAGTTCCAAAATTTATGTTATTTTTTGAATTACAGATCATTTTTGCAAGCTCTTCTTAGTTGGTTTTTACAGCTATTTAATTCATTTCTGTTCATTATTACGTTTCAGGACGCTCCCCGAGTTGAATAGACAAAAGGAGAGCGCAAACGGTATTCGCGCATCTCGAAAGCTGAACTTGATGTGATTGTTTTGGTTCGTATTGAGTCTTTGTTTTGAAAACTATGTATAAAATGTGTGATCTTAGGAGTGCTGGGCTTCTGTTTGATTCAAGTCAACGATTTTCAGATGGGATTTATACCAAGAAGCTCAGCTCTTGTCGTGTCTGTAATCAAGTTTGGATAATCAATATGATTTCTTCTTATTCTTTTCGGAAATGGAAGGAAGAAATAGGGAAAATATGCATGCTTCGGGTCGATTCGGTCCGGGTTTATTTGGATTAATTACAATTTCTTCACTTAATTATCGGGATTATCGCGAAACACGGGACTCTAGTTGCTAATTATTGTATTTCTACACCCAAAATTCACCCTAAATATCGTGTTTGCGTACCTCCTAACATAAATTATAGTATTTTATTATTTATATTAAATTTCCTAATGTCTTTAATTTATTTTGAAATTGCTAATTATTTCTTAATTGCTTTATTTTTAATTTAATAAAGTGTATAACATATTTAAAAACATTCGCGTTATTATAATAAATATAACGATTTTTATGATTAATCACCTTGAGTGTTTGAAGAGAATTTCTCTTTGATTCTTTACGAATAACCTAATATTCTTCAAGTTAATTCTTTAGAAATCAACTTGATAGTTTTGGTTCTTAATGATAAGATCGGTTTAGGTAAAGCTCAAGTTTCTCATATTTAATTCAAAGACAATCTATGGATTTTCTTCTGCACTGCCCAAAAATCTCAAATTTAATATGTCTGTGGTTTTCATCAATATAGTTCATTGATCAATTATCATGTAACAATCATAAAGGACGGACCCACTTCAATAAACTAGCTTTGAGGGAGCAAGAGTAGAAATGTTACAATGTGCATGTATAAGAGTAGAAAAGTTTAATGAACAACAAAGGGTAATGTTAAGTTTAACTTCGTAGCATACGTTATTGATTTACTTTTTGACGGGTCGAGTTTTGATTGATACAATAAATATTATAAATAATTATTTAATTATCATTCATTAAAAATACTATAATTATATCAATCAAAACTCAATAAATAAACAAATAAATTAAGTTAATAAGCTAAAAAAGTAAACTTAAACTTACTTTCATAAAGCACAAGCAACGAATGACTTGGAGATGATCACGGAATGAAAGGCTTCCAAACAGGCATCTCAAGGGAGTTGTTAATAAGATAAGCAGCAATTAAAAAAGCATAGCACAAGTTAGTGAAAGTTGTGCAGGATATTTCAGACTAAATACATAATTCTAAGAAAAAACAAGAGAACTAAACTCACAGCCGCAATCAGATTGGTCAGACATAAGTGTATTTTGAAACTGATTTTGAACCATTTGAAAAAAGTTAACAGAAGTTTGGAATACATGGTTCTTAGTTCACAAAGGGAGCAACATGACTACATAAATAATCAGTATGAAATATCGATCGGAATTGCCTACATTAAAGGAGACTAAGCTCTTGAAATGGAAATAGTAGAAAGTAGTTTATGTCATTTTATCCGTTAAATTTTAACCAAATGACTACAGAAAAACCAATCAATCCAAAATGCCAAGCTTTAAATTTAAATAATATCACATCCAATACAACGTATAAGAGAGCAAGAAAATGATTCACTTGTTACCTCCCAAACCATAAACACCTCAAATGTACCCCCTTCATGATCCAGCCTTAAGCCTATGAATGTTGAAATTCAAGTTCATTCAACAATTTGAAAGGCAATATGGCACTAAGATTTCCAAGGTTTAGCCAAGGCTTTGCTCAGGACCCCACCACTCGTCGTATTTGGTTTGGTATTGCTACCTCATATTTTCTTTTTCAGTTGCCATTCGATCTAATTTTCCACCTCCTATTTTCTTTTTTGGTTCCCTTGTATCATCGAGTTCTATCATAGAGAGATAAGGTTCGAGAAGATGCAGGAAAATCCAGATGACCAACTTCAGCAATATTAAGAGAATTACCATTTGCTTCAATCACATGATTCGCACCAGTAGAAGGAGAGTGATGTTGAAGACGAAGCACGTTATAGGTAAAATAAAATCGAAGAACAGAGACACCAAGAAGTGCAAAGGTGGTAACTACACCGATGGTTAACAAGAAGATCCAATTCCAAAGTACAGCACAATGTTAGCAACTGATCCAACTACATCCAGGTTGTTTTATTGCTTTGGTTTTATTCTTTAATCTCCTTATATTAGCTGCTTCTTCCCATTGACCTGCACTTGCATAAATATTTGCCAAAACCACATAAACAGACGGGTTATTGTGTTCTTCTTCAAGAAGCAACTCAGCTACAATCCTCCCCAGCCTTAAATTACCATGAGCTGCACAAGCACTGAACAAGTTCCACCAAATGTCGATCCGTGTTCTGAAATCTTTGCTTTGAGCGACTCTTTCTGCCTCGTGAACATACCCAGCTCGGCCGAGAAGGTCAACCATGGCAGATAATTGATCTCCTCCGGGATTAATGCCATAAATTTTCATCATTGAGTTGAAAATCGTGCAAGCCTTGTCAACTAAACCAGAATGGCTGCAAGCAGAGAGCAGGGCATTGAACGTGGCTTGATCCGGTTTGATGTGATTACACTCACGCATCACCTCAAAACAATGAACAGCCTCCTCCCCTTCTCCATGCTGAGCAAAAGCAGATATAAGAGAATTCCAGGAAATTACATCTTTATAGATCATCACATTGAAAACTTTCACAGACCATTCTAAAATCCCACATTTCGAGTACATGGCAATTAGAGCATTGCCCAAAGAAATTTCTGACATAATCTCCCACCTAATAATGTAACCATGGACTTGTTTTCCAATTCTTAAAGCCAAAGTGCAAGCGCAGATGCTCAAAATGATGCTGAGGGTGTAGATATCAGGCTTGATTTTTGACATCAGAAGTTCAGAGAAAAGCTCTAACCCTTTTAATGGCATCCCATTTAGCAGAAAACCAGAAATTATAGTGTTCCAGGAGATCAAATTTTTAGGATGGATGAGATGGAATAGTTGGTGAGCTATATTCATCTTCCCTAGCTTTGAATATGCAGAAACTAAGGCATTCAAAACTTGAACTTTGAATATAAGGCCACTCTTTAATGTAAGAGCTTGGATCATTTCAACCATTTCCAGGCATTCTGAGCTTGCTAATAAACTTCCAAAAGTAAACTCGTCAGGTTTGATGCCTTCCCTTTGCATTTGAATGAAAATAGAAATTGTTGCTCCACATAAATTGCACTGAGCAGAGCCCGAAATCATTGCATTCCATGAAATGAGATCCTTATCTTCCAATTCCTGAAAAATCATAGACGATGCAGAATGGTTGCAGCAATTTGAATACATAGTAATGGCTGAATTGCTCACAGAAGTATACATTTGAAAACCGGCCTTGAGAGCTTGACAATGTAGGTGGTAGGCTGCCATTATTGACAAGCACGAGCTCATAACGCTCACAAATGTCAGCTCAGTAGGCTTCAGACCAGCCCTTTGCATATCTCTGAAGATTATTAACCCCTCTCTATCCCTTCCCCTGCCAACCAAGCCATCAATCATTACGTTAAATGTAATCTCATCGCACACTCCATTTTCAGCCTCTTTGAATACTCGATATGCATTTCCAACATTTTCACAGCTAAAATACATAGTGAGCAGGGCATTGACAACAGAAGATTTGGAGAGAAACCCAGTTCTAATTACCAATGAATGAACCTGTTTCCCAAAATCATAAACTTCGAGTGAGCATAAACTCAACACACAAGCAAAGGTATATTTATCAGGCCTAATACCCATCTGATGCATTTCGGTAAACATATTAATGACGATTCCATTGTGCCCACTCATTCCACATCCCGTTATAACAGCATTCCAACAAGCCACATCAGTCATCAGCACTGAATCAAACATCACACGAGCATATTCAATCTGCCCCAATTTCACACAAGCTGATAATAATGTTGTCCATGAGTAAACATCAGGGAGCTTAATCTCAGCAAAGACCCTCTTCACTGCATTCAAATCTTCCCCCTTCGAGTAAAGCAAAAGCAGGGTGTTAGATACATGAGGATACACTTTTAGCCCAGTCCTAATAGTATGGGCGTGAAGCTGAGAGCCAAACTCAATGTCAAGGAGGGTTGAGCAGGCTGTTAACGCGGTCGAAAGGGTGTAGTGGTCCGGTCTGAAGTAGGGCGATGAGTGAATTTGAGTGAAGAGATGGAGAGAATCCAAGAAACGACCAGAACGATTGAGTTTCGACAGCAATAGATTGTTCTCGAGTAGATTCTTGAAAACACTGTCTAAAGCTGCTGCTATATTTTGTTTCGCATGTTGGATCTTCATCATTCATATTCTTCTTCCCCATAAGCATTGTGTTTTACAAAACTAATATTACCACTGATAAAGACAGAATCGCCCCATTTATCCTCCCGTTGACAAGGTTTTTTCTTTAGACTCTTGGTCAAACAGGACAAGCCGGCCGAACCAACACAAGCCAGGATTCAAACAAGGCTTCCTCCTGCAAAGAGCTTGAGTTCCTACTTAAAAATCGAGAGAAGAAAACGAAGAGTAGAGAAGATGGAATCAATAAAGCATATTAACTATGAAAATAGAAACAGAAAAAACCCAGATGAAGTTAGCTAAAGGGTCGGATTATCCATTGCTTCCGGCGACGAACCTTGGAGCTGCAAATGCAGGAAACCACCAACGTTAAAGACGCTGATTAGAACGGAAATAGGGTTTAACAGTCAAAGCTTCAATTAGGTAATCTTGAGGTGAAGGGGCCAAATCAGAGAACGTCGGCCATTTTCTTCACGTCGATTCAATCTGAAGCGCCAAATTCTTGAACCCTTCTAGGATTTATTGCTTCTCTTCCGCCCTCAGTCACTGTGTAATCTTTTGAATTTCATTACTCTGATTCTACCGTTTTTGTTTTGCCTTTATTTAGTTGATTTTAGTACTGGTCTGGACCGTACAAGAAAAACCCGGACAGGGTTTGGAACAAGAAAAACCGAATTCTATGGTCCAGTTTCCGGTTTTGTTAAAAAAACCGTGGGAAACCGGCCCTCGCCCTAACCGGCTAAAGTTTGTCTTTTTCATGTTCTTTTTCGGCGTCTTCTCAGTTCTCCCTCCCTCCCCGTTCTGATTCGCTTCTCTTTCGCAAGCCAACGTCGCCGTTCGCCGTTTCCCTCACCGCCGTTTGCCGACGTCTCCGTTCCCTCGCTCTTTCGCAAGCTGCATTTCGCCGTTCCCTGCAGTCCGTCTTCTCTGCTCTGTATCCGATATCCCTCTCTCTGTTTCTACTGTTTTTCCCTATCTTTTTTTTTTTTTATATTTTATCTCTAACGGTATTGGTATCCTTAGCTGCTGGTTTTAATTTATTTTTTGGCCTTTTTGAGAAACTCGTTTGAGAGGGATAGGGTGTTTCCTCAATTTTGATGACTATCGTTTTTTTTGTGGTGTATTGGTCGGCTTCATATTTAGTCAATTTGATGCGTTGTTTTTATGTTTCCTCAATTTCGATAACTATTGTTTTATTGTGGTCTATTTGGCAGCTTCATATTTTAGTCAATTTCGATCTATTTGGTCCCTTTTTATGTTTCTAACTATTGTCGAAAGATTTTGCAAGTCGTTTGAGTAATTTAGTTCAGCAAAAAAAATTCAATTTTGAAGAAGGAAGAACTAGATTTTTTTTAATTTTCAGCACCAAAAAATGCATTTATAATTATAGTTTTACTATTAAAATAGTAAAACTGGACCGGGACCAAACCGGGTCTGGACCGCGAAACCCAATCCAATCCCGAGATGATCCCCCATGTACCATTTCGGATTTTACAGAACCGTAGATGCCAGTCCCTGTGGCCGGTACCATTTCGGGGTGAAACCGGACCACGTCCCCGACCGTGCCCACTCCTAATTTAGTTTATGCTCAGTCCTCATTTGATTATTTCGTTTCCTTGTTGACAGAAACTAGAATTTTGAAAATGGTGGCATTTCTACTTTAGATTTTTTTTCAAGGATCTTCAGAATTGATTAACTAGTGGGGTGTCTCTTGGGTTTTTTGAGTTTTTTTCGTGTAGTTTTTGTGTTACTTAGATAAACGACTTCGGATGCAGTGCTGTTTCTTCGAATAGCAATGACTCTGCTAGAAGTAATTAAAAAGGCCAGTGCAGAATCGCATTCTTCAAAATCTGACTATCCTATTATTCTTAATGCGGACAACGGCATTGTCAATTTGAAACCCAAACTAGAGAACCAAGATCCAGTTTCCCTCATTAATCCTTTCGATGGATGGAAGATTTCTGAAGCTGATTCCAAGTTCATCAACTCAAGCCAAACCTTCTATGGAAATCTTTCACGGAAGCTGAAAAATCCAAGCAAGTTCGGCAAAGAAGAGTTTGTTGAAACTTTGATTACATTCCTCGAGACGGTGAGGTCCAAATTGGAATACCTATATCGATCAATTCAACATACGGCAAATATACTCGTGTTATGATTGAGAAAGTTGGGTGTCTGATGGATAAGGATGTTGCTGATTTGGTTTTGGAAGCATGCATTGTTTTTGAGGTATGGGATTTGGTAGAGACTTTGGTTGAAGAAGTATATCCATTTATTGACTAAGATAATGCTGGCAATTCTTGCTGTAACGTGTTTATGTATACCATCTTTGAGAATTATGATATTTGTGATACGATTTTTTGGGTTTTGGACAATTTTTAGGCAAAGAGATGAAAAAATAGATTTTTTTCTTCCGGATATTTGTTCGGAATTGAAGGAACGATGATATAAATGGGAATTAAATTGTTTTTCAATCTTTATGCTCGATGCCTATTATTTTCAAGTGGGATCACCGAATAATACAAATCGAATGCAATAACACCTACATAAGTCAAAATTTCTACTTGGGGAATTGCCAAATAATCCTTAAAACAACCAAAGTACAAAACAAAGATTGCGGAAAACGGTTAGAAACCTTGGGTGAGAGCATGGACTCGACCGGCTAAAGGCGGTTGCAAGGATGACACGGCTTGATAAATTTCCTGATAAATGCAAATTCACAAAGATAAAGACGATATCGACTATGTTTAACTACAAAGAAAGAAATGTCGAATAATTTGTATAGTACCTCAACCGTGTATCGAGCCGAAAAGTGGATAAGAAGAAGGGCCTTGTTCTTAAATTTCTCGGCACGATTAACAATCTAGAAATGGCTCAATAAATTCACACATCAAACATGTCTTTTAAATACAAATTATCGAAACTTATTTCTGCATCTCGAAAACTAATACCTCGTATAGATGAGTGTGACCATACTCTCGAGCATGCTCGACCGTGATCGAGTTTTCAAGAAACGTGCTCTGCATAACGAGGCATGAGACCAAATTCAAAATCTCCAAAAGGCAATTCATTGTAATCCACATTGTCCTACTTATTTTTTAAGTATATAAACAAAGCCTGATATATAGTTCTTATACAGTCGGGTCCCAGAACTCGTTCTTTTTTACTGTTAATTCGCGTTCTTCGTGTCTAACCATGAATTGATATTTTCTAATCGTTCTCGAGACATAATGCCCGAATTATTTATTCATTGGAAATTAGAAAGTTTGATTGTTTCCTGTGTTCTTTCTACGAGACAACTACAGATTATATATAGGTAAGTACTAGAAAAATTTAATCTGGGAGAGAAATGGCAAATGGTCTGTTAAAATACAGCTTAAAAACCTTAAAAAATTAAAGATACCTCTAGAACAAGAATCTTTGCGCTTAAAACATCAGCGTTACTTTCGTCGTCGATGAAATCTGCTGTGGTATCTCCCGTAAAAGCAACTTCGGGTTCAGTAATAGTGTTTGTAATCTACCAATTGTGAGACCAACAAATCATATATATAGCTTGCTCAATCAATGAAATGATAGTTTAGAAATTGGAAAAAAGTTAAAATTAGGATTACAAGTCCAATTGACCTCTAGTTTTAGAGTAGTAAGCCAAAATAACTACGAGTTTTAAAAAAGTCAAATTGACCACGAAAGACGGCCGTTGTAAGGGGCGGTCTTCAACTCAATTTTTTTTAAATTAAAAATAATAATTTTACTAAATAAATATTATCAAAATGACTTGAAATTTTTACCAAACATTTACAACAATATAAGACAATATTCTAGAAATTATCGTGAATTTTCAATAATTTTACGATTTATTAAAAATTGTTAATATAAAAAATAAAAACAATTATTAAAAATACATACGTCAATAAAAAATTCCAAAACTTGCAAGATAAACTCGTATACTATTTTTGTTTGAAGTTGTAAAATGATTTAGGAAAAAAGTTCAAATCGAAAGCAGTTACAAATCGCGATTATTAAAAATATTGCGTGATTTTGTATTAAAACTTTGGAGGGCCATAATTTTGTGTTCAATTATCCGATTTTGACGCATAATATGTTGATTCAAAGTTCTTGTTGCGATGAAAATTTTGTAGAATTTTTTATAGACGTACATATTTTCTATGAATTTTTTCATTTTTGTATTAAAAAATTATAATAAATCGTAAAATTATTGAAAATTCACAAAATTTTCTAGAATATTATTTTATATTGTTGTTAATGTGTAATAAAAAAATTAAAATTATTTCGATAATGTTTAGTTAGTAAAAATATTTTTTTAATTAAAAAATGAGCGGAGGGTCGCACCCTAAAGCAGGCGTTTGTTGCGGTCAATTTGGTTTTTTAAAATCTCGTGATCATTTTGACCAATTACCCCAAAAATCAAGTTCAATTTGACCTTTAACCTTAAAATTATGGCAGCTAATGCATTATCAAACATGCTATGGAAGCTAAAACATTGAAAAGAACAAACAAACACGAGTAAATCCGAACATCATCTCAATTTGAAATTCAATCATTTAAAGTTTAAGAATGGTAATGTGAGGTGTCCATTCTTATTTAACTTTTTATTGTATATGTTGACGGGTCGACTCATGATTAGTTCAATATATGTAATAAATAATTATTTATATTTTAGGATAATTATTCATGAACACTTTATAATTAATGTGTTTTTCATCAAAAACCTTAAACTTTTAATTGTATCAATTGATACCTTAAAGTATGATAGTTTCTTAATTGACACCTTAAACTTTTAATTTATCAATTAATACATCGAAGATTTGATAATTATCAACTAACACTTTATCATAAAATTTAAGTTAATTAAGCCTCTTTTTATGATTTAATTTTGATTTTTTTCAAATCATTGTATATTCTCGATTATTAAGATCTAAAGCAAAAAATTAGAATGAAAAAAAATTGAAATTGAATCGTAAGAATATGCATAATAACGAAAAACTTAATGTAAATGTGTCGTTGATAAAATTTTGAAGTTTAAGACGTCAATTGAAAAAACTCTCATATTTTAAGGTATTAGTTGATAAAAAATTAAAAGTTTAAGGTATCACTTGAAAAATGTTCATACTTCGAGATGTCTAATTGAAAGTTTACGGTGTCACATGAAAAATATTTATAAATACAAGGTACTCATTGATAATTACCCTATGTTTTAATACATTAACTATACGACAACATGTATTTTAATTGTGTAGAATAAGAGGCATTACTCTTCTAAGAAAGTATGAAATGCGCAAAAGCTAAACAACTAAAAGACGATTGTTCAAGGACAAACCTCGACTCCGGAGAACTTCAAATTCTTAATCTCATTACTTGAAAGCCCCAAGTACTCTTGTTTGAGTTTTTGTTTGACCGAGTAAACAACATAACCCTGCAAAATACGATCAACTTTTCATGTCTAAGATAATCTCCTACATACGATTAGTTACCGTGAGAATTCCGACAAGAATACGACAACTCTCATACCTGGCTTTTGATAACATGGTAAGTTCTAAAAGCTTTCACTTTCAGGTCCTTCCTCAAAGAAAACTCTTCTCCTGCACAAATAAGTTTATATGTGAACATAATGAAAGAAAATATATAACGATTAAGCAGAATAAGTTCATTGAAGAAGAAACAATACCCACATCCAAGCCTATTAGCTTATGCTTCAACTCTGATTGGTCAAGTTTTCTATATACCTCAAACAGTTTTTCTACATCTTCTTTTATAGATTTCGGAACTATAACTGTTGGGGGCTTCATTCGGTATAATCCTCGAGTAGCGACGTATAGCGGGAGGCCTCCCTTTGAATAATTAAGATAGTTGTCACTACCCTCAAATACATAAGCATAAACTATAAAGTTCCTTTCTCTGGTTTGATCATTTAATTGTGTAAATTTAAACATTGAAATTCCTTTGACTGGTTTGATCATTTTAATCTGGAAATCAGATCACTAAAGAAAAATGAATTTAATGGGAAACCCCTTTATAGTCTCACGAGCTCAGGATACCAATCAGAACAATATAAAGCCTATATTCTCATTCAAAATCCAGAGACTAATGGGAAAAGCTTTTAGAAAGCTTTGAAAAACGGAACGGTGAAAATTAAAGAGGTAAAGAAGCTCACTATGTGATCCATGTGGGAATGGGAGATGAACAGAAAATCCTGGCTAATAGCCTGATGAGGGCAACGACCAATATCAAAGGCCAAATTAAGGGTGGGGAAAATTACGCAAGTTTCATGGCCTCCAATCGAAAGACCCTTAACTGGGTATCCTTCAATTTGCATCGTCTTCTTCGTTTTGTCGGAATCCAAGACGGATGTTCCTCCTGATTCCAAGCTTTCACCTCCGGTTCGAGTTGCCATAAATCAAAGCCAACTTGATAGAACAGAAACCGCCTGAAAATCTGTCAATCTATTTGAAAAGGAAGAAATGAAGACCCCGGGACTTAGGAACTGCAATGGCCGCCGTCACCTGAGTGGCAATCTGATGAGGTCTGATTTCCATAGGCTTTTTTCATCAGCGAAGGAAGAAAAGTCGAGCGAGTTACGTCAACAGCTAGATCGGTCTGAATATTAAATTAAACAAAAGCAGTTGGTCTATTTTCTGAATTAAACCGCATCTAGGACTCATAAGCCAATAACGATCTTAATGGTGGGCCGAACCGATAAAGTTGATTTGGTTTGGTTTATTGCATAGAAATCAAAGTTTTGGTTTGTGTAGGAAGAAAACGACTGACGGTCCAATCTAAGCCCATTCGATTTGGTTATTTAATCGAAAAACTTAATTTTGTACTTTCTTTGTTGACTCTCGTTGCACTTCATTTCAAATTATCGTTACTTCAACCTATGGTGGGCAAAAGCCGATTCGACCTTGTTTTATCTTGAAAAAGAACCAAGATCGAAACTCACGGTTCCAAATTTTCAGAACCGGCATCGAAACTAACAAATTAAAATAAAATTGGATTAAAATCATAACAAAATCGAAACCGTTAATTTTAATTCCAAAAATCTAAAATCGTGAGTCCTAATTCCGAATTAATTTTGAGATAAAACTAATCTGGTCCAGCTCGTATCCATCCCTACTTCTAATGAGATCAAGACTAAGATCAACTAAAAGAGGCCGATTTATTTATTCTATTTCGGGAAAACCAATGAAATTTTCGAGCAAATCTTCGGTCTTGGCCCAAATCAAGAACCAAATAAACCCAAACTAAAAAGAGGAAATCAAACATATGTTCAATTTAATAATCAGACAAAGAACATAAAAAAGACACTGATTATGAACACTTCAAATATCATAGAATTCACAACACACAACACTCCAAATATCAATCCAGGAACATGCAAACACCTTACTATGCTTCACAGAAGAGCTACAGCTGGGAAGCCGAGCCTTGAAGAAGGCCGTCCCGGATCTGAGCAGCAACATCCCGAACAGCACCGGGCCCGTGCGGAATGAACACGGCCGAGGACTTCGAGGCGGCTCCGATTTCTTTCATGGTGTCGAAATATTGGGTCACGAGCACCATGTCCATCACGTCTTTTGCAGTTGTTCCCGGGACGTTCACGGAGAAACCCAACACGCTGTCTCGCAATCCATCCACGATTGCTTGTCGTTGCCGGGCGATACCGAGTCCCGAGAGATATTTCGCCTCAGCCTCTCCCTCGGCCCGTTTAATCTGCAGAATCTTCTCCGCCTCGGCCTTCTCATTTGCTGCAACTCTTAATCGGGCGGCTGAGGAAAATATACGAATGATTCAGTGACGACCACATTCAGAAATTTCGTTAAAATGATCATCGTTACAGGTGGCAATCGGATCGACTTGCCAACCCGACTCAAACCGACTATTTGAATCAGATCGGATAGGTTTTCAATTTTAAAAAATAAATCGATGCGAGCCAAAATCGAAACCAATATAAAATTTTGGGTCGGATTCAGATCAGATCAAATATACGATTGAATTGAGTTTAGATCTAATTTTTCATGAACTAACTCATCGGATCGGGTCAGTTAACCTATAAGATCTAAAATTTGTGAAGAAATAATTAAATTTTTGTTGGTTTCGGTTGACAACTCGCACGTTAAAATTTTACAAAACCGAACATAAACACGAACATAAACTAATCCAAAATTTTAGGTCGGATTGAGATCGGATCAAGTTCATTCGACCCATCGGATCAGATTAGTTTTGTTAAAACTCGACCCAAACCCACGGGTCTCACCCCTAATCATCGTATTGATAGAAAAGTTAGCCATCCATGTTGTTTACCTGCATTTATTTCGTTCATTGCTCGCTTTACGTGCTCATCGGGCTCTATGTCGACAATGAGAGTTTGGACTATCTCAAACCCGTAGGCAGACATAGCCTGCAATTTTTTTTTAATTTTCAATATTTGGTAATCTAAAAATCCGAGGCATAAGTAACTAGTATATGTAAAGAACACTACCTTTTCGAGTTCATCTTCAACAGCTTTGGCGATTTCATTCTTCTGTTCAAAAGCATCGTCCAAGTTCATCTTTGGAACACTTGCTCTAATGACTAAATTTTTCAAAATAAATGTTGAAACAATTAGCTTATTAATTTGTGCTGAAAATACACTTAATTTGTATTTGAAAAAACATGTATTATGAATTTATATATACCATCGAAAACGTATGCCTGGATTTGAGACCTGGTGTTGCTGAGTTTGTAAAAAGCATCGCTGGCTTTATCGGCCAAAGCCCGATATTGAATCGAGGCGACCACGTTTACAAACACATTGTCCTGGAAAAACAAAATATACCAACTTATATATTTGTCAATAATATCGTAGAGCACTAGGCAATAAAAAAAGAGGTCATTTTCGATGTTTACAAATACAACCCATGTATGTTAGAAAATTTCTTTGCACATAATCCTTGTTGATGGTTACTTGTGACTTCAGTTGTTTTTTCCGTTTCCAAGATGAAATTTCCTCGTTTTGTGTTGAAATTTAGGTTCATAAATTCGACAAGCAAAAGGGAATCATTGGCTCAAGTTTTAAAAATTGGAAACTTATATTTGAAAGAAACAACCGCTTAATTACAGTATTGATTTCAGAATCTATATATTTTGTGGTAACTGCATTGAATATTGTCCAAAAAATTGTTATCCATGATAAAAGAATATGAACTTTCTCCTTATGATCATCGTCAATTGAATTATAATCAAATTGCTCTGGGTCATCCACCAATGTCAGTAGTTGAACGAATCTACAATTCAAACAATTTCAAATTTTATTGATTAAGGAAATTACTAACTAAACAAACCTTTGTTTTGGTCTCGCATTTAACGTCCAGTTGCTGTAACCGAAGAGAGAGATGACCAGCGACCTGAACGCCCAAAAACCAAGGCATACAATGACATCCTGGCTCCAAAACTTCCTCGTACTTTCCAAATCGCTCTCTGATAGCAACTGTCGATTGGTCTACTTGTATGCAACAGAATAAATTACCCATCTTCTATGCTCAACTGTATTATCCAAAAAAAAAGGATTCAATAAGTGTTATGTAACTAGATAAAAGACTAATCCTGCCTAACAAAAACAATCAACTTACAGGAAACAGAATTTAGCAATAAATAGAGAGCAATAAGAATGAAAGATTTAAAAAAAAAAGGAGCAATCTAGTAAAGGCTACAAGTTCTGAATCACAATAAAGAAGATAATACAACAATTTGAAGAAGATCTCGAAAAAAAGCATAACATAAAACAATTTACTCAGCAAGAGACTTACAAGTTTTGGAAGAATAAGAAGATGGAAGATGGAGAACAAAGGAGAAAAGCAGATGAGTAACTATAAATCTCAAATGTAGAATTATATAGAACTTTTGTGCCAACTCAAGCTGCTATTTCTGAAACGAAATTGAAAATCAATCTATATTTATCTTCAGGGAGAAAACGGTAAAACTTTCATCTAATTACATCATGCTTCCATAGTAATCAATCCAGAAATTCATGTAAGTTCAATTCTATGAGCTGTATCCAACTAAGGTCCACTAGAAGAAAGCATCGCCACCAAATTATCCAATATCATTAAAAACCTATTGAGTTTATAAAGAAAGACAAAGAAAAAATCAACCGTATCAAAAACAGAATAATACGTTCGGCAACCTTGAAAACCCCCGTCAAAAGCGACGTCTAACAGCTGCAAACGAAAAATTGCGATGAAATCAAGAATCGTAATTAAATTTGAAGAAAAACCCTAGAACAGACGATTAACATAAACCCTAAAATGAAGACTGGGTCATGGAGACAAATAAAAGCAAACCAAAAACAATGTTAAATCAATTGCGACGGGAAGAACAGACTAACCTCGGATTAAAAAATAGGAATAAGAAGGCGAGAAAAGGAATTGGAATAATTGGAATAGAGCTTTGTCGCATCAATGGAGGTTTTTCCAATGATTTATACACTAAAAATTGGAGGAAATGAAGAATGAATTTACCCAGTCAACGCGCAAGCGCCATCTTTGCTTAATCGTCAACGGGTTTAAGCACGATCTTATCCAGATGCATGGAAGAAGAATGAATCAAAGGTACAGAGACGTGGAATGGACGGGAAAGCAATGAGGAGAGATGATCGCAGCCGTCCATAGTGGGGACTGGAAATAATCTAGCTGACTTTTTCAATGGACAGATCAAGCCAACACAAAAGTAAAAATGATGACCACAAAAATAGGAGCTTCCTTTAAAATATCTTAACATAATATATTTTTATATCATTATTATTATTTTATAATAAAAGTAGACAAAGAAAATGGTGGAGATGCGGGGTATCGATCCCCGTACCTCTCGCATGCTAAGCGAGCGCTCTACCATCTGAGCTACATCCCCATTTTTGGTGGAGGTTGGATTATAATTTTAATATTAATTTTAAATAGTTCTTGTGAATATTTTTTGTTATTAGTAAGACAATGTTTATCTTTTTAACATATTTTCTTAACTTATTTTTTAAAATGTCTAGTTTTAATTATTTTAATTAAATATTTTTAATAAATTATAATATTTATTACATTAATCAGAATTCGAGAATTAGAGAGGAAAATAAACATGACATTACCTTTTAGCTTTTGTTGTACCGAACAAATGAATGGTTTTTATTCAATCAAAGCTCGCATTTTTATTTGTTGAGTGGTTTGTATAGAACTTGTGTGGACAATGTTTTCAACACCAAAAATTCTAGTTTTGTTCAATATGATGCCAAGCTAGTATCGATAGGCAACTCGAACATTCATAGGTCTCCACTTAACTCGCGGTGTTTGAGTCATTTAAAAAATTAATTTTTTTGTTTGGATAAAATTAGATTATTGATGAACGAATTTGGGTCGAGTTTTAAATTTTTGGCGACTTAAAAAATCAATATATAGCTTTCAAAACATGAATATAAATTACGTAGTAAAAAGAGTTTTTATTTGTTTTTTAATATTTTTAGTAAATATAGAAGAAAATTGTAGTTTTTATACATTTTCAAAAATATTAAACTAAAAATAATAGAAAAATTGAACTAAAATATTTATTATTTTAATAATTAAATTAATTTACTTAAAACAAATTAAAAACCTAAACCAACCCAAACCAAACCGAATAATTTTAGGTCGGGTTGAAATTTTGATTTTAGATTTTATGTCGAATTGAATATTGGGTATGTATAAATCTAAAGATTGAGATAATGGAATGTATAAATCTAATAAATTGCTATATTCGATCTAATTACGAGATTAAATCTATAAATCCATTATCATCCGATCTCAATCGCGGGATTGTCCGACTTGTTTTTCTACCTCTAATTACGAGATTATTTTGCAATCCTCCATATTTATTTTTTTAAAAAGAAAAGTCAAGTTTTTAATTAAATAATTTAAAATTTTGGCATTTTTTCTTTAATCTATTAAATTATACAAGAAATGACACCGAAAACAAAGAAAAAAAATAGCAATAAAAAACCTTAATTTGAAATACATTAACAAACTATGGTCGTCATGTCAGTGACAATATCTGCACGCCTTTGACGAGCAACCCTCGAGTGTAGGCGTTAACATTCACGTCTTTTATCTTTGCAGATGGTGATTTTTTTTTTTTTTTTATATTTACTTAATTAATTCTATGTTTGAAGAAGATATTCATATATGTTTATTGAACATAATAGTTTAATTTTTATTTTATTGTTTAATTAGTTATATGTAGATATTATGTTTATATTGTAGTTTTATTTATATTTTCCTTAATTAATTTTTTAAAATCTACTATTATGTATTATGTTATTACAAAGAGTTTAAACATATATATTATTTCATTAATAGAGAATAAAACTAAAACCGAATCGAAATCAAACCAAATATGAAGTTCGGTGTTGCAACTTTTTTATACATATTTGGTTCAATTTTAAAAAAAATCTGAACGTAACAAGCTCCAAATGCTTTTCATTACCGAATCGAATTAGTAAATGCTCCGACTTATTTTTTATCTCTAATTATGATATTCGGCAAACTATAATATTTTTTATTCTAAAAAAGAAAAATCAAGTTTTTAATTGATAATTTAAAATTTTGCGAAACTATTTGATTCTTTAATCTATTAAATTATACTCGAAAGTAGGGCTGGACAACCTGAACCAAACCTTAAGGTCTGGCCCGAAACCGTAAGGTCTGGGCCGGTTACGAGTAGGATAACATGTAGAAATATAAATTTTGGGTTCGGGTAAACGAGTAGGGAGTCCGGGTATCGAGTATTATAAAAATACCTGATACTCGTGTTTAATACCCGTAGCCTAGCCCTCAAATAATCAATTTTACGATTTTTTTCAATGATATTCTTTTTTTTTTATCAAAACTCAAAATACCCGGATCGTACACGGAATACCCGGATCCGAGTAAGAAACATTTAGGAAATGTTTAAATTTCTGGTAGGCCCAAAAATACCCGGATCCTACCCGGAATACCCGGATCCAAGTATTTTTTCATTTTTTCGGGTACTGCTTCAACCCGATATCCGAACGGACTGAGTATTTTTTTTAAAATACCCAGCCGGTTAACCGTTTGTCCACCGGTACAAGAAAGGACACCTAAAATAAAAAAAAAGATGAATTTTAGAAAAATTGGTGTAAAGACCATGTAATTTTAAAATATGTAACTCGGGCTGAGCACCGCCTGATAGTGGTACTATCCGCACACCAATGCGGCTCCTGTGTCGTTCAAATTACCAATTAATAATTTGAAATTTATAGTTTATTAACATGATTCGTTTTTCTAACATGAACTATCACTTTTAATAATGTGTTTATTGATAAAATTAAAAATTTAAAATATAAGTAGACAAACCTGTTTGTCCATGTATGTAAATTTGAACCGGCCAGAGTCACTATCCAACTCAAGTTTGTTGGAGAAAACACATTGAGAACCGGCTTGTCCCTTGGCTCAACAATTTGACCTAAAACCAGTTACAATTCTGCTCGAACCAAGATCCTTTCCAACATGCTGGCTTAAATCCGATAATCTAATCTAATTACAATAAAATAGGTTTAAAATTTCTTATTTATTTAATTTTAATTAAATTTAAGACTGATTGTCGAACTTTAATTTTCTACACTCGGTTCTCGATTTTAAAAATACTGTCTCCAAAATCTATTTCCTAGAATTGAAATTGTACCATCTGGTTCGAAACTGGAGCAAAACCGGCCAGTCCGGTCCCACCCGTATATTTCAGATATGGACAGAAAAAAGTCATAATGTTAGGATAAAACGAAATTAAAAGTTTGGAATAATGATAAATGAGTAGCCTAAATTAAAAAAAATATTTAATTAAAAAGAAATTTATTATACGTCATCGTTTCATAAGTTAATCTCTCCACCCCCTATTGGAATTTGTTGTTGGAGCGTCCACTCCACTCCTCACCCACCATGCGACGCTCTTCATTTCGCCGGCAATCCATCGGCGCCGCCGTTCATTTCTCTCGGTGACATCAACTCCGCCGCTCTCCGTCTCTCTCGCTCTTCCGCTCTTTCTGTCTATTCCTTCTCTATTTTCCTTCTATCGTTACTCCTCACATAATCTGGATTCTCGAATCGCCAAGTATGCCCCTCTCTTCCTCTCTCTTTGTTCATCTTTTCGCTGTTCATTTTAATTTTGGGATAAATATATAGAAGGCGTATATGCACGATAATCGGATCGCATTTGAGTTGATTGATGGGGCATAAGAAGAAAAACGGGGCTCCGCGTTCGAAAAGATCTGAGGCGGCTTCTCCGGCGGCTGAAGTTGCTTCCGGTGGAGCCGCCGGCGTTGCTGTGAGTGTACTAAAGTCAGACCATTGCTTGCAACCTAGCGACGACAATAGTCTGAGCCTTCGTAATCACAACCATGGTGAGGTCGAACCTGGGGTTGTCATTGAGTCGGAAAGTTCATCGCTCTCAACTGTTAAACTAGAATGTGAGCGTGCACTCAACGCCCTCAGGCGAGGGAGCCATAATAGGGCTCTTAAGTTGATGAAGGACGCTTGCTTGAAGCATGAAAATTCAGCTTTAATTCACCGGGTTCAGGGAACTGTTTGTGTCAAAGTGGCGTCCATTATTGATGACTCACTTTTAAAGCAGCGACATTTGAAGAATGCGATTGAGTCAGCTCGTAAAGCAGTTGAACTCTCCTCAAACTCGATTGAGTTTGTGCACTTCTATGCTAATTTGCTGTACGAGGTAGCAAATGAGGGGAAAGAGTACGAAGAAGTGGTGCAAGAATGTGAACGAGGACTTGGGATTGAAAATCCAATTGATCCTGCCAAGGAGAGCTTGCAAAATGAGAGCCAGCAGAAGATATCAACTGCCGAAGATCGTATTGCTCATGTGCAAAGTGAATTGAGGCAGCTTATTCAGAAATCTAACATTGCTTCTCTATCAACATGGATGAAGAACTTTGGGAATGGGGAGGAGAAATTTCGGTTGATTCCCATTAGAAGAGTAGCTGAAGACCCCATGGAAGTTGGATTGGTTCAGGCTAAGAGGCCAAATGAGATAAAGAAGGCAAATAAAACCCCTGACGAGCGGAGGAAGGAGATCGAAGTTCGTGTTGCTGCAGCAAAACTTTTGCAGCAGAAATCTGAGACATCTCAAATTCAAAGTGATGGAGATAAGAACTATATATCTTCAGGGTCTGGACAGAGATCAGGAGAGCGGAGGAAGCACGGGAATTTACGGAAACAGGGATCTTCAGGTGAAATAAAGGATAGGGTTCAGTTGTATTGGAAGTTCTTGAGCAATGACTCAAAGAAAGACTTGCTTAGGGTCAAGATAAATGATCTTAAGGAGAATTTCAATTTTTCCAAGGATGGTTCAGCAGCTGAAGTTTTATCTGAATTGTCTTTTTGCGAGGCCAATAAATCATGGAAGTTCTGGATTTGCTGCCGATGTTGTGAGAAATTCGCAGATTCTGAATCTCATATGCAACATGTAGTGCAGGAACACTTGGGAAATATCTTGCCCAAAATGCAGGCAATTTTGCCGAAGAATGTTGACAATGAGTGGATTGAGATGATTCATGGTTGCCCTTGGAAACCATTGGATATCTCAGCTTCTGTGAAAATTCTTACTAGTAAAACACTACACTATGACGCTACACTTAATGAAGATTTATGCTCAAACTATCATACCGAGGAATGCGGTATCTGCTTAAAAAATGAGCTGGATTCATCTCCAGTGAAAGGAATTTCAGAGAATCATTGCATAGATAGTACTTTTCAAAGAAATAACTGTGGGGAAAAGACTGACATCAAAAATTTCCATGAAGATCAAGGACCCAAGACATATTTTCTGCCTGATTGCTGGCCTATATCTGATGATTCAGAGTGTTCCAAGCTTCTTGAAAAAATTCATGTCATATTTGAGTTGCTTATTAGTCATAAATATCTAGCTGAAAGCCATCTGAAAAAAGTTATTCAGTTTACAATGGATGAGCTTCTGGGTCTTCCATCTGGCTCTTATCTTCTAAACCATGGTCTGGACCAAACACCGATTTGCATATGCTTTTTGGGAGCTTTGCAGCTTAAGAAAATCCTCAAATACTTGCAAGAATTATCTCATTCTTGCAGCTTGGACAGATTTTCTGAAAAGTGTAATAATCCCATAAATGATGTCAACAATGGTGTACAAGTCACTGAGACTAAAGACAAAATTTTTTTGAACGGTGATGGGTCATATCTTCTTCTTGGTGGTTGCTTAATGTCAGACGATGGCCTTAGTGGTACTATCAACACTTCTGCGGCTGAGAATGTTACTGATTTGAATTCCATGAAGTGTGTAAATGCTGACTGGATTCTGCCTGATGGGGATGAAATCTTGTCTTACATTTTTGTTGGCCCTTCAAGTGAGGAAGAGCAAGCATCATGGCTCCGCACAAAGGAAGAAAAAATAAAGGAAGGCAGAGAAATTCTCCAAATGCTGGAGAAGGAATTTTATCACCTACAGAGTCTTTGTGAGAGAAAATGTGAACATATAAGCTATGAAGGCGCATTACAAGCAGTTGAGGATCTTTGTCTTGAAGAAGGTAAGAAGAGGGAGAATGTGACTGACTTTGTCCATCAAAGCTATGAATCTGTTCTCAGAAAGCGGAGAGAAGAGTTTGTTCAATCAGAAAATGATGGGATGTTTGTGGGCAGTAGGTTTGAGTTGGATGCTTTGACAAATATTTTGAAAGAAGCCGAAACTCTCAATGCTAATCAATTTGGATATGAAGAGACACAAGCAGGATTGATTTCTCAGTTCTGTGACCTGGAATCTGGGGAAAATGAATATTGCAGGGCTAAAGACTATTTTCATCAAGCTGATACTTGTATAGAAGTTGCAATTCAACAGAAAAAAGAACAATTATCTTCAGAGGTTTATTCATTTCATTTAATTTTGCAATCACATGTTGAGTTTGTTATATTAATTTATTTTTTATGCAGATTAGCAAAATCGATGCACAGATCATGAAAAATGTTACCGAAGTGCAGCGTTTGGAACTCAAGCTGGAACCTGTTTGCTCTCATGATTATCAGACAGTACTATTGCCTCTTGTGAAATCCTACTTGAGGGTCTGTACGAACAGTCCATATTGGTTTATGATCCTGAAAATTGGGTCTGATCTTACACATTATGTATTACTTTTTAACCCAGGCTAAATTGGAAGATATGGCTGAGAAAGACGCCACACAAAAATCTGATGCTGCAAGAGAAGCTTTTCTGGCAGAACTTGAGCGCGATTCAAAGAAGGGTGCAAGTCGAGGAAATGATAATTTGAAACTGGAGAAGACAAAAGACAAGAAAAAGCACAAGGAATCTAAAAAAGCAAAAGATTTCAAGGTTGGCTTGTGTGGTCTGGTTTTTTGCCTTTGCCTTGGTTTTAGTTTGCTCAAACTCATGATGATTTTTTGGTATTTTTCGTTTTATTTGCAGAATTTTGGTGGTTGTGAAGAGGATATACTTCATCAGGAGACTTCTGGTCAAGGGTAATTGTTTAGTTGAAATGAAAACTTACATTACGGAACTTTTATGGACATTATTTTGACTTGTCTCTGGGTGCAGCTTGTCCCTTCACTCTGATGATGGTGATAATCTAGATTCAGATGCTGCTGTATCTGAAAATGCTGATGATTTGAAACTTCAGGAAGAGGAATTTAGACAGAAAATTGAGCTTGAAGCTGAAGAAAGAAAGCTTGAAGAGAGTTTGGAATTTCAAAGGAAAATTGAGGAGGAAGCTAAACAGAAGCATCTTGCTGAACAACACAAAAAATATGCTCAGACTTATTCAGAAGATAATATTGCAGTGAGTGTTCGATACTGTGCCCCTCCTGGTTTACTTTAAATGATGATTTGATGAATTTATTATTGCAATTTGCATGATTCCAGGAACAACTTGAAGAAGACAATGCATTTCGCAATAAATTTGAAATCTCATCCAAGAATGGTGGTCCATCAGCATTGAGAGTTAACGATACTTTGGAAACCCAAAATCCTAGTGATAAACAAGGTTGATATAGCTGCATTTTAGCATTGGTGGTCAAAAGTTTGTAATATCTCTAAATTTGTCTATCTTTTTTTCTCCATGAGCAGGACTACCTAGTGGAAAAATTTCTGAGAACTATCTCCCACCTTATGATCGACGGACTGGAAGAAAAGGTAGACGATCTAAGGGTTCTGCTAAATTGGTCGATGGACAGAATCAAACCATGACATCTGACAAGGATAATTGCGATTTAGAAGTTAAGATATCACAACTTGATAGTCACTTAAAAGAGCGAGAAACATTTCCTGGCAATCCACTGGCAGACAGTGGTAAGTTTTTATAGTTCGCAAAACTCTGCTGTTGGTAATTGTGTGAATTCTGCATTAGTCAGAAATTTTTAAATATTTAGTACCTTATGAATTTATTCACCAAGGAAAACATTCTCTAAGGTGCTTTTTCTCTCGTAAGTGTACCTTGTACATTTAACACAGTTCATTTGCCATTTTGTTAGTAAGAAGCATGAATCATATTGCACTCAAGTGTATCGATTTGATCAATACTACCGAGACTGTCAGTTTGATCAATACTAAATTAATTTGAGATTCATCCCTTATTTCTGGGGTGCAAGTGTGCAGTTGGATCTATTACTGATCATTTCAAATTGTTCTACAAGAACCGAGTTCCATAAAAAATGTAGTTGGATAATAGATTTAATGGTTATTGTGAGCATGTATGCACTTTTTTCATGTTTTATTCTGATATTTCTTTCCATCCCTGTCTTGATAATAAAGGAGTTTCTCTTTGTATGCTATATTCATATTTGTAAGGTTTATTGTAACTGTCATTAGCATGACACAAAACATTATTAGCATTTGTTATGAACGATTTCTTCGATTTTGAAGGTCAAATTCTCTTACACCGAGTTTTTATTATGATTTTAATTTAAAATGACATAGTTACTTCAAATTGGGAAGATAATGGTACAACTACATTGAATCACGTTCAAGTGGAAGAGGATGAGGAAGAAAGGTTCCAGGCCGATCTTAAAAAAGCAGTAATCCAAAGTCTCGGTTAGTCCCTTTTTTAATACGTATTATTGATTTTTTTTGTGATTAGGAAGTCAGATGCTCGGTAACATCTATTAGTTTGACACAATTTTAATTTGCGTTTTGTAGTTTTGGGTTTCCAAAAAACTCCATGACATCATAGTTATGTTATTTCTCAGATACATTCCAGGCACGTCAGAAGTTGCCTACAGTTTCAGGAGCGAGAAATTCACTTACTACTTCTGCTGAAGTGAATCACATTGGTATTTCATCTAGGGATGTAAATGGAGAAATTGCAAAGCGAACAGATGTATTTGGTACAGGATTGAAGAATGAAGTTGGTGAATATAATTGTTTTCTCAATGTCATTATCCAAGTGAGTGTTTTACAATATGAAACATGAGTTGTTCTTTTGATTGTGTTTTTTCTTTATTGATTTGCAACATTTTTTGTCACCTGTAATATGAAGTGACACTTGTTATTTTTTTTCCTTTAAATCAGTCCTTATGGCATTTAAGAATGTTTCGAGATGAGTTCCTGAGAAGATCCACAATTGAACATGTTCATGTGGGAGATCCTTGTGTCGTGTGTGAATTATATGAAATCTTCAACTCCCTTAGCAATGCATCTACCGACTCTACTCAACAAGAACCAGTGGCCCCCACTTCTCTGAGAATGGCTCTTAGCAACCTCTACCCTGATAGTAACTTCTTTCAGGAGGTAATTTTTACTAATGGTAAATGTGATAGGATAAAAAATGATCCTTTGTATTATTCAATACTGAAACGTTCAAAATGTACACACACGAATATACACGAAAGACTTTGAGGTTTCTCAAACCTCCATACACTACACTTGATTACTTCGCTAATGATATCCATCTAAGTCCCCTTATTCTCTATTTAATATTCTTCCTTTGTTAATTTTTTCAAATTACTTCTAACTTCTACTATTAACTTATTATTAACACTTTATTTAACTATGTATATAATATTACAATATAGTCCTTAACAATCCTAATAGTACGCTTGTGCTGACTTTTGTCAAACTCATTTTCATTGTTGCGTTGATATTGACTTCGTAAGCTGGCGCGTTTTCAGGGTCAGATGAATGATGCTTCGGAGGTCCTGGCAGTGATATTTTCATGCCTTCACCAAGCATTTACTTCTACTAGTATGCAAACTTCTGATGCTAAAGTAGTTGAAAGAAACAGCATGGGTTCTTGGGATTGTGCAAACGATGTTTGTCCAGTGCATTCTATTTTTGGCATGGACATTTTTGAACGAATGAACTGTTTCAGCTGTGGACTTGAGTCCAGACATCTGAAGTACACTTCATTCTTCCACAATATAAATGCAAGCGCCCTTCGCACGGCAAAGGTAATTAAATAAAATATGTGTTTTTATTCCTCGACTTTTGATCATGTAAAGAGTTGGTATTCTACGTTAGAATTGTTATCTAATTTGGTTTGTTTTTGGGTTCAGGTTTTTTGTTCTGAAAGCTCGTTTGATGAGCTTTTAAATGTAGTTGAAATGAATCATCAAGTAGCCTGTGATGCAGAGGCTGGTGGATGTGGAAAGCTCAACTATATTCATCACTTTCTTGCTTCTCCGCCACACGTCTTCACAACAGGTCAAATTTCAAAATCTGAAGAAAATTCTTGCCATAATTCTATATACTTTTTTGCTACTTGATCGTTCAGTATAATCTAATAAACATTTATATTTTATTTTGCCAGTTTTGGGTTGGCAGAATACATGTGAGAGTGTTGATGACATAACGGCAACTTTATCTGCGCTGAGTACCGAAATCGATATTGGGGTCCTTTATCGTGGTCTAGATCCAAAAAATACTCACTCTTTGGTCTCTGTGGTAATTATTTCTGACAATCAAAAACTATTTCGGACATCTATTTTGGAAATCCTTTTCCGACATAGGTTTGAACTCGATTTTAACATAAATAGTTATTTACATTCAGGTTTGCTACTATGGGCAACATTATCACTGCTTTGCATATAGTCACGAGCATGAATGTTGGATAATGTATGATGATAAAACTGTCAAGGTAAATTATTGTTTCGTCCATATACGTGTCCGTAAATAATATAATCCCATCTTGTATAATTGTTTTTTTACCTGATGCGTAGGTTATTGGGAGCTGGGCTGAAGTGCTCACCATGTGTGAAAGAGGGCATCTGCAACCCCAGGTTCTTTTCTTTGAAGCTGTAAACTAGTTCGTTTCTGAAACTCGCCTCGATATTGTCGGCCCTAGTAAGCCTTCGATTAATGGGCCATTACATCAGATTTCTGCTGTTAATAGGAAACAAAAGCAATTGAGTTAGTAAATCGATGCAACCGTTGGTCTGAGAAATTGAAAATTTTGATAGAAATCCCAGGATTAAAAAGATCAAAATCCCAAATTTTGTGATATTATGTATTTTCTCCATGTTTGAAAGAATAACGTTTGTAAAGAGGTATTCTCGAAGTGAATGGAAAGAAGATCGATTCGAAGATACGAAAAAAACACTACCGATGCCTCGAACTTGTCCTGTAAACGTGGTTCGAGGTCGTGTAACGTTGTAATTGGTGGACGGATTAGGGCATTTGACAATGATGATAAGATTAGGGTTTTGTGTAGCAATTGATATTCAGGAACTTAATGTTTCTTTTGGTACCTTGTACAAACAATATGCCGTTTGAGGTACTTGGACTATGATAATGTTGCCTCAAACAGTTGAGTTGCTTTCTCGTTTGCGCTTTGGTTTATTTATTTTGGTGTGGTTTTTGTTGTGTGTTTATTGGATTTATCGATTGATGGGATTTATTCTTGGGTACGATGATTCGCTTCGGTTTCATCCTCGATCCGAAGCAAACCGGATTTTTAATTTCTGGAATGTAAATCAAGGTGAGCAAGGTTGGGACCGGATTTGAAACCGAGTCGATTATTTTAGTTTGATTTTTTTATTCAACTAGAATAGTGTGATTTTCAAAGATGAATGAACTCTTAGTAGAATGATTTTGTCTATTTTCATAATTAATCGGGACAAACAAATTGGAAAACACAATACACAGTGGTAAAAATCATGAAGATCATTTGTTAAATTATGGCACGGGGAAATGACTCTTGGGTGGGGAGCTAGTTGGAAGTCGAACGAGAAAGGGAGGTGTACTCTCGGTTTAGTTCCATACATTAGCGTGCGAGAGGGACATGGGTTCACCCTTAGAGCAGGAGGTCACTTGTACCCAAAAAGCGAAATCTCTCGTCTTCAGTGTCCCTACACCCCGGCCCAACAGATTGTGAGGGAGTTAAATTACGGTGACTCAACGACCCAGATATATGATGCATTTATCTGATATCCTAAGGAGCTACCCAACATTGAGGGTAACAACTTCCACACTAGGACAGCACAGACGTCGAACCTAGGCTCTTGTACTCAATCTATCATCTCTGTGTCAACTGAGTTATGCCCGTGCGGGCTTAGAGTAGGAGGTCACTGACCCTCCTCACGCGGGAGTAAGGGTTATGAACTCCTGGTTGGCCTCTTGTTTATGATTTTTTTTAATTTAACATTTAAAAAAAATACTTTTACTATATACTCGTATAATATTTTTCATAAAGTTGTGAAATGATTTTGAAAAAACCAATCTCAAATTGAAAGAAAATACAAGTTAATTATTAGTTAAAAAAATATATATCATACAAAAATTATCATAATCATTTGCGGTTTTGATTTTTTTTTCAAAATCATTTTACAACTTCAAATGAAAACAATATATTAGTTTATTTTGATTTTTTTTGAATTTTTTGAACGACTAAGTATTTTTAATAAATTATTTTATTATTTAAAATAAAAAATATAAAAAATCATAAAAATATTAAAATATTTTGAAACTTTTTAGATTATTGTCTTATATTATTATAAATATATTATAAAAAATTTAAGTAATTTCAATAATATTTAACTAGTAAAAATATTTTTTTAAATGTTAAATTAAAAAAACTGGGAACAGAAAGCTGACTGATAGTCAATAACCCCCTGCTCCCCGCCGGCCCTCTGCTCGGGATTCGTTGGCTCGTTGTCAGAATTATTTTAACTTATTTCAATGTTCGAAGTTTTTTCAACCTATTTCTTCAAAGTTTGAGGTTTTTGTGATATTTTACCCTTATTATAAGAAATTAGGTTTGGATCGTTCTCACTAATTACAAATAATTATTAGCTTTTCATGCAAATAATTAATCTCATTTTGGGCAAAAAGAAAGAATAAATTATAAAAGAAGAATTGATGAGACTCGGGCGCTACAGGTAATTAACGACCGTTCGATTTGACAAAAAATTAAATGAATGGTTGAGATTAAAAATGACGAGCAAAATAATATTAAAATGAAAATTTCTTCATCACTTGCTGCTCCGGTGCCCCTAGCCTCCCCCTAGCCTCCTAAATCAGTTTTAACACGAATCCAGAGCATTTCTTTTACTTGAATTGGAAAAAAATTAACTTTTTCTATCTGGGTTTCGTCTAGAAATTTATACACCGTTTGAAAAAGACAATCTTTGTAAGAAAGGAAAGAATTGGTTTGATGTCGGTAAGTTGCTCTGAATTCGCCGCCCCAAACTCTCGATTTGGAATTTCGGAGAATTCTACAAATTTCAATCCAGCCTATTACGTAAATCGAACGCGATAATCAAAGCATAGCAGCCGATTGAACGATTCGCAAAGAAAATCAATATGAATATCCAGATTTTAACCACCAAATGGATCGCTACGGTGGCGAGCATATGGATCCAGTGCTCAACCGGTTCATCCTACACTTTCAGCATCTATTCTTCTGCTCTCAAATCCACCCAGAATTATGATCAATCCACTCTCGACACCGTTTCCGTTTTCAAGGATATTGGGGCGAACGCCGGAATTCTTTCGGGTCTGCTCTACTCGGCCGTTACGGCCGGTATTTCCCGTTCTCCGGCGAGATTCTACGGCGGGCCGTGGGTGGTTCTGGTTGCTGGGTCGGTCCAGTGCTTCGCCGGCTACTTTTTTATGTGGGCTGCTGTTTCTGGGATGATTCAGAGGCCTCCGGTGCCGGTGATGTGCTTGTTCATGTTTTTTGCGGCGCATGCTCAAACGTTTTTCAATACTGCCAATGTGGTTACTGGCCTTTACAATTTTGGTCAGTATGGTGGAACCATAGTCGGTATAATGAAGGTACAGTTTCTTTTCATCTTCTGGTCAATTGCTGCCTCGTAAATTCGGAGTTTTGGTTGCTCTAAATTGTGATTTTACATCTTAATATTGTGTGTAATGTTGGCCTATGTTGGTTATGGTTTGTGTTTTGTTCCAAAAACCAAGTTCGTTGAGGGGTTTGTCAATAAGTTGATCATCTCTGACATTGCTTGCATTGGCTTACTTGTTATTGCTGATGCAACTGAATTAGATGATGTGAGAGGAAATTCTGTTTCATATGTTGTTTTGTTTGTGCTTATATTGTGTAAATTCTGTTCAGAAGATTGCTGTTCTATTTGAAGTTTGTTCTTTTGATTCTATTTTCTGGTTTTCCAATATATTATTTGTGCTTATATTGTGCAAATTATGTTCAGAGGATTGCCATTCAATTAGAAATTGTTCTTTTGATTCAATTTTCTGGTTTTCCAATATGTTATTTGTGCATTATGTTCAGAGGATTGCTATTCAATTCGAAGTTTGTTCTTTTGATTCTATTTTCTGGTTTTTCAATATCTTGTTTTTGTTTATATCGTGCAAATTCTGTTCAAAAGATTGCTATTCAGTTAGAAGTTTGTTCTTCTGATTCTATTTTCTGGTTCAGAAGTAAAATTATTGCTTTGAATACTTACGACCCATCCACGATCGTAATGTGTGATTTCACGGGTTTTTTTGTGTTAGTATTTGAAACGCCAAATAAACGAACCGCCACCTCATTTTTTCATCATACTGAATAAAAAATGTTCCTATGCTATGATTCAAAACTTCACTAACAAAATACCATCTTTAGTTTAGGCTGTTTAGCTATGTCAATATAGTCTTACATCCTAGATCATCACAACTTAGTTTCATCTCTCAACGGTGATCGGATAGCAAAATCGAAAGGTTTTTTGTATCTAATGTTTTCAGAGCATAAATGGCCTCCACAAATTGCAAATACTAATTTGTTAAGAATCAATCAAATTGAAGCTATGGTGTCATCAAGGAATTGAAATCATTTTTTGGTATGCGATCAATGCAATTCGATCGTGATTTTTTTTTATCAGTCGTACAACTATATATTTTTTGTTGTAGTTTCATGCCTTCAACTTCCTCATTTTTGTGACGAATAATGTTATGTTTATTTTCATAGCATACTTTCTTATTGTGTATACTGACGTGACAAACTTTGATAAGTAAAATAAATATTTAATTAATTATTTTAATTATAATTCATTAAATTTATTTTAACTAGACCAATTAGAACTCGACACGTAAGAGTGTACAATAAAAAAATATGCTAAGAGCATAAACTTAATATTACTCTTTTGTCAATTAATCAATATTTTTTTCTTTTTGGCAGGGATTTCTCGGTCTCAGTGGAGCAATCCTCATTCAACTGTATAGTGTCGTATGCGAAGGAGATCCGAGCACGTATCTTCTTATGCTCGCTTTGCTTCCTACTTGTCTATCTCTCGTACTCATGTGTCTGGTGAGAATCGACAAATCAAATAGCGTTAATGAGAAGAAGCACTTGAATCGTTTTTCTGCTAATGCATTGATCATTGCCGGCTATCTCATGCTGTTAATAATATTGCAAAACATCATTGATTTTCCATTTTGGGCAAGTATTTTGACGTTCATTATTCTCTTGGGTCTCGTTGCTATACCTCTTGGAATCGGGATCCATGCTCGAAGGGAACAATTAAACAGATCATCTCTCTCGTTATCGGTAAATCAAAATCCATTAATGGAAAGTTTCGAGCCGATTTTATCCTCCAAGTATTCCAATCCAGAGAGTTCTGTAAAATATCAGGAGGTGCCTCCTGACGAGGCTCAAACGAAGGATAGTGTGAGTGACAAAACATCAATCGATGAAGAGGGTATGAATATCTTGCAAGCCATGAGCTCGGTAAATTTTTGGCTACTATCTCTTGCCATGGTGTGCGGAATGGGGTCTGGTTTGGCAACAATTAACAACATGAGCCAAATTGGGCAATCACTCGGTTACCGCACGGTCGAGATTAATACATTTGTTTCCTTGTGGAGTATATGGAATTTTCTCGGTCGTTTCGGGGCCGGATTTCTTTCCGATTATCTTTTGCATAACGCAGGCTGGGCACGGCCGTTGTTAATGGCTATTACTTTAGCCATTATGAGCATAGGACACCTAATTATCGCATCGGGAATTTCGGGAACTTTATACGTTGGTTCGGTTCTCGTCGGTATTTGCTACGGTTCGCAGTGGTCTCTAATGCCGACCATCACTTCGGAAATATTTGGGATGCGGCATATGGGCACGATTTTCAACACCATAGCTGTGGCAAGTCCTATTGGATCGTATATATTCTCTGTACGAGTGATTGGATATATTTATGATAAAGAAGCCTCTGAAGCCGATAATACGTGCTTGGGTATGCACTGCTTTATGCTGTCTTTCATCGTTATGGCTTCCGTTGCTCTATGTGGCTGTTTTGTCGCTGTTGCTCTGTTCTATCGAACTAGGCGGTTGTATCAACTGATTGTGCTCAGAAGAATCAAGAAATCTCCTAGACAATGAGGTATCAGTATAATTTTTTCATCTTCTGTGTTTTGTGCTGTAGGATTTATATTTACCTACAGATAATCTTATTGAATACTTTGATGTGTAAAACTGTGATTGGTCTAATTAAAGTACATTTAATGTATTATAATTAAAATAATTATTTATTATATTTATTGTACCAATCACAGTTCGACATATTAACGAGTACAATTAAAAAGATTGGTAAGAAATTACTCTTACACGATAATTGGTTTTCTTATCGTAAGATTAAGATTGCTTGAGAAGACAGAAAATTTGTTGAATCGACCGCATTTGATTGATTTCGTCGAAAACTATGATCGTGCACTATGGTTCTTCACAAATTACACATCCTTGTCTGATCATCATCCTTATTTTGTCTGATTTCATGCATTTGTTGGTATTGAAATAGCAAGGAAAGAAGGTGACTTTTTTGAACACTGATTACACAAATAAAGAGTCTCTTAGATGATCATGTTCTTAGTTTCTAGCCAATTACATTGTTTCTATTAAACTCTTGCATTAATCGAGTTTACGGTTTTTTAGTCGCACAGTTATTGAAATCTCGTTGTTTACAGAGATGATGAGATGTCGGAACGGATGGTCCGATCGACTGAAATACACAACCTTGGCGGACCGAACTATTTACTTGATCATGAGTTCAACAAACAGTGTTGTATTCAATGGAAACTGTCAACCGTAGGCAATGCCGGCTGTTTTCAGACACGGACGCTCGATGTTGGTGCCCATTTTGTGGTACTTCTGGTGGGTCGGCTCGGAAATCCGGCTCGATATTTGTCTTGATTGAGAGAATATTTATTTTCCTGTTTTTTGTATAAATAACGAAAAATGTGATGACAGAATAATTGCTGCAATTGTGGTATTGTTTAAAGTGTCGATTGACGATTTTTAAAGTGTGATGTATTTTCCGTAATTTTTTATTTTAATGTATTATTTGTATTTTAATTGAATTAATTAATATTTGACACATTACCCGTGTTTAAAATTAGGGGTAGACACCGGCCGGTCCGGTCCGGTTTTATCCTGAAATAGAACCGAAACCGGAACTCATGGTTCTAGATTTTTTGAACCAGCACTGGAACCAACGGTTCTGGTTCCGTTCTTATTTTAATCTGATTTTATTTTATACTTAAAAAAAATTAAAATATAACAATAACATATATATTTTTATTATATTTGGGTCGAGTTTTAAGTAATTCGTCGTGTTTATAACCAATTTTAAGATTTATATCAGATTTGATTAGGGTTTGAGTCTGGTTTTACTTAATTTTAGAATTTTTTTGACACACGGTCTCGGTTTCACGGTTTTTTACTCGTAAAAACCGGCACCGACTCATAAATCATGGTTTTTTTAAAAATTGAAACTAAAACTAAATTAAAATTGACGATTTCAGTCCGGTTTACGATTCCGGTACGGTATTGCTTACTCCTATTTAAAATAATCATATAAGATTTCAGATCTTATTCGGGTTTAGTTTAGGTCGGGCCCAGACTGCGAGCCCAATAGGCCCAATTCACGATAACATTCTAAAACACGCCATGTCGAGTTTCCCTTGTTCTGTTTGGCTGGTAAGGAGACGACGTAATTCATCCATCTTCATCCTCTAGAGAGGACGATCGATATCGCCTGTTCGTAACCTGACCTGCTTTCAGATTTCAATTTCTTCTTCGAAGAAGGAGAACAACAGCAAGGGGTTCGAGAAGAAGAGGGCAAGCGAAACGCCAGAATGAAGACGACGAAAGGAGGGAAAGTGATGAACCCTACCGATGCTTACCGTAAGGAGCTTCGAAAAAAGGAACTCAAAAGGGTAACCTCAATCAGCTCTATTCTCATTCAATTTCCTATCGAAACTAAAGGAACTCGATTCAATTTAGTTTTCTTGCTGACCTGTTGTTTTTTTTTTATTTCTAGATGCTAAAAGCAATTGTCTCGAAAATGGAATATATTCAATATCTTTGTCTGATTTTTGACCATTCTGATTGAGAATAATGATAATTTTATACTGTGAAGAAGAGGGAGAACTCTTTTTGGCTGACATTCGGAGCCAAAATATAATGACAATGATTTTACAGTTTGTTAATCATCTGGATATGTGCTTCTGGTGTTATTTGACTTTGTTGCAATTTCTTCATTCTTTTGTTTAAACAATAAGTGACCTGAGAGGCTTGACTAGTCTTCTGTGCCATGTGCAGAATAAGAAAGAGAGGAAGAAGGTGAGAGAGGTGGGAATTCTGAAGAAAGATCCGGAGTCTCTCAAGGACCAGATTCAGAAGTTGGAAATAATGAGTAAGTCAGCAATCCAGATTTTTTTATTTCATAGTTTCTTTTTTTGTTTTTGTGGAGAGGCTTCTAGGCCACATTCATCTCTAGAATTTCGGCTCATCATAAATTTTCCTTATCATTTGAGTGATTTAACTACTATAGATTATGCTTTCTACTATTTGTTCATTGGTAACTGCAGCTTTCTAAGTATTGAATAGCTACAACTGATATGATTTTTATTACTCAATAGTATCTATACCTCTAATAATTCTTTGCAGAGGCTGATGGGGCTCTAGATAAAGCAAGAAAACACAAGAAAAGACAGTTAGAAGACACTCTCAATCTTGTAATGAAGAAGAGGAAGGTAAATACCCTATTTCAGAATAACGAAAGTAATTTCTTGGTTCTCTCATGAGTCTCAACTAGCCAAAATATTTGATCAACCAATCTGTTTGCTCTCCTCTAATTGAGTCTGGCATCTTTTAGTTTGACAAATTAATCTCTTTGCTGGGGATGATATGATTTACTCAGTTGTTTCCGACTTTAGTGATAATGATGCATTTGACCGCCTTTTTGTTCCCCTTCTCGAGCACAGGAATATGATGAAAAAATGAGGGAGAAGGGTGAGGCTCCAGTTATGTTCAGGTAGAAGACGCGACTTCTTACTTATTTTTCCTCTTTGTGACAACTTATTAAAGATTTTCAAATAGTTTTTGTTGATTTGATTATAACATATAGTTCATATTTTGCTTAGCCATCTGGGACCTCCTCGAAGAAGGACGGGTACAGAAGAAGAAGAGCTAGCCCAGCACCCAAACCCTGAAGTAAGAACCAATAGTTTTTTTTGCATGCCATTTTCACATGCTTTTATACACTATTTGTTGTTCTTCTCCAGGACTCAGTTTACTATCATCCAACCTTGAACCCCACTGGAGCGCCTCCACCTGGAAAGCCTCCCATGTTTAAATCATCATTTGGTTTGTTATTTGACATTGTATGTAGCTTCCTCGAAGTTTTAATATGTATATTTCATTATTTTTATTATTTTTATCTTATTTTAGATGCAGGACCTAGAATTCCTTCATCAAGTGACGTGGCATCATCCTCAAAAACCGATTCAGAGGATTTTGCTCTTGCTATACCTCCTCCGCCCCCGCCACCGCCACCGCCACCGCCATTGTCGGGTTCTTCTGACATGGATTCTAATGAAGTCCCTGCTATGACTGCTTTTCCGCCTTTACCTCCCCCTCCTCCATTGCCGCCAAATCCTAATGCAGGAAACTCAGGTGTGTCTATTCCTCCACCACCATTGCTGCCACCACCTCCTGGTGTCCCGCAGAAGGAACAAATTACAAACCATCTTTCTCTTCCCCCACCTCCACCTTTGCAACAGTCTATACTCCCCCCACCACCAAATAGCATGCCAGAAATAGACAGAACCCAAGCTATAACATCAGATGATCCTACGTCCAAAGAACAACTCAAGGTATAATCTTATCCACTCATCTTATTTTAGGAATTGAATTATAGTTCAAATACAATAACTGACATGAAACTGAAATTGGGAGGAAGGAAGGATGTCAAATTGTTTAAGTAGACAGACAAAGGATGTAGACTTGTTAGTTCGGGTTGAGAACACAGTTTAATTTAGTCCCAATTCTTCAAAAATTTCGAAACTAATGTTGTTGGTAAGCTTACTGGCTTATCGTTTTCTTCCATGTAGGCTCCTACTATGCTACCTACACCACCTCCTTCGCTCAGGATGCATCCAAATTCGGCAAATAATCACTCTGAAGGTCTTTCATCGGGCCCTAACAATTCATCAGCAATTAAGGATGGTCCTCAGATGCTTCCCCCACCGCCTCCACCTCCTCCACGACAACCACCCACAGTTCCCGGGCCATCTCTACTCCCAACTTTGCAGCCCGATGTTCTTCCCCCCGGAATACCACGGTTCCACCTACCTCCGCCGCCACTTCCACCTCCATCCGATATGCAACCACCATTACCTGATATGTCACTACCCTACCGATCTGGAATGATGCCCCCTCCGATACCGAGATTCCCTTACGGTCCTCCTCTTGGACATATCCCAATGATGCCACCGCCACTTCCACCCGGCCCTCCTCCTGTTTTATTAGATGATGATTATGCTGCAATTAGACCAACTGTCCCACCGAAACCGTCATATGTGAAATCCGCTGCATCAACTGTTGTTAGGAGGCCATTAGCTCAGCACACTCCGGAACTTACTGCAATGGTAAGCTCAGAAGCCATGGTTTCGATGTAGATATGTTGTTTCTACTGCTTATACTCATGTTTCTGCCATAGGAGTTGTTTATAATTTCCTTTCTGGGCTTAACTTTTGTCCTGGATTTAGGTTCCTGCCTCGGTTCGAGTAAGAAGAGAGACTGTGGTCACAAAATCAAAACCAAAATCATCGACTCCGATCCTAGTAGTACCAAATCAATCTACAGTAGCCACTATCGTGAAACCAGAATCGATCAGTTCGACTACAGTACCCAAGCTGCAGAGTATTGACGACTCGTACATGGCGTTCTTAGAGGACATGAAGGTCCTTGGAGCTCTTGATCGTTGATATATTCTATTTAGCAAAGGTTGTTCAATAAAGCAATGAAGGCAACAAGAAGTGAGGCTATTTATGTTGAAATGGGGGATTTCATCTGAGATTTACATTGTGAAAGCCGGAACACATCTCAGCCGGTGATGGTCTTTTCGGTACGGTCTCGCCCACTGTAGAACTTTGTAGTGGTGGGCACGGCCGGTTCGATCATATTTGGCCCTAGTTTGAACCAACTTGTGCAACCCCGGTTTTAAAAAATTAGATTTGAAATTGGTATTTCTAAATTCGTGAACGGCCCTGTTTCGGCTTTTTAGAAATTTAATAAAAATAAAATATATATATATATATATAACTTCAAATATTTTTATTATATTTGAATTAGATTTTCGAAATAGGGTTGGATTTGGATTTGGATTTTCTGCAGGGTTTTGGGTCGGATTTGGATAAATTTTAACCGGTAATTTCCGGTCCGGTTCAACTGATTTTTCTACGGTTTTTACCCTCAAAATGGTGAAACGTGTGCGATAAAAAAGTTACGGGTTATTTTCTTAATACCCCATAGATAAGGGCAAAGTAAATTATCAAATGCCCATCGCCAAGCTTCCTCTCCTCTCGCCCTCCCTCTCTTACTGAGTTTTCCCCCTCTTTCCCTTCTCTCTACTTTCTCTCCCGATTCCAGTCTCGCTCTACTGTCCCCGGATTTCCGTTTGCTCAAGAACAAGAAAAAACCTGATCACAGTGATTGATGCCGCGGACCTTTGCTTCTCCGTCGCTTTCTCAACTTCCCCCTCCTCCGTCGTCTTCTCTATTTTTCACTCTCAACGAAATTGCAGTTTTTCCTCTCTTCAATGCAAATTTCGCCGACCTCCGATCTACTTTTGACTCACTATAGGTAATCTAAACCCTATTGATCTCACCTGACTATGTCGCAACACTCTTCTCTTCCTCCGATCTCCGACGTCCTCCCATCCTCCCCTGAATCCGTATCACAACGAGAAAACCTCGGTCCTAATGACTATTTCGCCTTTCAAAAAGATGACCTGACCGCCACAACTACTAGTAAGCCCTCTTTTACCACGAGGACTAACCGTCCATCCCGCGCCTGTACTATGCGAGCCGCTGAGAGGCTCTTGGCGGTTCAATCTGTAGTGGAACGTAAACCGAAGGCCAAGAAGGAGCAGCGACGTGAGCCGAATGAGGAGAAGCCACTCCGACTGGAACAGCAGCAATGCAGCAAGATTGTGACGCAGCTGGTGGAGCCGCCTTCGCCTTTGCAATTGCCGAGGTGGAATCTCCGGTCAATGTGGGAATTGGCTTCTGTACTTAATTTTTTGAATGTGAGTTTGTGACTTTTGATATTTCGTTGTCATGTTGGAAATTGTGTGATTTTAAGGCAGCTTCTTGTTTCTCTTATAGGTTTTTAGGCCCCTGTTGAATATCAATGTTGAGTTCTCAGCAGAAGAGTTTGAGTCTGCCTTGATTTCGCCGAACGATACTTTGAGTGATGTTCATATTCCATTGTTGAAGGTTGGTTCTTTTATTGACCTCTGAAGCTACATTATTGGTTTATACTATTCAAATATGTTCACTACTTTATCCCGTTCTATTGTATTGTGGTTTTGTTTTGCTGTTAGATGTTTTGCTTCTTCAGTTCTTTGATGATTTCTTATGTTCTTATTTTCTTTCAAGATAATTCAAATTTTGTCAAAATAAAAGTTTTATATAGTGATTCTACTAGAAAACCAATTCGAGATTTTTCAATTGATTCTTTATATAGCTCATTGCCGATCTTTGATTTTTCGTTTGTGGAAATTTTCTATGAAAATTCCTTGAAATGAAAACTGGTACGAATTTTGTTTCTCTTCTTTTCATGCATGTTAACATTGTTGGTGAAAAATGTATGTTTGTATTTCCTTTGCTAATTCTTTGTGACTAAAACACAGGAGTTATGTCATAACAATAGTTATGTCCTTGTTCTCAAAAGACATTGGTAACAATTCTGATATTTATTGGCATTTATTTCACCACATGGTGGATTCCTTCTTAATCCTTTTTTTTATTGGTGAAGGCAAATATATTGATTTTTAAAAAAAAAAGTATATAGAAGGGGAGAACTAAAACACTCATAAAAAATAAACATTCTCCCTCATCCTAAAAGTGTATTTCTATTCAAAAAGTCTCTCCTGAATCCTTTTCCGGAGAATGTTAGTATAAGAGGCATTGAGGACCTTTTTGTCTCTTTTTTTTTAATGATGAAGAAGGGAATAAAACATTCAAAGGTTCAATTTGGAGCTCCTTGGTTTCTATGGCAGTATAAATGAGAGCAACCCGACCACCAAATTGGCATAGGTGGGTCTCATCACATGCAAATTTACGCGGGCTATGTCACAGGCTGTGCAGTTTGTGAGGTCTTTGCATAGTAACTGAGTCTTGTTTGAATTTTCTTGTTTTGTGATTTTTGTATGGATGTTGAATTTCTGCAATCACAATTGTGTGCTATTAACTAAAAATGGGTTCATTTCATACTTCTGTGTTTCTAAGCTTCTACTTGCCTTTTGAAATTGATATTGATTTTACTGCATACCAATGTTGAAAGAAAAAAATAATAATCTGTTGATTTTGGTTGATGCCTTAGTTCTAGTTGCAGACATGCTGAGTTGTTTTTATTCATCCCATGATTTTTCTGTAATTAGAAAGGAAGTGAAAATTTATAAATATCCTAGTTAATACTAATTAAGTACACCACATATCTCTCTTTTTTCTTTAACCCGTATATAATACTCAGTAGTATGACTAATATGTTATTTTCTCTTTAGGCAATTCCTCCTGTTACACGAATGGCACTTACACGGGAAACCTGGGTGACTGTCTTATGCAGAAAACTGAGGGACTGGTGGTTCTGGGTAACTGGTTCATCCTACTTTTCCAAGTTTTAAATGCTTCAATTTTGACTGTTCATCACTTAAGCTCTCAATGGCACATTACAGGTAGCAGATGGGGATCTACCCCTTGTTGCTTCACATGGGTGAATACTCTTTCTTTCCAACTTCCATACTTTTCTACCCTAATTTGCTCAATATGTGAATTTGTTAGGGCTGAGGTTGACGGGTATAAAACTCTTGATCCTGGGGTTCGTGTGGTCATCTTGAAAGCGCTTTGTGACATTCGTGTTGAGGTATTTAGAACTTTTTTCATCTTCTATACCATACAAGCTATGTTTCATTATGCTTATCTTCATTCTTACAGTGCTTAGGATGACAAATGTTTCATAATAATATGATAGAATGCTGCAGAAAGGAGTGGATTACTGTATTAATTTTCTCTTATCAAATAAATACATGACTTTCTGGTTTTGTATTGGATAACTAAAATGGTGACAAAAGATAAACGCCTAATGTATCATTGTTTGTCCTTTAATTATTTGAATATCACAAAATTTGGTGTACTTCTTAAATGTCATGACACAAATATCTTGTTATATTACGTTTTAAGGTTTACTATATTTTTATGTATTATGGAGGTGGGAACACTCAACGTTGATGTATTTTTTCCTCATTTGCAAAATTTCTTCTTGTTACCTTATGAAAGTTGATAGCTATTTATTTCAGTGTTGCTTGCAAACTTTGTTAAGATGTTTTTTCCTCAAAAAGGCTGGATCAACTTGTACTATAATTATCTCATCAGTGAAAAAATGATTGAATGGCATCACAGTTTTTAGTGATGTTTTTTGTAGCAAGAAGATATTCGGAACTATATTGACAACTCACTCAAGCATGGTGTCCAACTCTCGGCGTTTCGGAAAGAGCGTATTGGCGGTGATTCCCATGGAATGTTTTACTGGTACTGTATTTAAGTTTAATAATTGTTTCTACGATAGCATTGCCTTTGTGGTGTACTGTGTGTAGCATTTATAACCAGTTGAATGAAGTGATCAAAATTGTGTTAGATTGTTACAGGTATGAAGAGGATTCCTTAGTTGGTCATCGATTATATCGAGAGATTAGGAAAGTTGACCTGAAAAAAGCCAAGGCAAGAGGTTCACATATCCTTCCTAGTTCAACATATCGGTGGGAAACCGTTGCAACAAGTTTTGATGAATTCCAGGATGTATCTGTAAGTCTTAAAGAATAGTTTTTCTGAACTAGATAACTATCTGAATGGTTTCTTCCCGTAATTAGCCCTAGAGTTTTTTTTTGAGAAAAATGTATGAAGTCTAACTCTTGTAAGTTATTAACTCATTTCTATAGGACACATCAAGCTTCTTGGCTATGCACCAAAAGTCAAGTTGATATTTTAGTTTTATTTTTATTTTTCCCTAGAATGAAATCCTCCCCTGTTTTTAAAAACAGCATTAGATGTTGATGCGCCGGAGTTCAGTAATGTTTTAGTCTACAAGAAACATGGCTTTTGAACATTTGGAGCATCTACATTGATATTGTAGTTTCATCTAATTGGTCAAAACACTGCTCATGTGCCAAGGAGATTGTTGGGCATTAGTTCATCTCAGGTTATAATGCCATACAATATTATTTCCTTGCATGGTTGATGTGTGCATTGAGAGTTTGAATTTTTCATAAAGTGTTATAGTTTCCGTTCACACGTCAATTGGTGACATTTCACTGAGTATTTGTTTAGTTAGAACCTTCTACCAAAGAGTCATAACTTTGGCGGGTCCCAATCCCAGCAACAAAGATCCATTTCGAACAATTTACAGTTGTTCTGCATGTGAGTCTTGTGCTACTGATTACTGCAGGAAAAGCTATTTTCAAGTAAAAATAGATCGGAGGTTTCACTTGGTAAAAAAATGAAGATAGATATGCTTCCTGAGATTGAAAAGGTTCATAAGGTAATATTTGCTTGTTGACTTCAATGCGTTGATGTTTATATAATCCTTCACTGAATATGATATTTTACCATGCACGGGTATGAGATTAGTCAAGTTATAATTGTTTAAATGAATCTTACTCGGCAATTTTCACATTTAACTCGTCATCTGGTCAGAGGAAAGAGAGGTTGTTGAAGAAACAACATAGACAAGCTCTTCTTCTCGATAATTTCAGCAATAGAGAAGATCTTGGTCCAGGTCGCTCCCTTCGTGATAGAAAACAGGTCACCTACACTTTCGGTAATGCAACAACCCATCCTTTTACTTTGAATATGCATAGATAAGCTTTTAATTAATGTATGTTTCTGATATAGCTGACCCACAAGATAAAAAGAAAACAGATTCTTGAGTTAAGAGCTAAAAACCGAACAAAAAACTGCAATTAGTGGAAGCTCTATCTCCCATTTCCCCCGTTTAACCTAATTTCCTGATGATCACCACAAAATGACAACCATGCCTTTTGCAGAAGTAATTTGATATGCAAAGGTAGTTCACATCTTGTATAATGTTATGCTGTCACTTCTTCAACTCATTTTTATTACCTTATTTCCACTCTCCCCATGTGGACCTCATCAACCGAAATTTGCTACAATTTATGGTTTTTTTTTTATTATGTAATTTACTTTTACCTTTTTGATGCGTTAGAAATGCTTGAAAGTAGCCTATCTGTAAAGATTATGGAAGGGAGGAGGTAGTTTAGATATTAGTCTCAGTTTAGTATTAGTTTAAATTTGGAGAAGTTATTGTGCAAAATAAATGAGTTTATGTTTTTTTAAATAAAAGACAGTTTCAAGTAGCTTATAAGGAGATGAATATTTCAGTAAAATAAATCTCGTTTGTGATCATAATTGTTTTTTTTTTTCTTCTGGAATCTAATTCTTGGATTGAATGCTTTGCAGATGATTATGATCGATCCATCAACGAGGCTATCGAAATAACCAAGTACGGACATTGCCATTTACTTTCTCTGTGTTTGTGTAGATACGGCTGCTACGATTCGAACTGATCATGGATTTAACCGGATCGTTATTAAATTTATGAACCGAATACCCATTGCCATTTGGGGCAGAATAAATCTGCTTGTAAACTGTAACCTCGAGAAACTAAACTTATTAAGGCATATCAAGCAATTTACATCATTTAGTAGATTGTTACATTCCGTGTCACATGTAATCATTTTCGATGGATCGAATTGTTTGATCTCGAAAGATTTTGAATCGTTTTTTTTGTTTTATTCAGTCTAACAGGGTTATGACTTATTATCTACTCTCTCAATGTGACAGGCGAAAGCAGCCATCCCCAGAAATGGATAATCATAGGGAAGTCTGTGAGAAACCCGAACCTTCCTCTAATGGAAAATGGATCGGTCCATCCTACGAGTCTGAAAATTTCAGTTTCAGTGCGCCGTCCCCTGAATCTCTTGAATACAAAGAAACTGAAGAAGACCCAAAAACGGAAGATTTGGATCGCGGGTACGACAAGTTTTGGTTTATTATCATTTCATTTTGCTCATTTCCCGTCGTTTTCCTTCTGCTTTTCGTCGTTTAGTAATTATTAGTTGTATTGCTATAGCAATCGGCGAAGACAGAGACCTCAAAGATATTCCGATCAGTTTGTCGAGGCTTTGTCGGACAATGAGGCCGATAGTGATGACGATATAGTTGGTGAAGCGATATATGATGAAGAATATCTTCGGCAGCGTAAGCAGAGGAAGAAAACATCGAGTAGCTCTGAAGCAGACGAGGAGTATCGCTACGAGCAAGAAAACGGGGAAGACGAGGAAGAAGAAGAAGAAGACGACGATGACGATGATGAATTTTCCCCGAGTGCAAGTGATGATAGTAACGATCGGCGAAAGCTACGAAAACTGCCCCGACACCCCCAGAGGAGGGCATCGAAGTTAAGATCGATCGATGAACTCCAATCCGGTTTAAGACGGAGTAAAAGGGCAAGAAGAAACCGGGTAAATTATAAGCAGTATGAAGTGTCGGAATCAGAACCGGAGTCAACAAAAGCCAAAAAGTCGAATGGGTCCGGTCGACACTCTGATGCGGAGGCCAGTGAAATCGGAGATTTTTCAACGGAGGAAAGTCTGGACTCTGACGGCAGTAATGAAGACGAGGAAATGAAAAACGATCAGTCCATCAAGCGCTACCCGGGCGCAGATATAAAAACAAATAATCGGCCACTAGAGAAATCGTCTAGTGGCCCCGGCCGAGACGTAGCAAATGGAGTACAAGGGAGACATTTTCTCGACCTGAACGAGCTCGCTCCCGGGTCTGGTTTTGAAGACGGACCGAGCTCGGTTAGTAAAGAAGATGATCAAACAAATGACTCCTAAAGCCCCCTAAGGGGAAAGGGAAAGCCAGGTGTACTAAAAAGCTAGAAATTTTGGAGAAAGCCGGGTTAGGTTCGGTTCTTCTCCGCAATGTTTCCGCCATCTTTGTTCGGTAAATAGATTAGGCAGTCATTTTTTTCAGTATATTGAGAACCCAAAAGACAAAAAGGAAAGAGGGTATTTTTTTGGGATTTAGTTAAACTCAAAAGCCATGTACAATAACACCCTTTTAACTATCATTGTAAACTGAGAGAGATTTAGAGATCTGGGTTCAATAGATGCTGCTTCAGTCATTTCTAGTGTTTTTTTAGTGAAATTTCAAGATCTTTGGGTGGGTGTTTGGCGTATATTTGATGCTTAAATCTTTGTCCGATTTTATAAAAAATAATTTTAAATTTAATTTCTTAGTATATTTTTTTATTATATAAGTAGAGTATTATTGTTCTAATTAGAATGTATTTAATTTATTATAATAAAATAATTATTTATAATATTTATTGAATTAATAATAATTTAATATGGAAGTGTGTCAATAAAATGATATATTCAAAGGTAAACATATTATTATCGATTGATAAATTGTTCGTCCAATTGTAATGGAACTCATCCTCTTACGTATTAATTTATCTTGATACATGCTTTCTGTTTTCTGTTCATTGCAAGTGATTTTTGCATTTTTAATTCTTCATTTATCTCAATTGTATTCAGATATTCGAGACAATCTTGTACGTTTACTGTCGTTTTTGTTACGAGTCACCTCCCTTTGTGTCACACTTCAATCGGGATTCTTGCATATCAGAATTCTTTATCAATTAGAGCTCTCAATCTAAGATTTGTATAACATGTAACGAATCAACTTTTACCTTTAGAGGATTTGAACCTTGGTCTCTCATCTGTGCGAAGATGTCATTTGTTCGGGTGATCAACTCAAATTGTACTACCATCACCTTCAATGCAATCAAAATGTGCGCTTTCACAACCGAGAAACTATAATAACGATATTCTTCGATTCCCTTCAAACTAATTGAATCCCAAAACTTGTATTTGCAAGGAGATCTTAGAAAACCAACCATCATTTATCCTCATTTTGATCCCCAAAGATTACAAACACAAGAGAGCATATTACAGGAGAAAGAGAAGTGATGGTTGAAATAATTAATGAATTTTGCGTGGAACTAACCCAGAAAATCTAACCCGAACGACGAAGAATACACAAGGTAGCCGAGCCTGCAAAACCGGACTCTCCGCTTTCAAGGTCAGATAACCAAAAAATTGAGAAATAACTTCAACTTTCATTTCATATTGCAGCACTGTGGCCTGACATTTGATTGTAACCTGTCCCACATACAGATCATCTGTCTCGGAGACTGGTAATGTGCCGTGTGATAACCTTCTATGCATCCGAATTGACAGAACTTCAAGCTATGCACATAATCCACCGGTTTCGAACTGTTGAATTTTTCGACCCACATTCCCATACTAACATCCTCCATCTTAAATAACTGTACAAAATATAGATTGCAGGAATTCAGTTAATGAACATGAACTCAACTACCATGGCCAAGAACTGTAAGAGATTATGGCAACTGACCCTCAATTTATGATTTTCGTACTCAGAGGTAACGAAGCGTGCAATGTCGGATGATAAAATATAACCGGGGCCATTTGCATACGGTGGATAATCTTCTTCTGGCCACTCCTAAAACCACCATAAAAATAAGATTAGGATAGAGCATGTGTGCTTTCATAACCCATCAACATAATCTATATGCCAGAAAATTCAACTACTATGTGAATTACGCATAAGCTCAACATGCAAAGCATTAGTTAATATGGTAAATTAGACTTTTTTTAAGCCATTTAAGTAATCTATTTGCTTGCATAAGAACAGAAAAAGATTGAGTTCTGAACTAAATAAAAATCATGTCAACAAGTTAATACTCATATACCTCATAGGTAACCGCCCATTTTCCGTGACGAAGAGGCTTGTGATAATAATTTATATTCCCGATATACAAGCTCCTATCACCGGGTACTTTCCTTGCTTCAGCAATAATAGAATCAACTCTTACGAATGTATCATCATCACACTTCATGATATACTTTGCAGCTACTGTGCGAACCTGTACGACCCAATACGATACCCATAGTTTACATCTGATTAAATATATAATAATCAGTTTACACTTCTTCTCAAATAACTTACCCCATATTCGCAGATGGCCACAGTTTTTAACACCACAAGGTCGTAATTATCCATATAGGGTACTATGACAATATCTCCAAAATATTCTGATTCTTTCTTCAGATCAAAATTGACTTCCTTTCTTGCGTGCTGTTTACATTTTGATTCAAAAGAAAATTTAGAGCCTCCAAATCTATTTTATGAATCACACGAAAAACTGTCGAACCCAAAAGATTGACGATTTCGCTTACCAGGGCCACAAAAAACCGAGCCACAACTTTCGATGATTTTATAAGCTTATGCTGCATCCAAGACTTCCTTACAGCCATTCTCTCTGCAAAATGATTACCAGCAGAAAGGATACCAATAAAAAGTTCAATTTCCCCTTCAGGAAATGATGGTGCTTTCCATTTATTTGACATCTCAAGATATTTTTGAGGTGCATAACTAGGATGTGATGTGGGTAAAGATGCAGCAAATACGGACTGTACGTCAATATCTCCACTCAAAGACAGCCCAGTAGCATCCTCCAAAGTAAATCCCTGTATGATAAACAAAATGACATAAATAATCATTCAGATTCTCTAAAATTTCATAGATTTTGGTTTAGTACTCACGGTCCGGTAAGGAAAAGAGATGGCATGCCTCCCATCAACATTAATATGATAACCTTCCAAACCAGCACTAACAGTTAAAACGAAGAGTTTGTCCTCTACAAAAGGGTATGGCCAGTTTACAGTCACCCTTTTTGTTCTGCCAATGAGTCGATTCAACCACCATGTTTCCTTAGACTCCTCTGAATGATTATCGTCATCTCGGATCCACTTCTCACACTTCACCTGACCATCAACTGCACAACCATCATTCAGAATCACTCATAGCAAGCACAAAGCGATGAAAAAGTAACGTTGCACAAATGAAAATTTTGTTTGGCTTCTTTCATTAGTGGAGCACAACCCACATATACATCAATTCTCACCCGTTTCTATTTACAAGAAATCAAAAATAAATGGAAATGCAAGAAAGAAAGGACTCATTTTCTTCAAAAGAAAAAAATAAATATAGGTAAGTTGGCATCACACTGGGGCTAGATCATGAGTGGAACATGCATTCTCAATCTTGTGTTTATATTATATTCTGACCAATTCAACTTGGGTCAAAATTTTGGTCAAAAATGGCTCAGGGGAACTAAAATATATAAATTTAATCTTCCAATTAACAATAAGCATCCCCATGATCTAGCAATAACTAATCACATGCATGTGACAATATTCAAGATCAATTACCCGTCTCTTCGTCAGCCTTTGATTTCCACCCTTCACATCGAAGTGGGGAGCCCCACTGCATCCTGTAACAGGTATTCAGCTCAATCACAGGCTTTCCACTCCAATCCCCCTTCAGCCTTGGATTAAAATGCAAAACCCTTGGCGGATCTTCCCCATCTACAGTTTTCAACCCCTGCAACTCCATCATGAACTGCGAAACCAGCACAGATTCATAGCCGTTCTTCAGCATCGTAATCTTTGGATCATATTCAGCATGAGCCACCTTGGGTTTTCCTACCACCGTTATGTGTGACCCCAACGTAAGCCCACAAGGCAGTACCATGACTTTCCCACCACCCAAGAACTCCGAAGAAGTTAGCAAAATTGATGTCCGGCATGATTCTGATTGGTTCTCTGCCTTTCTTTTGGCTGAAATTCGAAGCTTTCCAGATTCAAGCTCGTCCCAGAACTTTTTCCCCACGACTGAAGCCATTTTAGCCGTCTTGTAGAGCTCGGAATCACCAGAATCAAACGATTTAGCATCAAATCGCAGACCTGACACCATCTTATACTCCTTATGTTGACTCTGAGACGGCTGCAATGATTTACGAGAAACATCTTCAAAAGGACGCGTAGGGGCTTCTTTATCTTCCATTTCCTGCTCACTATCTAGCCTACGTGGCCGAGATAAAGCCTCCTGTGACACAGCACTAAAACCAGTTTTGAAGACGAATGGAATCTCCATACCAACAAGAAGCATATACAAAACCCCTACGCCGATCAAAATCTGAACCGATTTTTGCCTCGGTAAAGACGCGAACAGCCCAAACTTATCGAATCTCCCCCTCTTCATCTCCAACTCGAAGCCCTATAAATCGATTCCCAAAACCAATTCTCCAGAAAGATAAAAAAAAACAACAACACTTCAAGATGATTATCAGCAACGTCAAAGTTAAAAATCGAAATCAGAATCTCTCGTCCGCCGTTACTGGCAACACGCCATTGAACAATTTGAGCACTCTCAGGCTCGGGAAGATTTTCAAATAGAAACAACGAGCAGAGAGAGAAAGTTAGGTCAGGGGAGTTAAGAGGGGAACCGCCTAGGTTAAGCGACGAAGAAAACGGAATTAATGGAGTTTGGTAGTGGGGGTGGGAAATGGAGCTGGTGATTTCTCGTCCGTTGAAGAAAATCCAAATGGAATTTCGAAAAATCCCCCCTTTTCCCCAATTTCTTTGCCCTAGATTTCTCGGAAAGAACCCTCAACGGAATTGTTCTTGATTGTGATAGGCCTTGTCATCTTATAGCAACTTTAATATTCAAATTTCATCATCATTTTATATTCGTTAATATTTGGCAAATTTAATTAAAAAATGGTAATAAAAAGTAAAAAATTATAAATTAATAAAATTCATTAAGTTAATTAAATATATAAATTAACTATTAGAACTTTATATATTGTTATACACGTTGTTAAAATTAATAAAATAAACGGAACCAGCAAACTAAACCGACGCGCATGTTAAAAACGATTGAAAGCTCATACGATTATTGAAGTAAATTACTGAATCCATTTATTTATTTGATTAATGAATTACGCGTTATATCTCGGTGTATGAGATCGTAGCGTTTAAGGGCGTGACAATTATATAATTAATGTAATATAAAGTTTATGTAGGCCACCCGCTAATTAAAAATAAATAATATATGGTTGGCCTAAGACCAGCCTCGTCAATCTTCGTTGTATTTTTGACCTTTTAGTTCATTTAATAACACTTTAATTATATTTAATTAATACTCTTAAAAGCCTATTTTTTAATTATAAATAGGGATGGGCAAACGGTTAACGGGCCAGGTATTTTAAAAAAATACTCGGTCCGTTCGGGTATCGGGTATGAAGCAGTACCTGAAACCCGGACTTATCTAAAAAAATGGAAAAATACCCAGATCCGGGTATTCCGGGTAGGATCCGGGTATTTTTGGGTCTACCCAAAATTTAAATCTTTCTGAAATGTTGCTTACCTGGATCCGGGTATTCCAGGTAAGATCCGGGTATTTTTGGATTTTGATAAAAAAAATAGAATATCATTGAAAAAATAGTAAAATTGATTATTGGAGGATTGGGTTGGGCTGAGTTGGGCTGGGCTGGGCAACGAGTATTAAACACGGGTATCGAGTATTTTTACAATACCTGGTACCCGGACTCCCTATCCGTTTACCCGAACCCAAAACTATATTTTTACTTGTTACCCTACTCATACCCGACCCGAACCTTAAGGTTTCGGGCCAGACCTTAAAGTTTGGTTCGGGTTGCTCACCCCTAATTATAAATCTAAATATCATCACCTAACTAGAGGATAAAAAGTAAATATAAACTATACAAATAGTTTTAAAATAAAATTATTATTTAATTGTATTTAGATTATATATTATTGAATATAATATATTTGAAAAGTTAGTAGAAAAACAATATAGTCGAGACCCGACCCAGCCAGGCTTTCCCAAGTTGGACATTCACATTTGCCAACTCAACACGCACATATTGTATTGTACACGTATGCGCTTGTGTGTGTTTAAGGCCAAATCGATCGAGAATATCGGTTTGGATCGACCTGCGTCGTTTGGACAAAAATCTTGGTCATTTCCTTGACATATTTTATATCGGTCTGATTTTAAAAATTTTGAATTGTAGTTCTGTGAGTCAACTACGATCGCAAATGAAACATGACAGAACCAAGTAACCATCATCTGCCCAAAAATTTTTAAGGTTTATTAATTTTTATCAGAGCAATACTAAATTTATTTTTTTACCTTATTCTTTTAACTAACCTTCTGAAGTGTCGAGTTTTGATTAGTTTAATTAAAATATTTTTAATATATTATAATTAAAATAAGAATATTTAGTGCACCAATGAAAATTCGATACGTCAGAAGGTAAGTTAAGAAATATGCTAATAAGATAAATCTAATATTTCTCTTATGATCGTTGTCACTATACAAGAAAACAGCTAAAAAGTTGGTTTACACTTCAATCATAGTTAAGTCCAACCGAAAAACTTACACGAATCAAACAAGATTTAAACGTTCTTTTGGGGAAAAAAAGCACGTGATTACGATGATTCTTAATTTTTTTTCTAAATATTACCACAATTCGGAACATAAAATATGCTTTTCATCATGCAAATTATCTTAAAGTGGAAGCAAAACCCTTCATGCAGCTTTTTACTCTTCACATAGGTGGGCGAAACCGGCCCGGCCCTGCGGGTAAACCAGAACCGGCCGGTTCTCCCCGGGGCGGTCGGTTATATGATACAAAATTAATGGTAACGGTTTAAAAAAAACCGTGAACCACGGGCCGGGCAAGGATTTATTCTTCAAAAAACTGCTGAACCGTTGAACAAAAAAAATCCTCTTATAAATACTAAATTTAACCTAAGCCTAATCTTATTCATTCTAATTTTCAATGTCGTCTACCGACCTCCGCTGCCCCGACGCCCTCACCTCCGCCCGACGCAGCTCTCGATCGTAACTCTCCGAGCTTGATTCCTAGCCGGCAGCCGCAAGACCTTCACCAAATCGACATTCGGTTAGTGTTTCTTCTCATTCACATCCAAATTAACCATCATTGAGATTGAAATATTATTATTAATCTTGTAAAATGAGAGTAATTTTTTATTTGTCCAACACATAGATTCGGTGGTGGCTCTCTGAGCTCGATTCCTAGCCAACAGCCCCAAGACCTCCACCAAATCTGAGCTCAATTAAGGTTTTTTTGCTGTGTTTTCTTCATCCACTTAAGAAACCCTAAACAACTTTCCTTCTGGATCGTTCATCTATCGATCTTCGGTAAATTAGTCGATCGGAGAGATGGTCAGAAGTATCTGATGCAAAAAGCTCGGTGCTAAGAAGGATATTTGCACCAACGAAGAAAGTGATGAAAAAAATCAAACTTACGCATGCATGGGGGGAAGGTCCAACTGGGATGCGATAGTTAATGTTTAAGATCAACGTCCCAAATTTTGATCGATTTCTTAAAAAAACTACAATTTGACTTTATATATTTATTTAATGTTTTACAAGTTAATTTATATATTTATTTAATTCATTTTGACTTTCTAAAAAACTACAATTTTCCCTATTTTATAATTTTTGGTGCGAATACTCAATTACGGTAAAATTAATATATACATTAATGTCTTTCAAACTTTGAAATATCATTACTCACATAATTCAAAATATTACCCATTTAGCCTTACATTTATGCTACCATGAATTATTTACCGCGATTGTTTTAATTTTAAAAGTTGTCAATTGTCACTTTCAACTCTATTGTAATTTTAACGAACACGCTATCTTTATTATATGTAATTTCGTTAACAGTATTAGTAAATTTATTTAGTTTTGATGATTTGCAAAAAATAATTTAAAAGTCTAAATAATTAATTTATATATTAATTCTCTAAATAAAGAGTTTTTTTTTTTACAAATCGTTATATTTATAACATTTTTGTAGTCATTAATATGCTAAAGAGGAAAACTTTACTTTAATATGTTAAATTTAAGATAACTTTAAAGTGTATTAAAATTAGATTAAAAATAATGTAAATGCGAATTTTGATTAATATAATTAATATATTAAATAATTATTTGAAAGATAATATATTATATATATATTATTTAAATTAGGGTAAGAAGGTGAATATAATATTTTTGTGATAATATTTAAAACTACGAAATAAACCCTAAAGTTCTCGTTTATTTCATGTTACCCAAGCATTATCAGCGATATAACTGTAAGCGAGGAATAGAATGACGAAGATCGACGAAGCATCAAATCAGGGGCAAGCACATGGTGGCGATTTCGCTCTACAGAGGCAACCTCCACAAGGTCCCGGATATTCCCAGGCGATGGGATACTCCGCCGCATAAATTTTCATTCCAAGACTTTAAATCCCTTCTCAAACGACGCTCTAGAGCTCTCTCTGGTACCATCTCTGTAACCGCTGTCGCTGCTACTTCTTCTAACCCTAATCGGAATGTAAACGGTACTGCCGATCGGTCCGATGAGTTAATCAGAGAGGACGGCGATATTCTCGATGTTTCTGTGGAAGCTACAATTGATGGCTCGCCAGGCGGTGGTTGTTTGGAAAATCCGGTTGATAGGTCTGATTTGGTGCCTGATTCTACTCGTGACGTAATTCAGAAAGCTTCTCGTCCTTCGGAGGATGGTCGTGTATTGCGAGATGAAATTCCGGCTGAATTGGTTAGCCCTAATCTTGAGGTGCGATGTTTTGGATGATTTGTTGACATGATTCTGGAAGTGGCAGTATATAATTTTATAGCACTTTGATCCTATTCAATTGGCATGCTTGAGGTGATTCTGATTTTAGAAAGATATAAATGTTACTCAATGCCTTGAGCTTGGAGGATTTTGACGAGATTTTTTTTCTCGGACGTTATCTGTAGGTTAAGACGCATTTTATAACTTTCAATGTCCTTGATGTAATATGTTTTAAGAAAAACGTGGATGTACTTATACTCTGCTGTAACTGTTTCTTTATTTTTAACTGTCAGGCAAGCTCAATTGACGACAAGTTAGATGCAAGAAATAAAAGGAAAAGAGAAATTGAGGAAAAGCTTGAAATTTTAAATGCTAAGAAACACAATCTGGTGCTGGTTCTCAAGCAGGTATTATCTTTTCAAGCATTAATACTTTTGATCATTCAAAATATATTGAGAATAATAATATGCGAATGTGGTGTCCACTATTACCAAATGCTATGAACTAGCTGAATGTCTCTATGTTTACACAAAATTTCCTGGATTTCCCATAATTCCAAATTATCGTTTTGAAGGACCACGAAAAGAATGTTTTAAGAACTGCCGCTTGGAAGTTTCAACTCTTTCTCCTCTATATTTAGTTTGGATTGTAACTTTGATAAATCTTTGTCAGCAGATTTTGAATGTGGAGGAGGAACTGAAGAGACAGAGTAATACTCAAGGAACTGCAACTCGACCACCTCTTCCACTTCAGGTAGATGTCACTACTGATTCTGGATCTATGATGAGGCAAACTGCCACTAGGAGTCTCTTAGAGACTAGTGCAGGTGGGGATATTGATGGTGGGGAAGCTGATGATCTTTCCAATCCTATTGTGCTTAATCGCCATATGCTCCGCACAAGCAGTATGTCACCATCTTCAGAATCATCTCTTAGAAGACCTTATATTCAACAAAATATGGTAAGGCCACTTTCTTAGGTTCTCTTTGATTGTTATTCATGTCAAGATGGCATATGCTTCAGAATGAGTTTCCTTCAAATTGTATCTAAAAGAATTGATATTGCGCTCTTTTGATTTTGGGCTTACCAAAGAGTAGAATAATGCTAAGGTCTAACTTAGCGTTGAATATTTTGAATTGGGTTTCAAAGACTGCACCAGAGTAACTTTATAGTGGCTGAAACTTTGACCAAGAGCTAATGGTTCGTCAATCAAGAGTTGTTGCCTGAGTGAAACCTTTTTGACCAGTTTTGAGTCCCGGTTTTGAATCCAGGGCTTGGATTATCTTTCTGGTTTGAGTACAATGGAATCTGATGACTCAAAATGAGATAATTGTGTGGCAGATCAGATATAGTTTGGATGGATTTCGACAAAGAGTCGAAGGCTGAAATTGAGTGAGATATACTGGAAATTTTAGTTGGATACAATCTTCATGATTGATCCTCCAAACATGTGCAAAACAACCCTCTGTTTAGTTTGATAGGATTTTCTTTCTTTGGCACAAATTTAAAGGATCATAGATCTAGTCAAGGCTCATGGACTTTGTATAAGTGTTATATTTTCTCTATCTTAGCTTCAGTTCACCTGAAATCTGTATAGCCGTACGGCTTTTGTTAGACAAGTTCGGGATGGGATAACTATGCCTTATTGTAGACTGTGCTTTATCTGAAAATTAATCATGGATACATCACTAAATTGTAACTTGTGAGCTTATGTTGTTAAATACAATCTTTGATTAAGTTTGAGACATTCTTATTATCAATAGTCATAATCTCTTTACATGCAGGCATCGCACACGACTCGAGGGAGCTTAGGAGCAGCTGGGAGTCCGTCCCGGTTTGCTCCCACCGGCCACCAAGGACAGCTTTCGAACTTGTCTACACAATCATTGTCTGCAACCAATTACGTGGCCTCCTCGCCCTCTCCGGCAGCATCCGGTGGCACTTCCGTGTTCAGAGATGTTCGACAACCCAGTCCGTGGAATTAGACGCTGCATAATGGATGAGCTGTTGTGGGCTTTTTCTTAGAGGTATGTTCAGTATAATATCTTCCCTGTTAAAGGTTGCATGTATTAGAGTGTGAGTTTAGAATCTTCTTTCGGCCATGAATGGACTCTTCCGTTAGTTAGAGAACTCAAAAAGGTATATCCTTTGTTGGGTGGATTGGGGTGCATGTTATGGTTAATCAAACTGATAATATACACGTACAAAATAGACTATGTGATTACTTTTTGGGTAATGATAGGTTTATTCTTTTATCATATTTTCTTGACTTACTTTCTGATGTCTTGAGTTTTGATTAATTTAATAAATATTATAAATAATTATTTTAACTGTGATACATTTAAGACGTATCGAGTTCTGATTGATTTAATAAATATTATAAATAATTATTTTAATTGTAATACATTTAAAACACTTTAATTGAACCAATCAAAATCTGAAATGTCAGAATGTAAGCTAAGAAGGTATACTAAGAAAATAAATTTAGTTTTTCTCTTGCTTTTTTCACTAAAAGCTTCAAGAACTCAAAATTCTCACCAATCAATTGTTGAAAATTGCAACAAAGCATTATCACGTGAATTTATTGTATTGTTATTTTCATTGGTTCTATAAAATCTAGAGACTAATTGCAGCGTATTCTAGTTCTATAATATAGTATTGTCTGGTTTGGATTAGATATCAATATCATATTGTCTGTTTTGATTTAAAATCTGCATAAGTTTGTTGGCATAAGTTTGTTGGTTGGCTCGAAATGAGTTTACAATCTTACACTGTAATCTTGCTAGAATTTTTACATGTCACTCTTTTTTGAACTAAATAAAAAAAAAATCATCTCAATCAGACGGTAAGAAACAAAATTATGATGCTCAAAGGTTTACCCATTGAATCATCTATATTTTTTGCATTAAATCTTATTCGATGAGCACTAAATCACAAAGCATATTTCCTACTTGTACGTCGTGAAAAGTAAATAGAAAACAAGTATTAATGCGTTCAAAATCGCTAAAAATTGAGTGACGTCGATATTCAACGATCGTGCTTTGAACCATCCACGTGAAAATGGTCGCGCAATGGCCGAGTTGCCGCTAAGAGAGGATGACCGAGAATTTAATTAATTTTTTTTTTTTATATTAGATTTTCACGTTGTTCGTTAACCTAAGAGTTGAAATTCAAATTATTTTTAACCCTAAATTATAACTAGGTTTGTAAAATAGATTTTACTCTGCTCCCAATAGATTCCAAAAACACCTTGAATCAAGTCCACGGTCAAAGAAGATCATAGAAAGCCACGTCCTTTTTCACCCTATCCTATACCTCGGCGCACTTTAGAGAAAGCATCCCCTTGACCCATCCCTCTTGTCATTTACAGTAGTACGCCATATTTGGGCAGTGAGCTTTTTAGTAAACCAGAACGCCATTTACGACTCACTTACCGGAGCACTCGCCGGAGCTTCTTTTCTTACCCCACAGGCTAAACCTTCCATGGATTCCACCCTCGCGAAACAAAACGAACCCAAACGCCCAGCTCGGCCGATGAACTTTTCTGAATCATGTCCAACGGGAAAACCCAGCAGGGATTCTTTAAGCAAAGCTATGACTCTTTCCTTCTTTGTTGATTCTTCAAACATTTCTCTCTCCAAATCACGTTCCCTCCCCAGAACCCTTCTTCAAGCTCCAGAAATCGAGAAGATGAGAAAAACGACAAATGAAGGGTCGAAAGAATGGGAGAAGAAGAAGTTTTACGAGTTCATAATGAGTAAAAAGAAATCTCTAGAAGAAAATGGAAGTAATAGTCTGTGTGGTGAGTTCAGAAATGGAAACTTCATGGGAATGGGAAAACGGTACGAATGCGAGAGAAGAACGCAGCCAGTTTCCGCCGGAGCTCCGCCGATTACGGTGGCTGACATTTTCTCCGGTAATGGTGTGAAAATTGTTGCATTTGATATGCCTCCGATTATGCAGATTCATGCAGTAAACTGCGCCAGAAAGACTCGTGATAATATGGAGAAGTTCACCTCCAAAGCCCTTGCCTCAACTCTCAAAAAGGTGAAAGCTTTTAAAAAACTGATTCCAACCATCATTTTTTATGAAACTGGTGCGATTCGGGTGTTCGAGTTTGTGATTTTATGGGTAAAAATTGCTGAGAAAAGTTTGGATTTTGGGCAGGAATTTGATGGGGTTTATGGACCGGCATGGCACTGCATTGTGGGGTCGAGTTTTGGGTCGTTTGTGACACACTCTGTGGGTGGGTTTTTATATTTCTCCATGGATCAAAAGCTGCATATCCTTCTGTTTAAGACCGCAGTTCAGAGAGCTGATTGAGAAAATGGATTTGAAAACCGCCATTGCAGAGGTATTATCCGAGCAAAAACAAGAATTAGAAGAACTCCAAATGCTGACATTCTTCTTCATTTCTGCTTAAAACTGCCCTGAAAACCGTTTCAGACAGTGAAAAATTCTCCATTTGGTAGAAATTAGACTCTTTTTCTCGTCTGACATTTGAGATTTGTGCTGCAAATATGAAAGCTTATGAAGGGTCATCTTCTTCCTCCCCCCTCGAACAGAACTAAGTGTTTTTCAGCTTGTTCATTATACTGATTCTGAAGAACTTTAAAACCACAGATCTGTTTTTTAATTAGAATATTGTGTTTTATTTGAAGATTTAGTCAAAACACTGATCATATTAGAGGACTCCAATTCTACCAGTGGATCTTTTTCATGAATTTCTCGTGATTATGTTCCAATCTCCCTAAACATAATCCGAGTTCTTAAAAAAAGATCTGTATTGTTAGATTTTGAGGTTCGTTTCGTCACATGATGTCTGAAGCTGGTAAAAAATTGATGGCAAAACAATCAGAGAAGACGAGCGGTATCTGCAATCTGTCAGCAGTCAAAAACCCAGCATGCAATCTCATTTTTTAGAACATACATTCATTGGAGAGTTGGTCGAGATAATTAGATCGAATATACGATCAGATAATTTTATAAAACATAACTTATACGATTAGATTTATTTTTATCAAAACTCTGACGGGAAACTATCTACCACTTGCACTCATTCCTTTGAACACCAAATTAATTTGAATCATAACACCATTCCTTCCATTTTATTTGGCCATTTATCTTTTACCCGAAAAACTATTCAAACGAAACTCTATAAAAACTATTGCAAAACTTACCAAGGTTCGAGATGAGAGTCCAGTTCATACCAATAAGGGTCACGGTTTTTATGAGTAAAGTTCCCTTGTTCGGAAAAATGTGAAAATCACAATCGTCGAAATTGAAGATCGGGAACCAAATCTCAAACACCGAGCTTGAAAACTAAAATTGAAAAATTACGCAGCCTCGTCGAGGCTAACCAACCAGCTTTATCGAGCATATACTAATTTAGCTCGTAATTCTTGGATCTATTTTTCATCAAGACTCGACCAATTATAAGTTTTCTAAACAAGGAAAAAGATATATCTTTGTTGACACGAGCATACCCAGATAAGTAAACGTGATTAATATCGTTAAATTAATATCTTTGCTGATTTAATGATATTTAGCATTAATCCAAGGTGGAGAAAGAGAGCTTAAGTTCTAGAAAAAGAAGACAAAATACAAGTACCAAACTATGTGAGGAGGGAGACAGCCTGCCCTTTTCTTGCACTTTCCAACCATCTTACTTGGCTTCACATTTATTATATTAATTAATTTATTTTATTTAGAATAATTGGGTAGGGTCATTTGTTGTATGATTGGCTTTATTTTCTAGTACAAGTGTCAATGCATGGACAGCTTTTATGACATAGATTTTTCTGGCTGTCCGAAGTTGTAAGCGATCGACATAAGTTTTTATCGGTCGATCTCGAGCACCTGCTGACTACCCAGCTGGGCGGACTGGCTCGTCAGACTCGTGAGCCTTAAAAAGTGAGCTCGACTCAGCCCGCCTTTCACGAGCAGGCTGAGCCCGCTTAGCTACAGTAACAATCCGAACTCGGCTCAGATATTTACTGTAGTGGCAGGCTACCGAGTCAGCTCGCCCATTTGTCATGGTAATTTTATGTAGAGCATAATTTATAATATATAAAAAACGATGCAGTCTAGTTTTATTTAAGTTATATTTTTAATTATAATATAAAAATAAAATATTTTTTGTTAGTTTAGATTGATTTAGTGATTATTAAAATAGCTGTTCATGACTCACATGAGATTTAATTTGATTTTGGATTAGATTTTCTTTGATTTTTGATATTTTTTACCTATGATTTCAGTTCTAGTTTCAATATTTTTTAATCTTTAAAATTGAATATCGGCATATGAATCTCAATCTTTAACAAATCATGACCATAATTGGACCAAAATTTATATATTTTTTGGTTTTACCCACTTCTATAAAAATAATAATAATGCGTTATACTTTGACGGCGTAAATATTAGCGACAAAATAAGGCTAGACTAATTTTACCCTTTTATAATAATCAATCATAGTTTCGACTCATTTATCGTAAAACCCTTTGAAATCACTCATTTATAAGTTCTTTTACTAGCGTTATAACTCGTAGTTAAAAGGCGTAGTGTTCTTAACGAGTCAAAATATGATTAAAGTTGTCAAATATAAGTAACGAATATTCATAAGTAACGAATGTCGTATACTTTTCTATCGTTTTCAGAACACCTTTCCACCTCATTGCGAATTTATGTGGCCTCCTCTATGATACCAAACATTGATGTAAAATTGGACATATTGCAAATTCAAATTAAGACACTTT